>SEMN01000868.1:0-60894 GCA_005408345.1 Macquaria australasica | reverse complement strand
ATATATATATATTATATTATATATACATATATATACACACATATATATACATATATATACATATATATACATATACACACACACACACATTATATATATATACACACATATATATATATATATATATATATATATATATATACACACATATATATATATATATATATATACACACACAAGAATTATCTAATAAGCAAATCTTAAAGAAAGAAAAGAAAAAAAATTCTCTACCAAATTTGCTGTACAATCTTGGGTTCAAATGTTAGCCCAGTGATCAGTGTAAGAAAGTGTAGCTAATTATGAATGATCAACATTACATAAAAAGGTCACAAATGGTGTTTCACTATTTCAGTAATTTCACAAGGGTGTGAATTTGTGAGCCCTTTAAAACAGGTGCTTTGAGCTGATGATCCAGTCATTCTGTCAGTGATTCAAATATGACGGGAACGCATCACTTCTGACTAATACACCACAGACTCGGTGTGTCACTCTCAGCTCAGATCATAACAAACAGAGTGCAACAAAATCAGAGTGTCAGGGTAAAAACAGGGAGCAGTTTACCTATCTAATCAATGAATCATTCCATCTATCAGTCCAGCTCAAGAGCCTGGCCCTTTTCTTTCTCTCTGTCAGTGTTGTCCTGCTTGGCTCACCACCAGATCACAGGTTCACTGGCTCCTGCTTCTCCAGATGGCCAGTCTGTCTGTTTGGACTCTACAGTCTTTCTGAGCTTATTGTGATATCCACTGTAGCAATATCACAACAAAAACATCCAAAATGCTGAATAATTGAAAGTGTCAGTTATTCAAGAGTCAATCTGAACACTTGATCTTGGCTTGAATTTAAATTATATTCTGGTAGGACCATCCAGGTAACCCTTTTAAAAACTATGATGCATAAGAACACTGCTACAATTCTGAGTTGGAAGCAAAACTGTTATTTATTCTACAGGCGCCAGGTGACATAAAACCATTATGCTCCGGAGGGGGGCATTTTCATTGAGCATTTTGAGTAATCTCAGTCCTTTAAACTGAAGAACATGACATTAAAATTTGAGCTTTCCTAAAGCTACAAAAGAACACGGAGCCACACGATTTACCAGAGAAAAAGTGTCTCCCCAACTCTCTAATCACACCCTCACAACCTGCTGCTCTCTAAGCAGGTAAGGTGGCTCTTCATAGCACTAATGAATTGAAATTCTGGTAGATCACAGCAAGTATATGGTAGATTAACTGGAATTTCAATTGTTCAAATTAAATATTCAACACATCCCTGACAAGCAAACACAGATATTATAAAGACATTTTAATGTATCTGTTCACATTAGAATTTTCAGTTTTTAACAATGAAAAGTAAAACTCTTTTTTGTTTGTTTGTCGAAGCCAGCATTCAACTGTGCATGTCTGATATACTGATATTGGTGTATATGTCTGTCGAAAAGTAACAACAAATTGCAGTACAGAAATGTCTAACTAGGTTTGAGGTTATTTAGAAACAGTTTCCATCCAAATGTAGCGCAAATTTTGACCGAATTTCCAGAAAATTGGCACCAAAAAAAAGTGAATCAAGGCATGTTTCCATCCACTGCTGTTATGTGAATATGAGTTCATTGGTTCATGGAGATAAACAGTTGGTGGTGATAATTCTCCATTCGGTCCCATTAAGAGACACAATGACATGATGTCATTAAAAGAGCTCCAGTCAAAGCTCAAACAGTGATAAAACCATGAGGAAAACATGATGGAAATATGACCTGATGTTTTCATCTGCCGCTATTTTCCGTCTCTCCAGTGGAAGTTTGAGGGATGTTTAAGTCACATGCTTCATGCAAGTCATGATTTATTCACTAAGTCTGTTTCCACTGCACTTTGTCCAGTCCATTTTTTTAAGTGAACCTTAACTGATGTGATGAAAGCCGACATGAAAGTCGGATGCTCTACACAACAAACCACCATCCCAACCTCCACACCCTACATACTTCCTAGGGATACTGGGCTGGATTCTTTTACATTCCATTCTTGTATTGCATAGCATGTTTTTCCCACAACTAGCCACTGGAAGTAAATGCTTGATTACAAACTGCAAGTTAAAACTGACCTTAGCCCATTGAAGAGTTGTTTGGACTTGTCCAGGAGATAGCAGAAATCGGTGACAGTCTTCCTTTCACCTAATGGAATATCATCCTCAGTCTCAGCTCCAGTCATGACACTGACTTTTCACACCTGATTACAAACAAAAATAAATATATGTGTATAGACTGTGGATACGTGCATTAAAAAAAAATACTGGTTAAAAATATTGGAACCAGTGGCAACCAGACCAAAGTACCATTTGTACCAATGTTAACTTCTAATTAGTTAATACATCAAATTAACAAGAGATACAGTAACAAGAAGCTCCTGATATCTAACATATTGATACCCATAATGTTGCCACTAAACAGACGTTGCTGGTTGCAGATATCTGTGTGTCTTACAGGTGCCCTACTTGAGTATGAATAGAAACAAGAAACTATGGAGGAAATGTGTCACATGGTCACCTTTTTTAGGTTGACCTGGGTTGTCCCAGATTTCATTCTCACTTTGGTTGCAACCTCCAGTTTGCTGAGATGGATGTGCAATCAGGTCAAGGCAGCACACAGTCTGGTCACAATGTTCAGCTAATCCTGTGCCTTATCAAAATCATTTGCGGCCAATGTAACGTTTATTCTGCCATGGAAGTGACTGGTTATAGCTTCATAGCTACTAGCCTTCGGAGATGGGGTGTCTGTGTGCGCCTATATGTGATGGAGGGAAGCAGTCAGTGTCGCCAGAGAAAGTCTGCAGGATAACCTTAGCTGCTGTACATCATGTGTACCATCGCTAACGAATGCACTACTCTTACTTATCGTGTTATCATTAAGAAGGCTCGTAAACATCTGAGTGGCTTATGTAGGCTATGTCTCAGTAAGAAAATGGTCTTTTGTTCAGAACTGACAATAGATGCAGACATTTTCCAAGCAGGAATGAATGTTTGTCTGTAGACACCCGACAGCTCTCATTCAGTCTTACAGAAAGCCAGGTCTCTTTAACAAGAAAATGACAGGACGTTTGCGGACGCAGCAATTGGAGGGAAAACCTATAATGAGCCCTTGGCGACAAGACCAAATAAATACTTAAAGACCAGTGACTGAAAGAGGTTTGAAGAAAAACAGCTCACTACAATATGCATAAGAAATCGAGATGATTCGGCCAGGGTTGTCAGGTGTATCGTTTCTCGATTATTAGCTATATTTAATATCGGTAATTAGCTAACTCTGCTGTAATGTAAACTCATATTGACAGTATTGAACTTGGTTAACATTAATCTACCCAACGAGCTACTAATCAGGCCAAGCTTAATTGGGCCGTAAGCTATTGCTCCGTTTCTAACGTTATCAGCCTTCCGTCACCACCAACACCGTCACATTTAAGTCAGGACAGCACTCCATTCATTTAATTCACAGTAACATACACATGTGAATAATAATGTCTGGATAACGAAGACAACCAGTGGTAGCTAATGTGTGTCAGATAATAAGGACAGATGACACAGCCTGGCTGCAGCAGCTTGACTCGCCTCTACATGTCTTCTTCTTACCTCGCCAGCCGGATAACGTTGACGGACACCAGTACCACAGTAACGCTCCTCAAAAGCCACGGCGAGCTTTGTCGGTGAAGCGCGACTCTGTTGGCATCTCACTGTGTGTAACCGCCACTGGACCGCTGTCTAACGAGCCTAACGCGACTCTGAATGAAAGGCTGTTGTCCTGTGGCAGGCGGGAGGAGAGGCAGGAGGAGGACCGTGAGGACGGCGACTCCGCTCCAATAGCTGGCTAGCTACTTCCGGGTGAACCTTTTCAAAATAAAAGCGTCACCACTGTTACGCATAAATACGTAACAGGGGTCACTCCTGTTACTGACAAAACTGGTTTTAATTCCAACAGTCGAGTTTTATTGGCAGACCGATAACCAACCATGAATATTTACAAAACGGAATAAAATGTGACTGATTTGCATTAGTAATTCATAAATCTTAATATTCATTCATACATTTTAAGCAAAAAGATTCCTCCAGTTCTTCAACAGAATTGGATGATGCAGAGATGATGTACTTCTTCAATATGAATGCTTTTTCCCGATAGCTTTACCTTTGTAAGGCTCTAAGGTATTTTAACTTGTCCGTATTGGTCATTTCCCCTTGTTCTGTTGTTTTTAAAAGTATGGAATGTAGCTTGCTACAGGTTCATATAAGACATTTAAGAAAGGCACTTTTTGGAGAGCAAAGTGCACTGTGGCAACCCCTAAGTTAACCTACCATTAACTTAGCAGTGTTGAGAGTTTCTGTTTTTTCTTAGCAGTTCATCTGATTTTAACTAAAATTCCACCCCACAATATTCAGTGCTTAGTAGTATGAGCCATGCGTAAAATAACATCATTGTCCAATTACTGTATTTGTGAGTATTAGACTATTTGTGACTGTCAGTGTTTATGTTTTTCTATGTATATGTGTGTATGTAACTGTATATCTTCCTTGTAAATATTATTTAGTTTTCCTTTTTATTTCTTCTTTTAGTGCTACCTTTATATAGTTTGTTCTATTTCATTATATATCTGAATATCTGATTAGGAAGGCTGGTCCTGTGCTGGGGACTGCTCTGGAGCCCCTTGAGGTGGTGATGGAGAGGAGGATGTTGCACAAACTGCTCAGCATATGATGATGATTCACATCCCCTGCACAACCTACTGGTCAGACAGCAAAGCACTTTCAGTGGGAGGTTCCTGTAACTCCGCTGTAATAAGGACCGCTACAGGAAGTCATTCATGCCCACCGCGATATCTGTTTATAATGACTCCCCTCTGAGCCGGGAGAGAAGACTTATCCTGAGTATCTATCTATCTATACATTTACTGTGTGTGTAGCATGGAAGAGGCTACATCTGCATTTCATTGTGCAATCCTGTATTGTATAATGACAATAAACCTTAACCTTAAAGCTGAACCTTCTAATACCCCAATTGTTGGATCGGTAGATTATGCAGATATTGTGTATCATAATACCTCTTGTTCTCACGTTTACCTATAAATGTTATTTACAGTGGTTTATGTGGATTTATTTTGAAATGTTCATTTCATACCCATCATTGTGGTATGTGCGAGGCTCTTAATTTGCTGTTTTTGAATGCCAGTAAAATGTTTCATTGGTTCTTATCCATTTTTAAATACATTCATTTTAATTACCCAGTCTACTTGAAGCAATGTTTACAGCTCAGCTGATCAACCTCAGTTGGGTCGCCTGGGTGACGGTATCTGATGTTCTGAGACCCAAAACACCTGATGACCTCAGTGTACGTCACTGATGATGCCCCAGCTAAGCATCAGAAGACGTATGTTATTCACTACATCCTGGAGCTACCAGTGACCACCAGCAACAGGCTGGTTGACAACCAAGAAAGGTTGGTGACTATTGGAGAGACAGTTGGCAACCCGGAAAGACAGCAAACCTGGGGAGGGGTGGGTTAGCAGCCCTAACCACACCTTATTATTTAAAACTAGGCTTTTTCCTCATTTGAAATCAAGTTACTCTTGCTTCTAATGTTCACATTTATAATTATGATTTAATTTCATGGCAATTATTTTACTATTGTTTTCATTTATTTTTGTCATGTTTTTTTGTATGTACCACCCAACAGTTGTTAAAATGTAATGACTTAATGAGATGTGGCATGTCCTGTAAGCAGGGTTGTTGCTGAAAAAGAAACCATTGCTCTTAGTGAAACCGAAAAGGTTTTTTTTTTTTTTTAAATCAGATGTAGAAGATGTAAATGCTTATGATGGTAAAGTTTTAAACTGAAACCAAATGTGTACCTAAAATCAACAGTACACACTAAAATTCACAAACACTTAGCATGTTGTGAGAACATTGTGAAGATACAAGCACAGAGCATTTTTGGTTTTAACTCTTGATGTATGTTCATTATCTTATTATAGACACCAAATATTTCAAAATGTGCATCTTCAGTTAAGACACTAGAAAGTAGCTAAAGCTCCAGATTTAAACGATTGTGTAATGCACTGGTAGAGATAGCATTTAATGAGTCTGTGCTTAGATTAAAATGTAGTATGTTGATTGATTGATCATTGTTAACTGGGTCTCCACTTTTGTGTTTTAAATGATTTATTGACTTTCTATACCATGCATTTTAGTGGTCTAGTACTACTGCAAGACTGCAAAAATGTGAAGATCTACTTGTTGCCATGTACCAAGCCTTTTAAAAAAAAAATCGAAAAAGTAAAGATACAAACAGCAAAATAGTGACAAATGTATGTAATAAGACTAAAAATGCACTGCAGATGTGCTGTGTATTGCCAAAGGTGCATCTTAGGAACAGAAATGTATCATACACATAGAATATACCAGATTGTTAATACTGATGCATCACAAGCAGCATTTTACTGTTGTACCTGCTCAAGGTGGAGCTAGTTCTAACACATTTATATACAGTTTGGTAGTTAAGTTCAGCAGTTCCCAACGTAGGGGTCAGGCACTTCCAAAGGGTCACAAGAAAAATCTAATGGGTCGTGACATGATTAATGGGAGAGGACAGAAGAATATTTGTATTCACTTCTTGCACTTTTCTCTAATCTTTTATTTTTTATGAAATTCTGGATAATTTAACCTCTTTGGGCCTCAAACAGATATCTAAAAGAAAATATCAAAGAAGCTTAGAAGGGAAATGTCTCTTGGGTGAAAATAACAGCTCACAGACATCTCAACTGTGACAAGGGGCCCAAAGTAGACCCAGATGTTTTGTAAGGGCCCATAAGCCAAACACATTGAGAACCTCTGGTTTAATCTTTAATAATGCGTTGTATTTCATAAACGGATGATGTTTTTATGTAAAATCTTGATCTGAAAAATGACTAAAGCTCTTAAATAAATGTAGTGGAGTAAAAAGTACAATATTTTCCTCTGAAGAACATTGGAGCATAAGTATAAAACACCATTAAATTAAAAGTACTTCAATACTGTACTTGAGTAAATGTTACTTTTCACCACTGCAGTATATACTGAGTGGGGCAGTCAGGTGGGGTGGTGGACTGCTTGATATTCAATTCAATTCAGTTTATTTATATAGCGCCATAACAAGGTTATCTCAGGGCACTTTTTCGAATAGAGCAGGTCTAGACCGACTCTTTATATTTACAGAGACCCAACAGTTCCCACCATGAGCAGCACTATGCAACAGTGGCAAGAAAAAACTCCCTGTTAACAGGTAGAAACCTCGAGCAGAACCAGGCTCTAGGTGGGCGGTCATCTGCCTCGACCGGTTGGGTTGAAGGGGGAAGGGGGGAGCGGGAGAGAGAGAGCAGGAGGAAAGAGAACATACAGCAGCACAGTACAGTTCCACACAGGGATGTAAAGCAATAGTTGTGGTAATGGTATTGATAACACCAACAGAAATAATACTAATAGCAATATTATAATAATAATAATAATATATATATATATATATATATATATATATATATATATATATATGCTTTAAATATTGGAAAACTTTAAACAGACACACCAAAAATACTGACTTCTTGACTGGAAAGGACCATGACCATTCCCATAATGCATCCTGTTCATTTTAGCCAAGTAAGAATGATCCTATTGTTTTTGCTCACATTTTACAATGGTAAGGATTACATTATAACAATCTGTTTGTATTTCAAGTGACTACTATTCACAGGACTTAATGAATAATGTTTTATTGAAATTAAAAAACAGGGGAACAACGTCAAATAGAACCATTCTCCTACAAATACAACTACTGAGCTATTCAAGAAAATGCACTTGCACTGGAAAATGTATTTGAAAATGTAAGTGATATTGCTTATAAAAGCCAATGTTGAATCAACAATTCATCACACCATCAAATTAGTCAGATGGATACAGTGATAAGAAAATGCTAAATGAAATGCCAGTTTAAGACAGACACTTGAGGATGTTTATCATACAGAATACATGGTATCTGCAGTAGCAGAGGATAGCCTTTAAAAACAATAAATTAAATATAACGCCTAAAAATAAAACCCACATTTAAGGCAGAATGCTGTAGGATGGGCTCAGCAGCTGTTTATACAGTGGGTCTGATGTGTTTAAACAGGAGAACTTACTACTATAGCTTATTTCCTAATTCCAGAAACGATCATCTTAAATGCAGAAAACTAGTCTTTCAAAAGGCAACCATGAGTTCAGACTGCTACAATGCTTAAAGAAAAATATAGATCACTTTATTTGAACATGTATTATTGGCAGTTACCACTCTGTTTAAATATTTTATTTTCTTCGGTGGGATACATAACATCAAAATTAAACCATTTAATATTATCATTAAAATATGAAGAAATGTAAAAGTATCTTTTGGGGGTAGATGTTTTTTCCTTTACCACAGAGGTGCAAACAGACTGTAGCCTTGGAAGAAACCCTTTGCTACTCAAGATGCGGTACACCTGTGAATTTATTAAAATATGTTGCATATAAATAAGTTTGAGAGTTGAGATCTCCAGAGGGTGGAGAGGAGAGAACTGTCTCTTGTCATTAAAGGAAGTAGGGGGTGGTTGTTCGCGGAGGTATGACGCGCTCGGAGTCGGGGACAGCGCGGAACAGCTTGGGCTCTCGTCTGTTGACGTCCTTGAAGACCATGATGGACGCGATGTTTCCACAGCGGTAGCAGTAGTTGGGCGCAGACCACACAGTCACCAGCTTCTCATCAAACATGAACTTGTAGCCTTCATGAACCAGCTGATGTGCGCGGCATATGAGCTTCAGGTTGTTGATGTGAACAAACTAAAACGAAATATGACCATTACTTTCATACAACTGATGTTACGGGTAAAAGGATTTTTTTCTTTTCTTAGTTTCAAATGTTGATGATATAACGTACCTCATTAGTGACCTTGGAGCCAAACAGCCAGCCTGCACCACGTGGACTGATAGCCCAGGTGTCCACATCTTCTGGATCTGACCACACAAGATCACAGAAAGCCCCCTTGTGGGGAATCTCCTGGTTGCGTTCGATGGTGCGGATCTGGTCCAAAGTCTTGATGTCAGGTGAAAGACCACCATGGACACACAGGACCTGCTCATCTATCAACTGGGATTAGAGATTAAAAGATGTAATTAGAAAATCAGGCAGTTCTGATTCACAGTAAATATGACCCGAGTCTGTAAAAACCTGAGTCAATAAATGAAGAAGCTACATAAGTAATATTCCAAAGTGGAGGTTTCACTAAATCTACACTCATCTTTGTGTGACTCTGAGAGGAGCATGCCAATCAGTGAAGAGAACTGAGCCTATTTAGAAACGTGAAGAGTTTGCTGGCTACTTCAGGAAGAAAATAATTCACATCAGATCTGGTATCTGCCAGCAGGACAAGCACACTGCACTTTTACCTATATCGTGAGTACAGAGTGATGTCAAGTTGGAACATTTTGACCTGGTTGATGCTGAAACTCTCAGGAAAGTAGTAACAGAACTGAATTCCTCCACGTGTTTCCCTTGACCCAATTCCTACCTCCCTTTTTAAAACTATTTTTAATTCTGTGTCTGAAGACATCCTTGCCATAGTAAATCACTCCTTAAAGCTTGGTGTCTTCCCCACGGATTTTAAAACTGCTTTAGTAAAACCTCTTTTAAAGAAAGGGAACCTGGATATTTTAACACCCAGCAATTGTAGACCAATTTCAAATCTCCCACTTTTAAGAAAAAAATTAGAGAAACTAGTTTCTAATCAGCCAAGTACTGTTTTAAACTCAAGCACTAAATTAGAAATGTTTCAGGGTTTAGACTACATCACAGCATAGATTAAGAGATTAAGTGAGCATGTTGGCCTGTCTGGAACTGCTTTTCACTGGTTTACCTCACATCTTTTTTTGTACCTATAGATGACCACTCCTATAAACACTATCAGGTTATCTTTGGGATCTTTTCGAATTCAAAATGTTTAGTCTATAAGTGCAACAGACTGTTTGCCTTGTGGCTCAGCAGAGGGCGTGCTTAAAATTCACATCCTAAAATCCACAGCTCTATTTCAGTAAGCTAATAAATAAAAACAGTAATGACAAAGCCACTCTGATTGGATAATCACAACTGTGTGTGGAAGTATTTTGGGTTCTACACCGTAGATGTCAAAATTACCAACAAAGATGAAGCTGACGGCAAAACCATCAGTCCTTCCATTCATGTGAAACCCACTACCCACGTTCAGCCTTATTCTACAATGCCAACAAATCTGAGGACTCTGCTAGCTTGGCGCCCATGTGGCAGCTAGCGGAGGCACCAGAAATTTGTTAGAACCACGTCAACTGTACAACCTCGTCCTTCTGCCTACTTTTCACCACACTCACCCTCAGGACCCTCCCCAGAAGCTTGAAAAAGGCCGTAACTGACAAGATAGCAAAGTTTATATGCAAGGAAGCAGAAAGTGTAATCGAGCAGCACAGCGTGGGTTTACTCTGGGTGCTCCGGTTTCCCCCACCATCAAAACATGTATGTTAGGTTAATTCTCCTGTCAGTGGCTTAGAACTGGAGTTAGTCCCCGGGCGCTGCACAGTGGCTGCCCACTGCTCCTAACACTTAGGATGGGTTAAATGCAGAGAATAAATTTCCCTACGGGGATCAATTAAGGAGAACTTAACTTCCTCCTGATCATGATATTCGCTGTCCGGTATTTTCTTGTGGAAATGTCACTACTTGGCGGGTGCTAGTTTTGGACCCTGAATGTCAGTAATGTAAATTGTAAGCACAGATGATTTACTGGGGTGAGTATGAAAAACCACTGGTGTGATCCTTTAAGATCTCTGAATCGTTGCTTTGGGTGAGAACAGATCCATGTTTACACATCCTACCTATGATCAAAGATTTACATGTGATGTTACAATAAATAAAATAAAAAAAGCACAATAGGCAAATGTTATTAAGTAACCAATGTGAAAGAACCATGAATGAACTTACAGCTGCCACAGTCAGCATGTCAAACACTTTTGTGCAATACCTCCAGGCATTTGCATTTCCATATTTAGTTTGGCACTCATCTAAAAATAAGCAGAACATACATGGCAATGTGGTTTGATGAGCTTGTGAAACAGAAAAAAAATAATAATAATGTGCATAAAAAACATTAACAGTGAGTACATGTACCTACCATAAAAGCCGTACACTTGTGTTATTTGTCTGCTTTCGTGGTTTCCACGTAGAAGTGTGATACGATCTGGCCACTTTGCTTTTAAAGCTAGCAGGTGTGTAAATGTTTCCAGGCTATAATATCCTCGGTCTACAAAGTCTCCCTGGAGGAGGCAAAAGAAGACACCATCAGAGACCCCAAGACGTTAAAGAGCCTGCATATATCCATTCAAAACACAGCTTAGTTGTCTCCAGGATACAGCGCATCACAATAATTGTAGTTACTTTCAACTCGTTTGCTATATGCCAATAAGCTCATATATGGCGGCATATCACTGCCAAAATCCGCGCATGCAAATGAGATCCTTGCGCGCGCAACTCAACTCAACGTCTTTTAGGATTAGACGTCGTCTTTGTATCGGCTCAAGTACAAAAGAAAGGAAGAAGATACACTGAAGAAATGGAGCCATTTCATTTTACTAGTTTCATAATGCTACATTTACATTTTACTATGAGAGAAACGGTCCTGAATTATTACACTAACCTACCATTATCTGATTAGCTAGCTAACGTACTTGAGCCGATACAAAGACAATGTCTAATCCTAAAAGACGAGGACTGTGACCAGTTATATTTAGGGATACAATGGTGACTGGATCCGCCCACTTACTGCCAAAAAGAAAATCCACTCGCGAGCGAGCAGGTGAAAGTATTGCGAGCAGGAGAGCTGCGTGGCTGTTTGAGTTGCGCACCCGGATTTTGGCAGTGATATGCCATCATACTCACTCATTAAAGCAACATGTAACATACTGAAAACCTTTTCAAGCCTGTGTGTCCTGTGCTCGACATCAGAAATCTTTCTTTGTGTGAAACAGTGCTATTAGATTATTTGTGGGTGTGCAAAAGTATGAAGTAGTAGTGGGGGATATGGGATGGGAAACGTGAGGTTTGCAGGAAGATATGTGTAGCTCGGTAATGGAATCAGCTACTTGATATCAAGGAAAGAAGGCAGACCAGAGGGACATTTATTTGGGATAAACAAATCAATGGATCTTGATCAAAAGAACTGCAGACTTTTTCTATGGTTGGCGAGTGTTTTTAGCCATGCTAGTGGCATGACTCTAGGGATGGCAGTGTCCATCTGACGGTCTGTCTGTCGGTCGGTCCACCACTTTGGTCCAGACTGAAATATCTCGACAACTATTTGATGGATTGCCATGAAATTTGGTTTAGACATTCGTGGTGCCCAAAGGATGAATCCTAATGACTTTGGCGATGCCTTGACTGCTGCTCTTGCACCACGATGCGGTTGGTTTTGAGTGAAATAACGCAACATCTGTTAGACGGATTTGGTTCAGACATTCATGTTTCCCTCAGGATGAACTGCAATAACTTTGTTAATCCCTTTACGTTTTCTCTAGCACCACCATCAGGTCAAAGTTTTTAATTAGTTTAATACTTTGGTTTATACCTGTAAAATTAATGACATTCCCATCAGCCTCAGCTGTACTTTGTGTTTACAGCCAATTAGCAAATGTGAACACACTAAATAAGATGGCAAACATGGTGAACATTACACCTGTTAAACATCAGCATGTTAGCATTGTTATTTTAAATATTTAAGCATGCTGACGTCTTGTTTAAACATGGACAATGGCACAAAGACTTTGGCTAGTTGGCTATACACATACAAACACTGAAGTTAGGCAGTTGGAGAAAGCCTAGAATATGAGGAACAAAGCCCTCAATCAGGATACATTTTAGACTTGAAGCATTTATTTTCTTTCTTCTATTACTAGGTGCATAATTAAAAATTTTGCACATAGACGTATTTTTTATGAAAGTAAATAGTAGAGCTGAAATGACGACCCGATTAGTTGGTCCACAGTAAAACGATTGGCAACTATTTTGATAATCAATTAATTGTTTCAGTCATTTTTTTAAGAAAACATAGTTAATTAATAATGAATAAACTAAACTGTAAATATACACAGGTCCAATGCAGTGTCACTGTGTTGAAAGTAGGACAGGGAATCACAGTGCCATACTGATGTTTTAAGGTTCATACTTTAACCATCACACAGGTGATTCTGCGATTTGCAATATATATTATGTGTAATACTCATAATATAAAAATGTATTTATTGCAAGACAGTCACTTATGATACATCACAATATGTGTGTGAATGAGGAAAATATTCCCCTAACATGGCATTTTTCAAAAGGCATGTTTCATTACTTTATTCACTCGCTGCATTATGAGGAGCATTCCTTCCTAAAAATCAACAAGGAGGTTGATTGACTCATTAAAAAAAATAAGGCATGACTAACAACCTCTGCACTATTGCGGTACATTTAATTCTGCTGCAACATAGGCAAACAAACAAAACTTACCATGAAAATGTAATTTGTGTCTGGAACTTGGCCTCCAGTTCTGAAGAGCTCGCAAAGATCATAAAACTAGACAGGAACATTAAAGAGAACTCATGTATTCTTGATTCTTTTTTTCTTTTTTTTCACAAAACAGAATTATTGTTTACAAACTCATTTGGCATTTTACATGGACTGTAGATACATGTTTTATAGCATAAAATGTTTTTAAGAATTGAAGCCAATTGCTAATAAATGTATTTTCTGGGGACACCTATCAATGTTTCAATGATTAAGCTGTGAAATACATAGGTATGGTAACTAATCTTTTCCCCTACTAATACATTCATATCGTGCATGCCATTTATGAATGCAAACACAGTGTTTTAAACCAGCCACTGCTTTAATATGTATACAGTTTTCAATTTAAGAAACAACAAAAGACAACAAAAGAACAAACTAAAACTTGGTAACCAGTGTGGTTCATTCATCATCCTTGGAGGGGTTACAACAAGAAATCAGTTAGGCCTACCTGACCGTGAATATCTCCACAAACAGTAACTGGAGTGGAGACTGGCTGAACATTTGATTCTTCCAGCAGTAAATCACAAACATAATCACATAATCTCTGAAAAAGTAAAACATGGAAACAATTAGTGGTCAGTAATCCTATTACAATACAGCATCATAACAGTGGAACAGTGCACGCTTACTGGTCAACTATTTTACTCCATGAGAAGAAACAAGAGTAGTGGAGCTTTTGGTAGGAAAGAAAAACATATCAAATTTAGCTTTTCAATCTTAAACACAGACTTGGACAATCCAGATGACAGTGAGATTTATTCTATAAGAAAACAATTTTGTGTGTCTGTTGAGTAACAGAACAGGGTTCAGGAAAGCTGATCAGACTACCAAGTATTAGCTCAGAAAAACCTGCCCACCTGAAGTCAAAGAGCTGCAAATATCATTTTCCTAATATTCCCTATAGAGCTCTTAAGGGGGCCAATTTACCACAAGACCAGCAGTCTCACAGTGGGTTAGTGGTTAAATAGGGTAAAAACAAGGAGGCTCGGTGACAACACAATATGTACGTTAGATTGCAAACTAGTTTACAGTAAACCCTTGTGAAGAATACAGCAGAAATATGAAGCCAATAAAATGATGCTGCGATATGTATTGGTTTTGACTGTAGTGTGACAGTTAAAAAAGGTACAGCAAAGTCTTACAGCAAATCAAAACATCATTGCTGTCTGCTAGATGAGATGTTAGCAGACATGGTCAGGTTGGAGAGGAGGGTGAATAACAGATTTAGTATAGCTCTGAGGCTTTTCTGCAGCAGATTCTGGTTTCAACGCTAAACAGTATTGCTTCCCTGAAAAAGTGTCTTAGTTCACCTATAACGTTACCTAGTATTTGAACGCTAAACATTTGAAAGTAAGTACCTAGTGGGTGACGTTAGACTGCTGACGACAGGCTAACTGTTTGGTTTGCGCTGCCGTGGTGCCCATGTTTCGCACCATTCGTAACACGTAGCCGTTAGCCATTAAGCATCACAGCTTCCTCTTCGGCTCTCCTGGACACACAGATTTTCATTCGAGCTTGTTAGCTTGTCGCTGTTATCGGTGGCGCTGGAAAAATGCGCATACAAGTCAAAAGAACGTTAAGCCTTGCTACCTCCGAGTAATAACTAGGTAGGCAGTTAAGTTACAAGCCACGCTTGTTGAACAAACCTCACAGTCACCCCATTGGCTTCCACTGATACTAACAAACCTTAGCCTACGTTAATTGCAGCTACTTAAACTTACTCACCTTTAGATCATTTTCCGGGAGGTATTTGCAGTGTCTTGCTATTTCAACGTACTTATCAAGGTCTAAAGGCGCCATTATCAAAACGCTAAAAGCAGAAGATAGCTAAAGTAGTTAGCCAGCTAGCAAGTTCCTTTTCTTCTTCCTCTTCACCGCTCCTTCATTTTCAAGTTTCATCACCGCTGTCAAGTCAGCTAATCACATCCTGTCAGAACCTTCAAAATAAAAATCCTCACCGACGAAACACTCTTCTAGTAATGAAAAACACCAAAATGAAATCGAGTGAGCTATACAAAAGGGATTTTTAATGTATTTTACCGCAGTTGCTCCTTTCGGAAAATGTTCTGAAAATGCCAGTGGCTGTCTTCAAACCTATATTTCGAAGGTTATATTAAAGTGGCATTCTATATCTATGTTATTTCCAGCCAACTTGACGCTCTCTTCAATGGCGTTTGGTGTGCAGAGCAAATGCAACAGCCCCACCTGCTGATACACAGCTGCAATGCAGTGTCACTGTGTGTGTATATATATTTGTTTGTATGTTGTTTTAAAAAGATTTTCAAACTCGAGAAAACATTCAAATATACAAACAATGCAGACATGCACTCATCATAATGGTATAGAAAGAAACAAGAATGAATTAAACTAATACATAATAGTATAATAATTACAAAAGTAGAATTGGGATAAATAAACTTCATTAATATGTTTGTTTGTGTATTTAATTTGTTGTTTTTAATCTAGTTACGTCATTTTGTATGGCATTTTCACAATGAACACCTGCCCCTGCAATTTATTGCACATAAATTAGGCATTTCATAACTGGTAGTCATAACAGCAGAGGGCAAACCTGACCTAGAGACAGAAAGTACAGGACAGGACACAGCTGCCACCAAGCGGTACTAAGCTGCACTGACAGCTGTCAGTGGAAGATACACTCAAGTATCTTCCACTGACAGAAAAAAAAAGGATTTATGTGACAAAAACCCTTTCTAGATTGTATTACAAATTTCAGAGCAGATTTGTGGATTTTATGGACCTTTGGACACACCTGGGGTTAAAAGTCATCATCTGTTCCCATCACATATGTTATAGCAGTGGACAAAATATAACACCTAAAACACCTATGAGTATAAAACAAACCAATACAAACCCATCACTACCTACAGCTTATGCACTATTATTGAGTTGAATCAATTACACACTGTCAATAAACACTGAATATTTTAAACTTATTTTTTATTTTCGTGTTGATGTATTGGACAGATTGTACAGTTACATGTTAAACTGGTTAGTATAGTATAATGTGTTAGAATAAATAAGTCCTTTTGTTTGCATATGCAATGGAACAATCTATTTTTTAACAGTTAGGAGAAATTATTTTACATTTTATTTTACAAGCCAATATAAAAAAATAGTTGTTTAACCAGTTTGATTATTAAATGATGTGATGAAATTAAGCAAGGTTTTCTCCTTCATATGTGCTTGCTGAGGCAGCACGTATGATAAATTGGAATGGATACAGAAAAGATTAAGTATGGGGTCATAATAACCCTGTTGTAATTTGAATCATCTTTATTTAGTATTCAATACATGTTAGTCCCTGCATAGTTGTGTTCAACATGAATCCTGTATATGTAAATATGTAACGCTCAGATGAAGCTGTTGCCAACTGAACCTGTCATCAAGCTCCAACACCCCCCAGTTATTAGACAGCATTCTCACTCCGTCTGAGGAGTCTCCAAACTCAAACATCCACCTGTCAGCGCGTGAAGCAATGCATGATGGATCGTTTCTGTTATCCAACATGTATCTACACCTACCAGCCAGAAGTTGTCTCAGACTGTGTTGCCCTCTAGACAGTGCAGCAGCTGGTCTGATCTTACAACCAGTGCAAATATAAAACTAGACACAGAGACAAGCAGATGTGTGAAAGACAGATGAGCAACTTGTTTTACATATCAGAAGAAGAAACCTCGATGGAAGAGACAGAGAGTCAATTGTTCCACACATAAGCTGTGGTTAACCTGTAGAACAGAATGTCATGACACATATCAATTCAATTTAGTTTTATTTATTAAGCGCCATATCATAACAAAGTTATCTCAGGGCACTTTTTTGAGTAGAGCAGGTCTAGACCGACTCTTTATATTTACAGAGACCCAACAGTTCCCACCATGAGCAACACTAGGCGACAGTGGCAAGGAAAAACTCCCTTTTAACAGGTAGAAACCTCGAGCAGAACCAGGCTCAAGGTGGGCGGTCATCTGCCTCGACCAGTTGGGTTGAAGGGGGGGGGGGGAGCGGGAGAGAGAGAGCAGGAGGAAAGAGAACATACAGCAGCACAATACAGTTCCACATAGAGATGTAATAGTTGTGGTAATGGTATTGATGTTAATATTAATAGAAATAATACTAATAGCAATATAATAATAGTAACACTAATAAATATCACATACTATATACTGTCCAAAAAATGGACATGGGATAAGTGGATAAGAGACCTTGTTTGATTTTTCCATCTAGCACATATGGGGCTCACATTCGGATACATGTTGGATATTCAGTGTATTCTCTTCCCTTTGGAACAGTGAAGGTGATGTCTTGCACAAATGGATGGAAGCTGATTGGTCTGAGCCACTGTGGTTCAGCCACAAGCGCATAACTTGAAGCCTGGCAAAATGGATTATGGCGTGATCACGAATCCAGCTGCCTCGCACGGCACATTTGGTTTGCTCATCCCTCCCATCAACCTCTATTCTATCAGCAGCATACAGCTGTTTTCAGTGAACCCAAATAAAGGTGCTTTAAAGCTACCAGCCTAAACCAAACGCTGGACAAAGTTAGCAACTATTAGCTGGTGAAGACAGTTGAAACTTTAGCAAGCTAAAGAACCAGATATTGGTTGGTGGAGACCAAAAATGAGATTGAAAAGTGGTTCACATTCACAAGACATGACACAGCCAGAAACATGCTGGATGTGTAGGAAGACGCAATTGTTTGCTAGCACGTTAGCCTAACAGCTTTAAGGCAGTAGGTAATATGTTGCCATGTCTCTCAGTTGGTTATGGAGTATTCCACCCCCTAGTGTAAAAAAGATAAATAAAAATTAAGGATTGTGGGGGTGAAAAAAATTATTTAATAATTCTTAATGGGACTATTTAGGCTGCAATGGAAACCATTTAAACAACATTTAAACCATATGGAATTTTGCCAGTAACAATATGGGAGAAATATCAATTTCAATATTATAAAATGGTGACTTTTAAGATTTGATGTGCATATCCCAGGATACATAGCCTAATGGATAATAACATATTATCAGTGGGGTGCCTTGAGGCCTATAGAGTTTAAGGCGCTGACCATGAACTGCAATGCATGGTTTGAGTCCAAAGACCTCTCTCTCTCCTCATCCTGGGAACAGTGCCCGCTATCTAATAGCAAAAGCCAAAAAGAAATAGAAAATAAAAAGTCTTTTATCATTTTAAATGATAACATTTTTTATCTATTTTAATGAAGAATAACAAGACATGGAACATTGAACTTTGAAGTACAAAAGCAGCTGGACAGCTCCTTTATTTTATGACATTCATTTCTTCTCCTTAGGCTATTTCTGTGCTATCTGCTTTAGAAGACCGGCTACAGCAACTTTTCATTTGCATTAAGCCTAGTTGTTGTACATTTGGAGTGAAAGGGGTTAAATCACGTGTGTAGTGCTGTTGAAACTGGGAGGGAAAAAAAGTTATTTCAAGAGGACAAAGAAATCCTGCAGTAGGCTGTAAGATCCCCTGCCGTCATTCATTCCACCACACAGCGTCCTCCTCAGCTGCAGCATTCAGTAAGCCTCTTCCTCTGTTTGCTCTGTATCAGCCTGTGTCTGACTGTGAGACAAGATGATGCCAGCTGTCGTGTTTTGGGGCAGCATCTTGCCCCTGCACCTTTTCCTCTGCGTTCATTCTCTGCCGGTACTCGACCGGAGGACCGTCAGCACGTACAAGCAGCTACAGGTGAGTCAAACACAGCCTTAATAAGCACTGGCACTGAGGTGTAGAGGAAACTTTATGAATGGGAAAAGGCTAGAGATCACAGTGTTGAGCAGTTAGGGACAAAAGAGGATGCTGTGTGTGTGTGTGTGTGTGTGTGTGTGTGTGTGTGTGTGAGACAAGAGAGATGTAGTTAAAGACAAAGTTCATGTGAAACAGAAGAATTGCTTGTGAGTGAATTTATTTAATGTAATTTACAGTCAGCCAAACCTTGCTAGAATCAGCTGTATTTTTCGCAACACATTTCTCATAAAACTCATAAAACCATAAGTAGCTAAAAAATGAAATGAAGTTGTTTTTTTGTCCTGCACAGTTATATTTAAAGGCAGAGCTGTTTCGTTTAAGGCTGCGTGTCTACTTTTAGATCAAACAGAGGTGGGCCACTGTAAATGCTTTTGTTCTCCAACCTACGCTCGATGTAACTGGCTGATGTTTGTGATGAAAGATAAGAAGTTGCTCGCTGAAAGTTAATGATGGTTGACTTATCAACAGGTCTGATTTGAAGCTGCTAACATGAAATATCTGACAGCTAAAATCATTATTAACCCTGGGAAACTCAGTGGTCCTGTAGTAGTAAATTTTCACTTCTTTTGTGGCTGAGTATGGATGATATAATGTATTTTATAAATGGAAAGGAATTTGTGTTTTCTTGCAATAAAAAAACAATTACATGCAAAAGCATTACGCATGCTTGTCATTGTACTGTATGCCTGAACAGGACAATTATTGTTTCAAACTTTGTGCAGCTTGATGGATGCCAGGCCTGCTTTACAGTACAGCTGCCAACAGTGTGAGTGAGAGAGTCAGATTAAGCAGGCAGAGGCAAGTCATCTGGCAACTGGTGGAGGTTAAAATCTGCTTGTTTGCTGACTCAGGGGAAAAGGAGAAAACAGCAGATAGCTACTTAGAGAGAGAGAGAGAGAGAGAGAAACACGAGGCAAACAGACACTCAGCAACAAACCCCACAGAGGCTTTTGTTTGTGTATTGTGTCTGCAGAAAAAGACTGTCCTGTCAAACTGCACGACACTGCAACAGTGTCAAACATTGCTATTCATTTGATGATCCTTGATTTTTAAGTGCTTAATTGTAGACTTGTTGATGACAGATTAATATTCCCAACATGCAGTCAAACCCTGACGGCATGATTTCTGTTCACTTTGCTAGTCTCCTGTACATTAGTTTATCAGCATATTTGGCAGTCAGTGGTGGAAGCTACTTGTACTTCATTTGGGTATTTCAGTTTTCTGCTACTTTATACTTCTACTCCACCACATTTCAGAAATACTGCACTATTTTACTCTGTTACATTTATTTTAAAGCTATAATTACTAGTTATTTTTCACTTTATAATAATAATAATAATAATAATAATAATAATCTTTATTTATAGAGCACTTTTCTAAAACCACTTTACAAAGTGCTTCACACAAGGCAACAACTTCACAACAAGCAGATCATAACATTTTACAATAAATTAATAACAAATAAAACAAATGAAACAAATAAAATGAGAAAACAAATAAAACCAGCAAAAACTGTAGTCAATAAAATCAAGAAAAATTAGGAAAAGCTCTCCGATAAAAGTATGTTTTAAGAAAAGATTTAAAAGAGGTCACTGATTCTGCTGACCTGATTTCATCAGGCAGCTCGTTCCAGAGCTTTGAGGCTCTGACTGCAGATGCTCTGTCACCTCTAGTTTTCAGCCTTGCTTCGGGAACAGTTGCAGCAGTAATCTGCAAGGTAGAGAATAAAGAGTACTCCATACACTTAGCAAAAATGGTCCATGTTAACTTATGATAACTTAGTCCACCTAACAACAACAACAAGAAAAATGTACCCACCTTTGTCTGTTGCACTAAGTAGGTTAACAGTTAACCAGTGAAACCTCACTTTTTCAAGATGTTCAACAGGCTTGGACAGAAAGCATCAAACATCAAATAATTCTTCTTTCTTTCAAAAAAATAAAAATTAGCCAAGTTTCAAAAGGCACCGGATGAAAGTGGCTATTGTTAATTACTGTTGATATTAATTGTGGAATTCCATTTAGTTATATTCAAATTCAGACATTTATATTTTTCTAACTTAGTCTTTAGTCATTTTCAATGATGAAAGGAGAAAATGGCACAGCCTCCTTAACTTCATTGCAGTTTGTGGTCAACCTGGATTGCATTTCCATAATGTTGTCAGACAGAATAACAATCTGAGTCTGTCAGTGGCAAAAACAAGCACTTTTAGTGGATGGACCTTGATGGGTGCAGTTGCCCTCAAGGATTACGTTGCAGCCATTGCGGCCTGTTCATGGTAAATGTAAAAAATAGTGCCCAGGTTTATAAATGCCAGAATTACCCTTTAAGAGGTTTAGCGAGCTGTGTTTACAGTGGAGGATCAGTCTCTCATCTCCATTCATGCTGATCCTGCAAACATTTCCTCCAGTTAGCATAATCATCCCGCTTGAGTGCAAAACACTGAATGTCTGCTGATATCTGGGACTTTTTGGTTAAATATTTACCCATGAGAGATTTCTTCCCCTGTGCACATCATTTATCTCAAGTTTGGACTACTTTATAGCTGCCAAAGGATGTCTGTGGGAGTAGATCTTATCACATTTGTGGTGTGGTGGTTTAGGGAGTCAAATCCGATTTCTCCCACTTTTTGTTGTTAAGTCGTAAAGTTAGTCATTCCCAGTAATGTCATATCAGCATCCTCAAAAGTCTTTTATAACACACTCCCTGTGTTATACTGCAGACGACCTGATGTCATGACTGAACAGGGAATTTCCAGACATCTGCTCACTCTGTGTGATACCACTTTGTGGAGTTGTGTGTCTGTGTGTGTTTGTGTGTGGTGCACATTTTTTCAGTCATGTGCATGTTCATACCTGCATGCACACATTGTTTGAGTGACATCAACAAAGACTCCCTAATGTAACAGATGCCACCTATTAGATAAAACAACAATGCTTCCCTCTGTAGGTGGGTTCAGCACTTAATTTGGGTTGAAGCTCGGGCACGTCAATCTGGATGAAATGCAGCAACCACAGTGTCCTGTGGTGACTTGTTCGCTCCATCCCCAGGATTCCCCCAGCATACACAAAGCTTTGTTTCAGTAGCATGTGACTTTGTGTTTATGCTTTTTAAATGAAAACTTCCTCCTTGCTCACACACTTTCCTTAGATCTGTCATTCACCTTAAATTGAGCTGCCTGTCAGCTCAGCTAAGCCTGTGGCTTCAATATTGTTGACGTGGTTAAAACCTGTTCAACCCTGCCAGACCCACCACTGGGTCCATTGTTATGTATTTTGTGCAGCCATGAGTTTATTTTAGATTGCAGTGAAGATCCCAACTAGAGCTGAAACAATTAGTCCATGAATCATTTCATCTTTCAAGCAAAAATGCCAAAAATTCACTTCATATTGGGAATGTTTTTTTTTTTTTTTTGTCATAAATGATGGTAAACTGAATATCTTTGGGGTTTAGGACTGTTGGTCAGACAAAACAAGCAGTTTGGTAATGGGTTGGTATTATGGGCATTATTCACTATTTTATGACATTTTATAGACAAAATGATTAATTATCCAATATCCAAAAATCACAATAATAATAATATACCTACATTTTTATATAAATACAGATATATAAGAAATGTGCATGAGATTATGCAGAAGAGGACTAGATGTTTTTCATTTGGTGAACTGGTGCAACCATTGACACTTGATGACATCATCAGGGTTATTTTTTCAACTTTGGAAAACTCCCTTCAAAGCAGCAAAAGACATTATATAAATGTTTTCACAGGCTGAGTAGGGCTAACCATGACTCTGGAAACTGTTAACAGTTTCCAGAGATGCATTTTAATGCTCTTTGCTATTTTGAAACAAATTACTCTTATGGAGGAGCAAGACTTGTGAAGGGCCACAATTCTTTTTCTGAGGTCTTGGCTAAGTTGCTTGGATTTTCCCATTGTATCAAGTGCACAAAGCCACTGATTCTAAGGGCAGGCCCTTAAATACAGGTGCACTCCCCATTAAAGTACAGGTGCATTCCCAATTAGCTTCTAATTATGACAATTGGCCTAGCAGAAGCTTTAAAGTAATTCCATCAATTTCTGGAATCTACCATACAGTTTAAAGAGATAACTTGGTGTATTTACATTTTTGACCAACTGAAATCTGTTCTAGTAAATAAAAGCTGAAATAAATGTCTTTCTTCTTATTTTGAAATGATCTCTTATGGAAATAAAGTACATACCTTACTGACTTAACACAAGAAATGTATGGAAACATGAAATATGTGGAGTTGTTTTTAGCCTAGGTGCATTTAAATATATGGCCTCAACTGTATATGGATTGGTGAATATATGTATGTTTGGACTTATATAAGTCCTGTGGGGATTGAACTAATTATGTATCTTAAAGCAGTGACCCACTCCTCTCTACTCTTGACAGCATAATGAATTTGGATTTGACCCGGATGGCACACCTGAGTTAATTCCAGAGACTTTGTTGTTGTGGAAGCTGACTCAGGGCCAGGGTGGCTTTTGATTGTCAAGTATTTGCACAAATGCCAAATGTCATAATCCTTTTACATTAGAGTGCTTGTGAAGCTTTGCTGAAGCCCGAAATCCTTCTCATTGATAGTCTTATTTGCTTTACAATCATGGAGGACAATTAATCAGTAAATTAGACATTAATTACACTCTACACTGGGTGGAGGGGACTTGCTTACACGAATGAGGTTACATGACTTAAACTGACCTTTTGTCTATGAAGTCACAATAATCCTGTTTGTTTCACCATTAGCTCCGCAGGACAGAGAGCACAAATGTTTGTCTTAGCTGACAGATTAGTGGTTGTTGGGACTTTCCTAGTGTAGATTCATATTTCATAAGTTCACCTTGACAATGACTTTATTACAGTAGCTCAAAGCACTGAAACTGTAGGTGGTCTGATATTAGATGAAAACAGTACAAACATGTTTTCCAGAATGACTTGTGGTAACAATTTCCATGTTTTGTTAGAGAAAATGAAGAGTCCTCAATTTTCCAACAACTGATGAACCTGATGATAGAATATGTTTGTCAGATATTTGTCTGTTTATCGTTGACCTTGGGAAAAACCTTTTTAAAAGTAATTACATTTATCTCAATGATGTGACAATAAGAATTACAAGAAGAGGATGCACCCCTATGACAGTTCTCACCCAGTAATTTCCACCCTCTTGCTAGATCTCAGCCACAGTAGTGTGTATATTGGTCCAGCTTGTTGACTTCTTGGCTTAAAATGGCCCACTCAGCAACTCTGAACCTGAACTGTACCATCATAGGCTAATGGGACAGCTGACCTTGCTGACTTCAAGCAGTCAAATCAGCAAAAAAGAAACCAAACTGTATCAGCAAGTAACTGACTTCACTGTGTGAGGACGGAGTGTGACAGCCACCCAGCACAGCACCATACCACACTCATAAAGTGCTGTCATCAGACGGATTTGTGAGCTGAAGTTTTGGACTGTTGGTTGAACAAAACAAACTATTTAAAGAGGTCACTTTGGGCTAGGGGTGCACAGACCTGACTTTTTCTCGCCTGATACTGATTCTGACACGTCAGCTCAGGGTATCTGCTGATACCAATTCCTGATCTGATACCAGTGCTATGTTTTTTGGTTTGTTTTTTTACCCACTTTACCTCCTGAGCCACAGCCACCCCTATGGTACATCTTTTATAGACTAAACAATTAATCAATTTATCAAAACATTTTTTTATCAGCTTACCAGACCTCTGTAACCCGCTCACCATCTCTGCCTGAGGCAAGAGGCTCAAGGCTACATTAGCCACTACTTGCATAACACACCCAAATCTCTGACTGAACTGTCAGTGGGCGAGTTGCACTGTGGGTTATGTTTTGACAAGGAAGAAGAATGCGTGGAATAAAAAAAGACTATGGCTGTATTCGAAACCGCCTACTATACTGTCAGTACGTACTGATTTGGCTGAAATGTAGCATGCAGTATGCAGAATGCAAACTAAAGCAAAATCTGCAGTATGCCAAAAATACCTGGATATCGTACTGATTCTGAAACATTCTTCAGTATGCATTGGACCAGTCTACCTCGCCTACTGTGTCCAACAATGCAAAGCGCTGGCGGTGGTTGGCCATTAGCCGTGCTATTGTTTACTTCCTCTTTCCAAAACCAGAACCACCTAAGTCTGGCCTAGCATACTGCAAAATAAATTGATTTGACTGTTTCATACTGCATACTGTACTCTTCGTTTTGTAGGACAACCTGCTATCTAACCAAATTCCTAAGTATTTGTAACATTGTACTGCATCAATTACTTTTCAATTGATGGCATAGATAGGAGTCAAAACATCAAAGGTTTGTGCTCTTGTAAAATGCGTACGTCTTGTGTTTTTGGAACTCAGAACAAAGTTTAAATGAATAAAAGGTCTGGAGGTTATCAAAAGCAGGCTGCAAGTAGAAGAGAAGTAGATGTCAGCTAGTATTGGCATGTTTCATGCTGTCCGGAGATGAAGACAAATGCAGTTCAGCGGAAACATCAGTTATGTGAGTTAAATGTTTGCTACTTCAGAACTTAACTGGCAAAGGTGTTTCCATATCCCATTTAGAGCATCAACTATTTTTCAACAAAGGCAAAAACACCTCAATTCAATTCAATTCAATTCAATTTTATTTATATAGCACCATATCATAACAAAGTTATCTCAGGGCACTTTTTCATATAGAGCAGGTCTAGACCGACTCTTTATATTTACAGAGACCCAACAATTCCCACCATGAGCAAGCACTATGCGACAGTGGCAAGTGCGCATAAAAACATTTTCATGCAATTGAGAAAGTTTTATTGAATTTTGCCGTTTCCTACAGCTTTTCTAATGCCATCCTTCAAAATACATTCATGGAAATACGGCTAATGACTGTACCTTTGTTTGCAGGGATGGTCTCACAGCAACAGTAACGATGGTCTGAAGAAGAGGGGAAGACATGAACAGGACACACTAAATAAAGAGTACCACTTGAAGTCTGTACTGACATCCAAAAATGACACTGACTTCTGGAAGCGTCCTCGCTGTGGAGTCCCAGACTATCCCACCTTAACGCAGGTTGGCCTGTCGTACTACAACCTGAAGAAGAAGAAGGGAGGCCTGAGTAGACAGAAGCGCAGGAAGCGATTTGCGCTGTTTGGAGGGCGCTGGGAGAAGACTGACCTCACTTACAAGTAAGAAGCACTAATATGCTTCTTGTAAGTACATTGGTTTATTCAGTTAATTTAGTCTTTTAATCATGAATGCACTGCTTAAGGTTTTGATGGATGTAAAATCAATGAAGATTATATATTTAGAAAAAAATCTGTAAGAAGAGCTCTGTATGAAGATTAATTGTTTATGTTATGTGTAAAAAAATTACTATTGGCCGATATATCGTTATCAGATTCTCCCAAATAACACGGCCTCAAAAATGCGGGATAGGTCGGTCTCTGCTGAGGGATACTGACTTTAGTTTCTTTATCTGTGTTGTTAACTTTAAAGTTAGGTTTATGTAGTCAGTGAAACTGTTTGTAATTCAAGTTGCCAATACAAACACTCAGTTTAAATGTAGTTTATTCTAGACTACAAGACAAATCAACAGCTGGAGATGGCGAGCTAATGGTTACTTACAGGACAATGTGTTTACGTTTTAGCTTCGCACGAAGGATTGCGGTGTAAATTGTTTGTCAAAGCAGCAAAGTCAGCAGCCACCTCATAAATTGTGGAATCATCCTGTAATTAAAAGTTACATTGCTTCATAATTATTATTGTAGAGACATTATTATTTATGTGTTTTCCAGGGTGGTCAGTATGACAAAAGCAGTTCTGAATCAAGGCAGCACTACCTAATTCTGCAATATTCTGTTTGTGTGGGTGTACATGCACTGTTAATACATTACAGAGACTCTTGTGTTGTTTGTAAAAGCATTCTGTTAAGATGAGAAAGAGATTGCGCTTGGGAAGCTTTTCCACTCTAACTAAGCAGATACAGTAGCTGTTTGGGAGCGCATCCCAAACTAGGCCGTGAAAATTCAAGCATAACCTGAAGCACTGGTCTTTTTCTCTGCCAGTACGAAGAGAAGAAACACTGTCTTGAAGATAAACTTTGTGAAACTGCTATTCTTAGGGGGATGTCAAAAACTAAACTTTTAGTTTTTTTAATTGTTTTTTTGTGTGTATGCATCTTTAGGATGCAATAAGAGGATTTTCTTATTATTTTTATTTGTTCATTTATCTAACAGTGACAATACCGATAAACATTGTTACATAGGCAGAAGCAATGCAACAGATGTAATGTCTATAGGGCAGCTCCTGTCCCTGGTTAGGCTTTTAAATTCAGGTTAAAACAAGGAAACAAACAAATGGATACAACAGGTTTAGGATAAAATAACAGAACAGATAAAACAGCCTCTGTGCATGTGTATATGCATGTCACATGCATATGTGTCATGTATGGTTTATATCCGTCTTATGGTACTTGTTTGAATATACAACAATGTTTTTTCGGTTTTCCCCCTAATCTCCTAGATATTTTTTAGTTTGAGGTTATAAGGTTGGGGGGTGGGGGAGTGGGTGGGGTCAGGTGGTTTTGAAATGTCGTCATGTGTCGAATGGGGTTGAAAAAATGGGGACACACACAGTGTATATGTTGATTTATTAATTAATTATGTCTTGCTGCACCTGCACAGTGTGTATATTTTAATGGATGTAATAAAATTAATAAATATTTCATCACAAAAAAACACACTGCACTTCCCATAATTCCTATTATCATAGGCTATCATACATTACACACAATTACATTGGCTTTACTACAACTTACCACAGCTACACCTTTTCTACTTTCTCTTTTTATTTGAAGTAACAAGTTCTCCTGTCACACCTACTGTTATACCTTAGCATGCAGTAACTTTCTGCTTTCATCAACCACATGCATTTTCTCCGGGACACATCTTTTTTTTAATTATTGGTGGTGTATGCCTTAGGTGTTGGTAGTCTGTGGATTAGAAAAGGAAAAAAAAGAGCTTTGGTGATACATTTTGTGATCTTTACGCTGCAAATATTGTATGACATGATGTTGGAAAGTTGGCAATAGACATGGAAACTCCAAGAAAAGAATCACATCCTCTGCAGGAATTTAACACAGTTATAAGATACAAATATGTTTTGTCATGAATGATCTCACATTGGTGTGTGTGTCCAATAGGATTGAACGTTTCCCCTGGCAGATGAGTGAGGACAAAGTGCGGCGTGTCCTCCAGGAGGCATTAGGTGTGTGGAGTGCAGTGACTCCTCTGAGGTTCCGAGAGGTCACCACTGAGGAAGCTGACATCGTTATTGACTTCAACAGGTAAGAAAGGGTCACCAGCAAGCAACACAACACAGTTAGGTTGTTAATAGGCACCATTTGGCACCATGATACAGTAGATTTCAGAGACTGAATTTCTAGGAATGATCTAAATAGCCAATTTTAGTGGCTATTTTACTTTGAAGTGAGGAGTAAGAGACATTTATCAAGCGACTTACAGCAAAGTGTAAGAGGTACCTTTAAGATCTGTCATGCTCTGGCTGTCCCTCCTGAGCACCTCTCTCCCCGCCCCTGTGTGCCTTCCCCTGGTGTAATTACCCTGATGTCTCTCACCTGTGTCTTGTTAGCGTCCTCCATCTGTGTATTTAGTCTCTGTGCTCCCATGTCTGTTTGCCAGTTCGTCTTGTCCCATTGTCCAAGCGTGCTAGCTCTTTCTACAACAGCTAAGTAGTTTTTCCCCGTGTTCTTGTGCTTTTGGGATTTCCTTTGTTACTTTGTTGGCATTTTTTCCATAGTCTTTTTGCTCCTTCCTAGTGAAGTGATTTTTTGTTTTCTGAGTCTGATTTTGGTTTCCAACTTTGATTTTTGCCTTTTGCCCTTTTTTGGCAATAAAATCTTATCTTTTTGTACTCCTGTGTCTGGGGTCTGCATCCTTGAGTCCGTGCTCGTCGTGATAAGATCAGCTTGCAAGTGATCATGTGATTAATCACTTGAATGCTCAGAGCAGGAATAGCCGACATCTGCCCCAGTGTCTATTAAATACATACAAAGAGTTTTGGTGTTGGTTGAGTTTGAATGGGAAAACAATTCATGAAATGTGAAAGATGTAGCCACTGAATGCATTTTGTGTCAAAGAAATGAGTCAAACAGTTTAGTCCACGTTGACTGCTGTTGTGCAACTGCGTCTGTAACTCAGTATTGAGAAATACATGTAATCATTTGTTAAAGAACAACCAGTAAATACAGACCCAAATTCGGCGGCAGTCTGTGTCTTCCAGATGATCTCTGTAATCTGACCCAGACATGAATCTCTTGGATCCTTTTGTCAAGCCAAAAGCTTTTTGCCAAGCTCAAGAGCAGATTACAAACATGAATGAATACAACCCAGGAATTGTTTGGCAGGATTTTTAATACCGTGCCTCCAGCTATTTTACCAGCTCAGATTAGTCATTTTGGCATTTGGTTTACGATACTTCCATGTCATAACAACTCTCTCGTTTCACTGTGTTACATTACAGTTACACAGTTTCAACTACTCCTACCTGCACAAGTTACTTTCATAACTGCTGTTAGGGACTATATCTTACATATGTGACCGAGAATGAGTTCAGCATATGGCCATGTGGTTTTAGACCAATCAAATTCCTGAACTGGTAGCCAATTATGGGGGTGTGTCTACTATTGGATGTACATGACACGATATACACATGCAACCTCCAGCAGGTCCGCTTTTGTTCATGCAAAATTTGGCAACTATTAAAGGAGAGTTTTTGTCCAGGTTAGCAATTCAGCATTCACAGAGCACACATTCATTCAACTGTTTTATAAAAAGGAAGAAAGTAGTGCTGTATCATAGCATAATTTAACATTATTTTCCTTTTTATCCTCCCACCTGGATTTCCAAAATGCTAAGCATACAGAAATAGCTTCAAATGTGTGATATTATATATTAAATTGCTCATGTACAATAAAAGAAGTGCTTGTGCAGGTACTGGCATGGGGACAGCTTACCATTCGATGGTCCTGGAGGAATCCTTGCCCATGCCTTTTTCCCCAGGACACACAGAGAGGGAGAAGTCCACTTTGACTATGATGAGCATTGGACAGTGGGCAACAATGTGGGTGAGTACTTTTGAAATACTTGGAGGTAAAGGAGGTCTTGTTTTATGTTGAAGAAAATCAGATTTTAAAGGGTATTTCTTTAAAACTGCACCTCATGTGATTCCACTAAAGAGTAACACATTCAGTAACTAATGTTAGTGTCACTGTCCCTTTATCTTTGCTGTCCTGTTTAGGCACCGATCTTCTACAAGTAGCTGCTCATGAGTTTGGCCATGTCCTGGGCCTGCAGCACTCCCTGGAGCCTGATGCTGTGATGTGTCCTTTCTACAGCGACCTTTACCCTCTGCAGCTGAGCGAGGATGACAAGAAGGGCATCCAGTATCTGTATGGCCCCCCTCGACATACACCGCCGGAGATGACGGAGACCAATGAGATTGACATTGGAATGGTGAGACAATCCTGGGAACGGACCTCAAAGCTACATGTATTTCAAATTTTCCCCAGTCTTGTATTTTGCAGCTTCACATATTAGTCCACAGACACATATATCCCTGCTGTGTATGTCGTTGTGCCCCAGCCGGACGCCTGCAGAACAAACTTTGATGCTGTGTCCATGATCAGGGGAGAGCTGTTCTTCTTTAAGTCTCGATATGTTTGGCGGATCCGTGATGGGCAGCTACAAGCTGGCTATCCAGCCTTGTCTTCACGCCACTGGAGAGGCATTCCCGACCACATCGATGCTGCATATGAAGACAAGTCTGGCAACATCTGGTTCTTCCAAGGTTGGCGATAATACAGAAGCAAACTTGAAAAGGCTTCATTTTCTGAAGAAAATACATGTGTGCTTGCTGCTGAAAGAACTGTTGAAATACTATAACAGCTGAAGTCATAGTTCAAATGGTATTCAAAGTACAAATACTGAAAGATGATCCTCAGAGGTGAAGATGTGAGACCTGAAAGGGTTTGAAGAGTCAGTTGACATGTACGCAATAAATGGAGTTGAGATGTTGGAGTGTAATCACTGAACGTAGATAAATTCTCATTTAAAGAATAAGAAATTAAAGCAGTTAACTAAGAGATAAAGCAGTTGAAATACCAGTTGATGTGAAAGTGCTGAAGACAGGTCAAGTGTGTTCACTGAAAGCAGTTGAAATGTCAGTTAGTTTAAAGCACTGACAGCAGTTAAAATTCGCGAAACCCCTCCCTTGAACAGTGAATGTCCAATCATAGCCTAGTAACCATAACTAGCCATGGCAGGTCTGTCAAGGGCAAAACACACTGCCGCTGCAGCTCTGCAGAAGTGCCGCCACTAACACCAATAGGAACCGTCGTGCTGTAGCGCGTCAACCACGCACAGAGCGGGACAACGAAATGCCATGGGTGAGTAGTAGATGTCTGTTTTTGATTGAAGAGCTGCTACGGGGGCCAGGATGTACAAGCAGGGAGCGAGTGGAGGTTTTTTTTATTATTTTATTTTATTTTATTTATTTATTTATTTTTTTTAAAGCCGCCACTGCCTCCAGTGTGGGGTTGTACATAGAAAATAATAGGGGCGGCTGTTCTGACGCGACCTTCAGGCTTTGGATTTCTCCACATGTTGAAGTGGTGTGCATGGGGCTGCAGTAAGAGTGATACTCACTATCTCAAGAGTCTGGAGGGTGATGTCTTTTTTATTGCTTTTATTGCAAAACCAAACCAAAGCAAGTGTAAAGAATGGATTAAACATTATGTTTATCTGCTCTGTAACTAGTTTATTACCTACAGTAGTAACCAAGCATTACGTCCAAAGACAAGAAGCATATCATTAGCTATTATTATGTGGGGTAACAGGCTATGTTACAAAAAGCCCCGTTCAGGATCCATGCTACTACACCAGAATTCTGGCTAGTGTTAGCAGCTCTGTCTTACTCTTTATTGGATTTAGGGAAGTTTACACTTCAGCAACCTCAGCCAATCATGTTATCTGAGATAGTGTTACATTTCTCAAACTCATTGGTTAGTCCTCCTCATCAAAGCCTTTTCTCTTGTTCAAGTGAAACATATTGTTTGAAAATATGAAACAATAAAGCAACAGGCATAAGTGGTGAGGTTGCCATGCAGCTTTAGCCTTAGTCTCTTAGAATAATATCATGTATGTAGCCATCAAGTGCAGATTTAAGATCCCTTTACATGGTTGTCGTTTTTAAAATAAGTCAGCTGGAAACATTAAAAAGTCAGCAGGAGACAGAGTTCTCAGCCAACCAAATAAACCTGTCTAGCTACAGCTGATCAAATCTGCTAGTGAGAGTTGTCATTTCGGCCAACAAAAGTGGTTGTCGGCTAGAAATAAGGGAGCCTGCTTTTGTTTACTTCTGTGTGAAATCAGGACCTATTTAAAAAAAAAAGTTAATATGAGTTTTGATGGTAAATTTGCTACTATTATCAATGTAGACTGCATATGTGCCCTGCAAGAAAGGAAAGGTTGATAAACCATTGGGTTAACTGTGTCGCCTTACTCTCTGGTTATTGGCTAAGAGTGCAAGTCACTATGTTGCAAAGATGCACAGATGGCTGTGTCATTTTCTGTTGTGATTTCAACAGAAATCTCTTTCGATATACAATAACCAAAGCTGTGTCTCAAATAGCGTACTTCCGTTAGTACACTTACATGCAGTATACTGTGTACATTATGTACTGACTTGTGTATTGCGTTAATTTTGACAGAGTAGTGTTGTCTCAAATCGAATACTGCTGTTGTGCGCTTACTGGAAATGACGATCACAACCTTTGACTGCGTCTTCTTCTTCATTTTAATGACGGATTGCAACAGGGCAGAGTATTATTGCCAACATTTTACCGCGATTGCTGCACGCTGAAGTATCTGCCAGCTTGAGGCAACAAAAGACTAAATGTAGAGAAGATGAAATAACAAGAATCAGTCAAAGTAAAACATAATCCACTAAGTGTCAAATCACAGTGTGCAAAAACAGTGGGCTCAAATACAAATAGTGCAAAAAAAAAGAAAAGTAATTATTAAGAAACAGTCTTATTATTACCTAGGTATTGCTTTAGAACTCTTAGGCTAGCTTTAAATGTTTTGTCCTGAATTAGGATATGGGTAAAAAGAATATAGAATAACATACTAGGTCCAGGTAAATGAGGTCCAACTTTTTGGGTTTTATTTCTATCATTTTACCATGACAGGTGACAGCTACTGGGTGTTTGATGCTGAGAGGAAGATTACAGGACCAGATTCAGTGCGGCAGCTGGGTCTTCCTGTAACAGATATCCAAGCAGCTTTGAAGTGGGAGGAGGGCCGCATGGAGAAAGTCTACCTGTTCAAGTCTGCTTCTTACTGGCCCTTCAGTCCTCAGCAGAATCGAGTCGATGACATCCATCCTTGCAGCATGCACGAGTGGGGAGGAGTGCCAAGCCACATTGATGCAGCCTTTCGGGACAGATATGGTGAGGACTGGGACCAGGAAAAAGCTACATTTTGACTTCCATATTAGTTTTCTTTGCCACTAGCCTAGTGACTGGGAAAGGTCCATAGTTGACTGTTGCCTTCTCTTGCCCTCTGACAGGCTACGCCAATTTCCTGAGTGGGCCGCACTACTGGAAGTTTGACCCTGTAGCGCTGAAGGTGCTAGAAGGCTACCCCCGCAGCATCGGCATGGATTTCTTTGGCTGCTCTGCCTTTCTGTCAAAATAAGTTCATACACACATACATCTGCTAAACTTGTGAAGACCAGTGGGTTAGGGTTTGGGCTTAATTCCCCAAACAGAACATTCTGACTATTTTGGAAATATACTTAAGGCCATATACATCTCTCTTGCCAGAGTCATTGCCTGCTGCAACCATCATTTTTAGAAAACAAGGGATTTGCATTTGAAAGTACATGTACATAGTTTCTAGATTTCACTGAGTGTAATTTCACAGTGTCAGTCAGTATCTGCTTACTTTTGCATGGCCAGGAATGATTTTGTCAATTCCAGATGAGAATACACATCTGGAGACAGCTGGTTAGAATTGTACATGGTGGTGAAATTCAGTCCTGACAAAGCTTCATCCCCAGGCTTTGGTCCCAAAACACACCGCCAAGTTGCTTGAATTTGTCCACATTTAAAGAGTAACAGCAAAAGTAATTAGTTACATTACTCATTACATTACTTTGTAACGTAAGTTTTTAAACAACTCCAAAGCCTCCACAGCCACAAGTTACATCTTCTGTATTTAACATGTATACAAGTAGAAAACGAAACATTGTGATTTAACAAGCAGCCGGCCGTTATGCTGCTAGCTTAGCCCCAGTGACTGCACACAGCACTACAGAGGTCCTGTCCTCACAGTGAATCCGTGGGGTTCACACACCTTCCAACTCCGAGGAAAACCTGATTCCTGTGTGTATGCTTATTAGTGGCTCACATTAGTAAGCCATGGAAGAACCAAGCACCAACCTCTGTGTGTGAAAAGTGAAGCCAATGCGGAAGTGCCTTAAACCTATTGGATGGGTTGCTATGAAATATGTCACAGATATCCATGGTGCTCAGAGTTTGAATCCTAATGACTTTGGTGATGTCCTGACTTTTCATCGAGCACCACCAGCATGTTGACATTTTGTGGTTTTGAGTGAAATGGGTTGATTGGCTTGATTGAACAATTGGGGGTATAACATACATGTCCAGAGTGTCACGTTTAGAAAACCACAATGTAAAGAAACCAGAGAAGAAACCAAAAAGATGGGCACCACATTAGGTGCCTTCAAGAGGAATTTAGTTTCCTCTGCTCTGCTAGAAGATCGCTTGTGGCAGTAAGATGCTGAAATGTACACCCAAACTGTGAAAGATAAAATCGAGAACACTTCTCTACAGGATGATGGATCAAGTCAGCTTGTTTGACGCGCAGGTCTGCACTACGCATTGTTGAGATTTGGGAGGTATGCATGCAGGCTTCTCTGCGAGCCTCTGGGACCATATGGTTACCCATAACACCTCTCTCTTATTAGGTCCACGAAGACGTTTACGTGTATCTTTGCAGAAGCTTTGGTCTTCCAGCTTCAGTCTTGTTCCTCAGTGCCACCTGGGCGCTAGCTTCAACCTTGGTTTACCATTCTGTTGTTCAAACCCTTGACATTACACACAGAAGGGAATCTCTGCAGTTTTGGAGACATACACTTTACTTCTGCTTTGCCTTACATATCTACAAATCTTGGCCTTTCTTTCTATGTCCAAATCATGTTAATCTCATTCGTGCTTTGGCTGCTTCCTCAGTTTCCTTTGATTTTAGTCATTAGGTTCTTGCGCTTGCAGCCTCCTGTAGCCACTTCAACCACAAACCATTTAGCTCTGCAATCAAAACAGAAAGGGACTGTCTGAATTTTGTGAGGCTAATTATTTCTCAACTAGAACTATCGGGACCAGTCAGGAAATGACTCATTTTTGCCGATCCAGGCAGCATTGTAATAATGTAATTATTCACAAAAGCCTTCTAGTTTAGTATTTAGCATGACGATAGATAAATAGTTATTCTGGCACTGACTGTGGTAAAGAGTTGTGTTGCTTTGGCTTTTTTGTGCTGTAGGTGACCAGTTTATGTCACAAGACAGGAGAATGATATTCATTTACAGTCAGTATTGAAAATCAACTTTAGGTCAATTAGGTCACGCTGATTTCTCTCAATTCACTGCAGCATGTTGAGAATGAATGAAGCGGTGTGCTACATCTTTGAATATCTAAGGTGCTATTTAAGGTTCTGTAGGCAAGGTAAACAAGTACCTCATATGTTACACAAGTTAAAAAACTCTGTTCTTTACTACTCAATGTACTCCTTTGGAGCATTTTTATAGAGCCATACAGTAGTCCTCATTATCTGTTGAAGAGCTCTGTTTCCATTCTCTGGTTGTTATTGTGTCTTCATTAGAAAAGCTCTGAGATTATTCTCAGAAAATTAAAAACTATTTTATATTTGGCTGACAATATAACGTGGTTTGACATGAATCATGTGTTTTAGTTCTAATCAGAGAAATGAGAGAGCTTTCAGAGAACTTTCTGTATATTTTTATGGATATTACATTTGTTCATTTGTATTCAAGGTGTTACTCTTTCTAATCAGTGCAGGACACTGATTATTGTCTTGACTTGTAAAATACACTATGATGTGTCTGCGTACCTTGGACACTGTCAATGTCAACATGTCCTGACACCAATGTTTTACGATCTATTTTGATGTCCTTTCAACATATACTGATCTGTTTGCCTTTTATATTCAATAGTTTCAGTCAGAATATGTATTTCTCATGTGAATAAATCTGTTTTTTGTTTACAATAAAAACAAAAAATCAACATTTCAACTAATTTTTCTTATTTCTGTAGTAATATAGTTCATGCTAGCAATTTTCATTTAGAGCAGGGGTTTTCAAAGGGTTGAAGCAGAGGCGTGGAGGAGGATACTGTGTGAGGTGAAAGGAGCAGGTACATACGGGTGTTCTGAAAACAACTGGAAGTTAGTTATTGTAGTTTGGCTACAGTACAAATTTTGGGGTCTAAATGATTAATAGTTACTATTAGTTTTGTTATTGGTCCAGCAGATCGCCTCCACCGGCATCTGTGAACGGGCTGCAATGGCTGTAACATAATCCTTGTGGGCAATTGTGCCTGTGAAAAGTCTGTCCACTAAAAGTGCTTGTTTTTGTCACTGACAGGCTCAGACTGTTATTCTAAGTGTCTGACAACATTATGGACAGGATCCCTACAGAGACATACCGTTTGTTAAAGAGTAACATCCTTTTTGTTTAACCAGAAACAGAAAGTCTCGTAAAAATTGCCAATTAGCCAAAATGTGGCTAATGGCAACATTATACTGCCTGGGTATTGGGAGTGTTGAACCCTGATTTAGATTGTATTTGCCCACACAGCTGCTGCTGTGTGTATGTTTGTGTAGCACCCTAAAACTTAGATGCATGACTTTATCATCCTGCCTTGGGCATCTTAATGCACTGTAAAGTCTGTTAAATCACCAAAGGGACTGACCAAAATCAATCCAAAACACTTTTCTTCATCTCCATAAATCCCTTGAAAGTAGACTCAGCTACATATTTGTGGTGAGGAGTACACTTAGAGATAAATGTGCTGTCTGCATTTTGAGCAGCAAGAACTCTCCCTGAGGGTCAGCAGGCCTGCACATGTTCACACAGAATTGCATTGCAATTATTATTTGTAAACTCTTTGATATTTTGCATCCTGGCTGCACCATTAAACAAGCCTCCGAGTCAAATGACCAGAGTATCAGTGTAGTTGTTAGCATGCTGGTTAAACACCATTTATGATACTTTGTTCCTAAACATTGAAACAGAGAAACTGGAAGAAATCTGAGATACCTCCAATCAAAGATAGAAAAACCAAGGCACTGGCTTAGTCCTGGAGTTGGGCTGGCCACTAAGGAGTGAAAATAGTCTCAATAATATTTGCAAATGTGTGATCTGCAACTGAAAAATAAGATTTGTAAATGAAAAACAAGATTTGTGCGTAATTTCGGGTACTCGTGTTCCAATCCACATTCAAATACCAAGCAATTTGAAAATATTTTACTTACAGATTTTTAACTTTATACACTTTGGACCACTCAACAAAGACCAGATCATCACAAGAGGAGCAACTTCTCACAAAAAAGTGATCCTATATTTAAGGTTTTAGGGTTTAAGATGAACACATCGCAATGCAAACATCAGAATTGCACTAGTGATAGACGACCCATAATGTATGCCATAACAACCCCGATAACAAACTACGAGAGTGCTTAGAATGCTTAATAGTTTACAAGTAATATATTTATGTAGGCCTATAATATTATTTACACTGCCTAAATTCAGCCCCCCACCCATATCTATTGTTTGCAAATTCTGAGAAAGCACATAAATGAAGTTACAACAAGGAGCATTTTGCAGTGGGGAGTAGGATTCTGGCAGGCCTGGCATGTGCTTTCTAGGGTACCATCCAATGACCAAAAGATGTAACCACAATACATTTGAAGTGTTTCAGACTTTGCAAACAATAGACAGGGGTGGGGGTTTATTTTTTGGCAGCATTAATGGGCTTTTTGCCTGGACTGGCTGTCTTCCCAGGAGAACAACTCTACCACCTAGCAGCAGCTTATTTAAACCATATATTTACATTTATAGGTCACTGTAGAGTCTGCGGTTGGTAAATGCATGTGCTCTAATCGAGGGGCGACGAGCTATTCTGTCTATTTAGAAAAACGTCTTTCCCACTTTGAAATTAAACACGAATACGCCGAAAGCCCAGATTACCCAGTTTTCCACCAGCACTTAAAGGCAGCACGCATTTACGAATCTGTGGAGCTGGGACCAGCGTTAAAATAGTCTCAAAATCCCGAAAGCGAAAGCGAACATTTCAAATTGCTTGGTATTTATATGTGGATGGGAACACACATTTATGATTACCTGAAATTACATTGTTTACATTTACAAATCTTGTTATTCATTTACAAATCTTATTTTTCAGTTGCATATCATGTAATACACATTTGCAAATATTATTGAGACTATTTTCACTCCATAGCCCACTGCTCCTAACACTTAAGGTTAAATGCAGAGAATGACTCAACTTAGATGACCCAATGATATGCGAGGATCATTTGTGTCAAACGCAGAACTTAAATCTAACAGAATGAGAACAGCCTCTTTACTGGCGTCAACAGCAACTCTCAGGTCATTTACTACATTCAGTAGTTATTGTTGCTGCTTTTAGATGCTACTTTCCTCCAACTAAATCAGGACAAAGTTACTGGTAGTTTTGGACCAAAAGAGCAAAGAGAAATCTTTCCTTTCTCCCTGAGATGCAAGGAAGCTTGAACATGGTTTTAATAGAGGTAAGTTTGGTTCTGCAGTAAAATGCTCACAGGTCTGCCCAAAATGTGCTGTATATAAATCAGTGAAAGTTTGTGCAGAACCCTGCTGCCACAGTTTTAACTGGAACAAAGAAAAAAAGCTCATATCACTCAGTTCTAATGTCCCTGCACTGGCTTTCAGTTCGTTTAAGGATCAATTGTAAGATTCTTGTACTTGTCTCTAAATGTGGACTCCCTGGTAGAGTGGTCAGATCTGTCAGGCAAAGACCTACAGTGCTCTCTGTAGTTCTGGACCCAATTCTTTACATCCAAATCTGATGACAGCAACATCGGTTGAGGCTTGATTGATTGACAATATTCATACAAATATGAACCATTTATTTGTTGATATTGTATTGATTATACCTGTATGTATTTTTAATATTTGAGATAGACGCACTTACTATAATTACACTGTAGCGTGATAAGGAGCCTGGTGAACAGTTTTACATCTTTCATTGAGAAAAGAATTGACCTTCATTGAAGTGTTGCACACATGGCACCTGCCATGAAACAATTCTCTGTTAAGACTCAAGAATGAACTTTCCCTAAACATTCTGTCTTCAGTATGATCTCCGGCTCATAAAACATGACCCACCAGGACTTAAGGATGACATTAATGGAAAGTTAAGTGACAATTGCCCAATTTATGACAGGTCTGGAGCCAACTAGTCTAATACTCCCACATTCCAGGATATGGGCTGAAAGTTCAACACTCTGAACTCTTGACACAAGAACAAAGGAACTGAGTTTGCCATGCTGAATTTAATGTAATTAATTAATATGCTATGTTTAATGAACCCTCTGAAGGTATTTAAGTTTTGTTGTAACATGCTGATGTTTGATGCAGGAACAATAAACCCCAACCTAACTAGAACCAGTTACACTTATCCACTAATTCAGATAAAGATTGGATGTCTGGTTTTGTTTAAAAACTAATGAAACAAGTAAATTGAACATACCATAGCTGCAAGGGGACCCCCCTACATTCCTTTAGCTGAGATCAGAACTGGACGACCTGTAGTAATTCTATTTTACTTATTTGCACCTGCACCTTTTATGCAAAGTTATCCATCTCATGGTTGAGAGAAAATAAAGTATCCAAATTATAAACATACATGTTTCCAACAAGTTTTCTTTATTGTGATTTTTTTGTATAAAAAACAAGTCCACTATAAAGGTAAAGCAATTTTACAAAAGAAGAGAACAAGAATCAACAGTACATACATTAACATCATTCTCAATGAGTATGTTCAAGTTGAAAATCATCACTTTAAAAAGACACCACTGGTTCTTGTCAGCTTGTTTTTCCCCCCCTCTCTACTACCCAAAAACACTCCCAGTAAAATAGAGGCTCCAGTCTGCTGACACTGATGCAATGTGAGGCACAGTGCAAACAGAAGTAACAATGGGAACAATTAGTCCCTTATGCACTGGGTACAGTATGAACTACCTATGTTTTAGCATGCAGATGAACACTGGTGCACATAACTGACTGGACCTGGCAACCAAGATCAGAACAGAGCAGAGTCTACATGCTAAAATCAAACCAACTCTCTGATTGGCTGCAAAATACATGACAGATCGGAGCCACTGCTACCGACAAAGGTTTGATGTGTAAGGCCAGTTAGAATTGTATAATCACATCACACTTCCCAGAGCCCATGGTGACATCTTCAAATGTGTTTTGTCTGACAACAGATTAAAACCCGTTTGCAATGATATATGACAAAGAAGAGCAGCAAATCCTTTCATTTTAGAAGCTGGAACAAGGAAATGTTTGAGACTTTTTCAGTATTTTTGCTTTAAAAATGACTCAGTTAATGATCAATTTTCTGTTGATCGACTAATAGATTAATCGACTAAATCTTTTCAGCTCGACAGGACAGGTCTGTCTGTCTGTCTGTCTGCAGCTAAATCACAGATTTGTGATCAGGCCAACAGAGATACATAGATGTGGCTGAATGTAAATAAGTGTCTTAAATCTCATCTGGATTTGATACGAGACACTTGAAATGACAAGTGGAAATGGGGCCTTTGACATGTCACTGCGGGAAAAGCACAGGTGCCATTAATATTACCGACTTCATTCCATTTTTTCTGTCAGTCCGTACTGGGACACAGAGCCATCGTTAATGTTACTAGTTACACCTGTGCTTCTCCTTGCCTTCCCAATGTGTTCAAAATGTCTGCTGTGAAAACATCTACAGTGCTCAATCAGAGATAATTCAGTCATTTCAACTGGAATTCTGACCATGGTGGACCTCTGTTACAGATATGATGAAGCTTTAAAAAAGCAGTTGTAAGAAATGTCCTGATAATGCTCTACAAATGCTGTCCAGATTAATGTACAAACTAATGGTGTAATTTCATTAACCATTCATACATACAGATACATTAAACTCAGTCACTGTACTGTAAGGCCAAGTGTTTTGACTTGACAGGTGTGGGTGTTACATGGTGTGGTGTGTAACAGACAACTGTTGCCATGACTGAAGTGCTAAAGGCAGAGTGACACATGATGATGGTAGACTGTGTGTGTAGAGGAATGCCTGGATGTGTGTGTTCAGTCAGTGAGGTGCCCATGGAGACTGCCCACATGTCTGCGAGTGCTTACAGGAACGTCCACATGCTTTCTCAATGTGTGTGTGTGTGTGTGTGTATTTCCTAACAGAGAGAGTAACAGTCTCCAGAGGACACATCATCTGATGCAGCTTCATGTCTCTTTCTACCAGGAAGGAGCGGTGTTGGCGAGTCGTCTCATACGCCTACAGAAACACATTTGACATTTTTCACATTATTTCAAGAATTCTGCAACAACTGGAGGAATGATCTGAGCAACTGGATTAGGATTCTCTAGTTAGACAAGACTAATATGACAGAGGAATGACTTGGCAACAGATAAATAAGAGGCATTTGAATCAAGTGGATTCATACAAGTATTAAAGCGTGTGTGTGCAAACTACTATGCACATTATGTTAACAGCAGCAGCAGTGAAAGAATCAGAGTTGGAGTGGATAAAAGAGTCAATAATTAACACACAGTTTAAACTCAGACAACTTTTCAACTGAAAATCAACAAAATCATCATTACTGGTCAGACTGAGGTTACAAGGCCTTTAAGTAAAATATGTATGTCTTATATGTTTGATCTTTCTGTCCCTGTCAGCTAAATACATACAGTATATTAAAAGTTTAATTAATGTGTAATTTAGGACTACAGTGAGATTCCACAACTTTATCATCTGGTAAATGATGAATGAGTGGACTATGCTGAATAAAACTTTATAGTGTTAACTGTTTTACTCTTTCCTCCACTCCAACTCTTTCACTGCTGCTGCTGCGTTTTTAAAGATATATTTGCATAGTCTGCATATGCACCTGAACAATCAGAGATTAGGCTGTCAGACAATCAGTTGGATTTCTGGTAGGTCCAATATTTTGGTTGGCTGTCTTGCATTTTGAGCAATTTCCATGGTCTGATTTCCCACATGACTGCTGTCAAAACATCCATTATAAACTGCACTGAGCTTGTGTTAATATTACTGGAGTAGTATTTTACATGCTGCTGTGATAAAATAAAACAAATTCAGATGGACCATATTGTCCGCATCTTCCAGCTCCGGCTCCATATTTTTGTTTTTGTCCTTGTGTTTATTCTCTTTTTGTCAGCAGTGTTGAGGATGCGGTCGTGTTGTTTGAATAAGCTTCACTGGAATTGTGACAACCCCTGCTGTTATTATTCAGCAGTTTCTTTGTGTTTCAATGCATTGCATTGTTTTATTAGTGCCTCTAGGTAACACCTGGACCCGGTGTTCCCAGCATATAAAAGCGAGGTCCTGTTACTCATGCTCTCTCTCTCGGTCTGCTTGCTGTGCTTCTGCCTCTTCTCTCCTGCAGACACACCACTGGTCGTGCGAAGACGGCAGCATTACCTCTGTTTCCCTTTTTTCTTTTATGCACCTTACAACACACACTTTCTCGCACTACTGATTCCACTGATACTCATACTCCACGCCTTGTTAATGTTCAGTTATGTATTTAATTCATTCAACAATTCAACAATTACAGCCACCAAAAACCTTTCTGTTATACATATGGGCATGTCTGTATGGTTTTAAGATAGACTTGAAAAAATGTGAACCTATCCTTTAACATACTCAGAGTTGATTGAACCAACTCTGATCAGCTGTACTGGAACAAACACCTCTATATCTCACAGTTGGTTAAACCTGCTTTCTGCAGCACGCCTCTGTTGCTAATTAACTTGCACCTTGCTAATTTGTCATTCTGCTTATTTGTTGCGCTGTTTATTTGACTATGCCATTTAGCTGCAAAATGATATATTAAGGTCTACTGCAGCACTAGCAATTATGTTTTATCCATCAAAATCTGCAGGTATTTCTGCCTCCGGAGCTGTAGAGTCTGGGTCTGTGGTTGCGGCCACCTGCTGCCCCCGTGTTCCTGCTCTGCACCCACTGCTGCTGTTGCTGTTGTTGCTGTTATTAGTATTGCTATTATAATGTTGCTCTTAGTGTTGTTTCTGTTGGTGTTAACATCAATGCCATTACCATACCTATTGTCTTACATCCCTATGTGGAACTGTATTGTGCTGCTGTATGTTCTCTTTCCTCCTGCTCTCTGTCCCCCCCCCCCCCCCCTCAACCCAACCGGTCGAGGCAGATGACCGCCCACCTTGAGCCTGGTTCTGCTCGAGGTTTCTACCTGTTAAAAGGGAGTTTTTCCTTGCCACTGTCGCATAGTGCTTGCTCATGGTGGGAACTGTTGGGTCTCTGTAAATATAAAGAGTCGATCTAGACCTGCTCTATTCAAAAAAGTGCCCTGAGATAACTTTGTTATGATATGGCGCTATATAAATAAAACTGAATTGAATTGAAAATGACATCTAATTTTCAGGCATTTGAGTGTTTTTGTTCTAGACTTTCTGTTTACTTAAGATCATCCTTCATCAAGCAGCCAGCCATATACGGTGGCTATTTTTATTCTTTCAAATGTCATTTTAGCCACAGTTCTTCTAAGTGTTAACCCAACAAACCTCAGGTAGCAGCAGCAGCTAGAGTGGAGTGGATGTATGTATATCAATAGAATGAATCTGGCCTTCTATCTGTATGTGACTGTCTCACCTTGTGTTCCTGTCTTGGTCTCTGATCTTCTTCTCCATTTCAGCATCCGTGAGGGTCTCCAGCAGGGGGCACCACTGGTCTGCATCGCCTGTGTTGCGGATGGCAATCTCTACTGTGGGGAGCGGGTTCTCACTGTGGGCAAGTTACAAGCATGGCAGCATCAGTCCACCACAATACGCCAAAGAGCATCAGCCCATAAAGGGCAAAATAGACAGTTGGAGATGAGACTACAAACTCCAAAAACTGTGTCAGATAAGTGACAGTCCTTCAAAGTTTGGTAATATTTATTTTAAGTCAAACCTCTTTAATGTATTCTATGTCCAGTATCTTTCTTAATCAGCCCTGTTAAAGTGAGTGGGTGAGTTACCTGAAGGCATAAGTCCTCTGGTGCCAGCTGAGCTGACCGCGAATGCTGTAGGCGATAGTGGTGACAAACTCCCCGCCCAGACCAAGCTCAGAGCACAGCTTCAGTGCAAACGACTCCGGCGAGTTCTCCCTCTCTGACATGTCCCACTCAAACTGGTCCACCAGAGAGATGTTCCCCACGTGGATGTTCAACTGAGAAATACAGAAACATATTATGTACACTTTTTTTTACTAACTTCATCCTACAGGAGCAGTATGGAGCTTTGATTCTCCCGTTTGTAACATTACAGCGGTTTCTCATCTGTCTCAATCAAGTCACTTTCTGAAGAGGGTACAACATCCTTCCATCAATGGAAGAAAAACAGAGGAGAGTTTTGATTACAAAGACCTGTGTAAGAGGCATAGTCTAGGTGTGCAGGAGATTGGAGGGATCTTTCTAATGAGCAAATGTTTTCAAACTGTGAGAGTTTAAGGAGGAGTGTGAGGCAAAAGCCTCTTTCACATATAGATCCTGGTAAATTATATAATAATATAATCTTTTCAGATGGGGCAAGAGACAGTCCAGCAGATGGCGGTAATGCAACACTTATGGATGCCAACCACCATAAAACTCAACAGTAGAAGAAGAAGATGGGGCAAGGCCGGATGAACGTGTACGTGGCGGAAGACGTCTCTTATTGTTTTCAGGAACATGGCGGGCGAGGAGCTGTTTTGTCCGGTGCCAAGGTTCTTGTAATGTTTTTAATATTCAGTTATCAAATCACCAGCGAAAGTGTTGCCAAGGCAACTGTAAACAAGTAGTGAATTCAAATACGTCATCAGTGGAGTCTTGTGATTGGTTCGCTCGCTCCATGTGAAGGTGTCTTTCGTCAGACGGACGTAACCCTGTACGTGCTCGTCCCTGCAATGTTACTGCTTTCATTTACACACAGCCATACCGGCATTTTCCCTGAAATGTTTCCAGGTCTTGAGGAGGGAAATTGGTGGTACAGATTTCCCTAAATATGGAACCCTGCTCCAATTCACACATGACCCCATGCAGGAAATGTTCTGAACATGGGACATGGGACAGGGGCTAAAGATACTGTGTAAAATAAAGGGACAGGTGCATGCAGGTGTTCTAAACACAACAGGAAGCTGCTGATTTGGCCCGCTCATCAACATGGTCAGCAGTCGAAGCAGCAGCAGTGGCTGTGAAACACAGCTCATGGAGGACATTAAGGTACTTTAAACCATGGCAAAGTCCCACCGAAAACAACAGGAGAAAAGGCAGTGTAATATATCTCGCCTTGTTTAGTCTAAAAGAATCCACCAACTAATTCAACAAACAACTGCAGTCCCATCTTTGGAAAGTATTCAGTTCATTGACAGCAAGTTCAGTTAGCAGACTCTGGTATGCTGGTTGCCATGGAAACCGAGTGGTTATTGACTCACTTCTTATCTGCCCCAGTCTTCAGCTAAACTAAATGAAACGATGTTTAGATTCAGTGTTTTATGCATTTTTCCGATGTCTATTGCAAATAAAAGTCCCTATTCTACCAGGAGCTCAAGGACAAATTCAGTTTGCAGAATAAAGACCAGTTTAAATACTTACAAATTAGAGATTATACTGGCAAAGAAATGTGACAGCAGAAAATGAGCTACTCCAAATATTTATAAAAGTGTACGAGGATGGACCTTATAAAAAGGTCATTTAGCTGGAATTCTGCCATTGTTTATATATGTATATTAGGTTTGTTTGTTTGTTTGTTTTCTCCATATTTGAATGGTGTTCATGTTCATATGGTGTTTATGTAGTTTATGTTCATTCACCCTGTAAAAGTCAATAAAAAGAGAACAAACCCTGTTCTAGCATGTTCCTGTAAAGCTGACTGATATTCCCAATGGAACTGTTGTTCCTTTGGTTCAGCACCCACCTTGATGATGACTCTCTGGTCTGCCTGCTCTTCTAGTATGCTGTCAGTGGGGTAGGACTCAATCTGCTGACGAATGGCTGAGGCAATGGCGGGGACAAAGGCCAGAGGATTCAGGTCCAGGTCATCACATAGAATCTCTGCAAACATCTCCGGGGTCATCAGTTTCTCTGAGGAGAGGTGGGTTGGTGAGGTTAGACAAAATGGTCAAATCTGATGAGATGACACGGCAGAAAAATTAGACAAGCAACAATACTGTATGTTTTGGATGTTGGCAAGCTAGTTAATGTATTTTATATATATATACACCATTCATGTTCCACGTGAATGCGTCTCGCAGTTTCTGTCCGTCTATCTCCATGTCTAGACGAATGGGAACCAGCGCCTCTACCTGCGCTGCATTCTCATGGATCACTGCAGGGTCATGGTCATCAAAGCTGAGCGAGACAAAACAAAAGTCAGTGTTGATTATTATTGTTACCCAAGCAATTTTTAATGTTTTTTTTAACATGATCTGTGATCCATTTACACATTAACACCAGTACTGCTTCAAGGATAGGTTCCCATCTTAATCCAATACTCAAATGCCTATGTGTACATTGAAAGAGTTGTTAGTGGCTGTAAATGTTCTTCCTGTTCATACTGGCCACAAATGTAAGTGATTACATTGGAATCTCGATGGATTTCTAAAGAAGTTTCTTCTGACTCTGCCAGTTACGAGCTCCTTTTAGCCTCAGGATGTTTTTTTAATACGGCCCAGTTTACCCAGGTTGACAAGTCTGACTGGTCACTTGAATCATGACAAATACTATTTTCATCAACAATATCTCAAGTTTTTATATCAGAAAGATTCAGCAGTTGAGTATTTTCCAAAGTCTAAATTTAAATCAAAATTTGCTAATTTTACTCTAATGAGCAACTTGATGGCTTTTTTAAAATATATGTTGATTGAATTTATTGTTCCATAAGGCACACCACCTTAAGCATTTCACTGAAGTGAAATAAAATGGCATTTCAGTCAGATTGCTGGCTAGGATGAGATTCTTATACATTGTTTAACAGGATACAGGAGGCAAATGCTGTTTTTGACAGTTAACTGTGTTTGAAGTAATAATAATAATAATAATAATAATCGTTCAAAGGTATCCATTGACTCTAGAACTGCTCCTGCTTGACACTGTCAGAGAGATGTTTGTTGAAGTCAGTATGGCTGTAGTTTGTGCTATTGTTGTAATGGACTGCATCATATTATAATGTGTTTCTAATATTTTCCCTCTAACTGTAAATGAGGTGGACAAAATATTGGAAACACAATCAGCCCAAAGTACAGGCAACAAAACAGAAATTGTCACTACAAAACTGTAGTATTGTTAATATTTATGCTTAACTATTATTTATTGTAGGGCCGCTATATTGCATTGCATTACATCTAATTAATATCAGATGCAGACTGACAGGCTACAGAGTGCATGCCATGTTGCACTTTTTGCTTTACTTTTAAAAACAAACAGCTTTCTCACCACAAGGGGAAGGTCCTCTTTTTGTCTCGGCCCATTCGGTTGCGGTTGATGGTGGTGGAGCAAGGCACTGCATCTAGATGGTGAGAGCTGTTGGGCAGCGTGGGGACCCACTGACTGCTCCTCTTTGCCTTCTGCTCCCTTTATAGAAAAACAAAATGTTGAGAAGGGTACGCAAGCTATTAAGTATTATACTTCCTTAGAGCCTCCAAAAACACTGGATCCTACATTTCCCATAATGCAACTTGTTAGCATCTTTCATTAGACCCTCCCTGACTGGTAAATGCCCATGTCTTTCAAATTTCCAGTTTGTAACGCATGCTTTCTGTTTTCCAAAGCCTAAGCTGACATAACCCTGATGACAACACTATGACATCATCAGGGTTATTTTCTCAGATTTTGGAATACCCCCTTCATGTGTTAAATAAGTGATGTTCCCCTTTAACCGTTTATAAACTATAGTACAATTGATTTCAGTGCTGCAAATAATATTTGGGTCTGAGTCCAAGGTACAGCAGCTCAACTGATCACACATTCATGAACACTCACACACTTACTTTTTTGGGCTGGGAAAAAAGTACAACACAAGTTAAAATTACACAACAAATAAACAAAAAACATGACAAATGCTGAATGCTGAATGGGCCATCACCTGAGAGAAATTACCTGAGGTAAGCTGGGGGCTCTGTACTGATGGACACCGCCTTGTATTTCTCGTCATTACCCTCGAAGATCTCTTCACATTCGGATGCCTTCAGCAGAGTAACACTAGTGGCTACAGATGGACAATGGGCAGGAAAACAGAGACGCATGTCAACTTTTGCTTAGATTTCTTTCTTATGCTGGAGGATTTTCCCTGATGGAGTCCAATCAGACACTGGCTATTTATGTAAAAGATAAAACTCATCAATTTAAGATACGAAGATCGATTAAAGCTTCACAAAAGTCTCACACAACAAATATAGCCTAATATTTTTCATTTACAATATTAGAATGGTTTATAGCAGCAATGATTATATATAAACATTATATATAACCCTATGGACTTCCCAGACTAGGAGTAGTCCAAACTGACTTTGTCAATGTCCAGTGTTAAAAACAAAAGACACACCACTCACCGTGAGATGATGCTACAATTTTCTTCCTCTCCTCCACAGAGGCCAGCCTCCTCCATAAAGATGGATATCTTTTATACAGAGAACCTCTGAACATACGCAGATAGTTTCCAACCTGGAGAGCAGAAGGCAGATCTTTTAGTAAACCAAAATTAAATAAATGAAAAAAAATGTTCACAACAAAAGTTCTGCAGAAATGTACTGTGATTGTAAGTACATTCTTTTAGATCTGCACACAAGTCATCAAAATTAACCATCCAGGTTCTGAGGTGCTATGAGTTCTTATTATCTGTCTAGATAAGCATTGAATTACAGTGCCTGTTTTTTTCCACACTGAACAGAAAAATATGTTCAAAAACAAAACAAGTACAATTACTATTATTAAATAAGTAACTGCAAAAGTCTTGAGTAGAGACAACTTTGGCAGCAGTTACAGCCTTGATTCTAGGTGGATAGGTCTGAATCAGCTTTACATGTGTGGACACAAAAATTGCCTCCTCAGTCTTCTTTCTAAAACTAATCGAGCTCTGTCAAGTTTCAAGGGGAGGATTCATTGGGATCGTTGTCTTGCTGGAATTGAAATCTCCTCCCGAGATGAAATTCTCTTGCAGATATTCCTCCAGGATTTCTCTGTTTTGCAGCAGTGATCTGACGCTCTCCCCTCACAAGCCTTCCAGGGCCTGTTGCAGAAAAGCATCACCACAGCATGATGCTGCCATCACCACGGTTCATGGTGGGGATGTGGGCTTTTTCCACTTTGCTCCCAAGTCTCTTACATGCCATCTAGTTTAGTGGGGCACAGTGTTATCCTAAAGCCGAAACTCAGATCACACACCAGGTAGATCAACGGGGGAAAGTTGGAGATCTGATTTAATAAACTCTCTTTTAAAATATGTTTACAGTTCACATTACACAAAGACCAAAAGCCCCATGAGTTGGTGCTTTGATTTTCTGGTCTTTCAAACACAGCCAGTTAGTACAACAGAGTACAGTAGACTACTGTAGACACTTCACTTCAAAATCAACACGATTCAAAATTGGTTAAAATATCAGACGCTGATAAAGACTGAGGGGGTGACAAACGTTACTTCATGTTGATGTAACTTAATGGTCCAGCTCAACTACCTTCTCTATAGCAGGCTAGAGTGAGAAGTCACCGCAAAACAGCTAAAGCTGTTAGGTTAGCGGTTATTTATTTTGTTTGGAACAGCATAAATTACGTTTGAGTTGTCGGTTGTTGGTCTGTTATACCCCGTTCTTCATTTTTAGGCATTTCTTTGTTTATGATGCCATCAATGGGGCTGGTTAGCATGCTAGCAATAAATAGCCAGAAGACTGGATAACTGAGGCTAACATTAGGGAGCTAAGCATTGAAAGTCAATGAATCCACAGTCACATACCTCCGACCCAACCATGTAAAAGTCCCCATCCTGTTCTAACTGAAATTTAACTGGCTTCTGGCCAAACGTTTTACTTAAAGCCAATTGCATCTTTACGCAGTCGCTAACCAGCTAACTAATAAAGCAGCCTTCTCTTCTTCAGATGTGTTCAGGGCCTACGATAAAGACGGGACATCAGTATTTCCTTCTTGGAAAACAGCGTTCACTTCAGCTTTCTGCATTTAAAAACCATCAGTTAGGAGAATGTGTGCTCAAAACGACATAAAGTGAAACCAAAATTTACTGAAAACTACAACCACTCCAGTATGCGCAAATATGTTAAGTGAACACATCCGCGATGTGGCTTTTCACGGCTTTGGTTAAAGTTTTTCCGAAAATCACGAACGCTGCATTGGCCTTACTCTTCGTTCGTTTCAAGGTAGAGTAACAGTTTCCAAAGCCCATTATCGCCCCCTACTGCTAGAGCGAGATCAGATTTAACTCCCCTTTATCTGTCAAGTTCGTCTGGTATTTCCATCTCATTGGGATAACTCAAATTTTCTTGTAAATCAAATGTGGTGACGTATTACAATAAAAATGTTATATTTAGTTAGATCGAAACAAAAAATGTGAAGCACAAAGTAGGAATTAGATGTATGAATGTAAACATGATACTGAAACAGTATATTATGTTGATGATAAATGGGCCTCTATGGCATCGCTTAATAAGGATGAGTGAATGGTCATTTATATCTGTAACAGTAGAGTCCAACTCCAGCAGTACATCACATGGCAACATAAGAAAAACTATTCAATAAGCCAAAAGTATTGTCACATACAAATAACAGACAGGACCTTTTTAAAAGCAGATTGTGTATTGTGATTGTGTATTACCTACCTACATATCTGATTTAAGGCTGTTTGTAACAAATGAAATAAAATGGAAAAAAAAAAAAAAAAAAAAAAAAAGAGTACAGCTGTGGAAACTTAACCCAACTGACAGCGGAGGAAAAGCTGGACTATGAAGTTGAGGACATAGTACAAATCTTATGATATTTCTATGTTATAATGACTATTATTATGATGATTATTTGTATGAATCAATTCATCTAATTTGTTGAGACATCTTTGGTTTCAAGCATTACTACTACAGTTCAAAGAGTTGAAACCAAAGCACCATTTGCCACACACATTTATTTTTTAAAAAGTAAAATGAAAAAAATGCACTTGCCATCTGAATAAATTCACTTTGATAATATTTTACTACTGTCATTATTTCATCATTCATATGACAGTTGTTGTATATCAATATTTTTTTTCTGAGATGAAGACAAACATCACCTGAGCCCAAAGGCTCACGTCCCAAATTCCATCCGAAGCTTGTATTCTCTCAAATAGTCTTAGAGCAACGATCTGGCATCAAGAAGAGTTTCTGAGGATGATTTAAGCCCATATACAAAGACAGCAGACGGTTATCTCCAAACCAGTTCTGGTTGTTTGGCATTCTTCATCCAGAACTAAAACATGTCAAAAACAAAGACCATGTTTGTGCCCTTCATCTCTCTGAGGGAATGTCCTTGGAAGTGACCCGAGCTGGAGGCATATTTAACCTCCAAGGCGCTGTCCCTCTCCCCAGGCAAACCCTCCCGGGCGCTCCTCAGGCAGGGGGTTGTAGTTGGCATCTTCCTCTGGAGTGTCAAACAGCATCTTTCTGTGGGAGACACACAGAGGAGGAGGAGGAATTTCTAAAGACACACATAGGAAGTGGCAGCACTCAGAGGAACTGATTCTTGCCAACACCATACATAACAGACAATATGTCTCTGCATGACTATTAGCGTGTTATGCCCTGCTTGTGGTGCGACCTAAGAATGCCTGTTTTGGTCAGCCTGTCTGTCTAACATATCCTGACAACTGCTGGCCAGATTTAGCATGCATTAATGGTCCCAAAAGGGTGATTCCTACTGATTTGGTGACCCTGTGACCTTTCATCTAGTACAGAGGTTTTCAAACTGTGAGACGTGCATCTCCAGGGAGAGTTGAAGGGGCGGCGCAGAGGGAGAGATGTGAGGCAAAGAAACTGCGAGAGGTGAAAGGGACAGGTGCATGTTGGTGATCTAAAAACAGTAAGTTATTATAGTGTGGCCAGCATATCAACAAGGTCAGCAGCTGCAGCAGCAGCAGTGGCTATGACAGACAGCTCATGGAGGCAGTTAACTTTAAAAGGTAGCTACTTTAAAACATTTAGCGCCCAATTGCCACAATTTGCATCAAAAGTCATACTCCTTTTCAGAGTCACAACACAGTCAAATCTGAACACAGACATGACAGACACATTTTTAGATTCAGTGTGACTTACACTTTCCAAAGATCACCTCTGATGCCCAATTGAACATCCATAAATCCACTTAGAAATCACAGAAAAAGACGCTTCTTATAACTGCAGAACTTGCCTGAGAATCATCTCATTTTTAAGTTTTCTTCAGTATCAAAGTAATCCAGTGATAGCTCTCTGTACATCCATGGGTACACACTGCAAACAGGAAGTGCTAAAAGCTAATTCGGCATACTTTAAAATTTGCCGCACAGGCTAAAACACAGGGCTCAAGTTGTAGCCCACAGCTAACCCACTGCCTCCACAGCAACATCATATTTCCTGTTTACAGTCCCCTAACTGTAGTACGAAAAATTGGAGCACAGTGTCAGACTTAAAAAAACCCTCATCTAGTGCACATACACAAGAAATCTCTAAATCCCTTTGGCAGGCAGCCATTACATTTTCTAAGCAGATTCAGGCTCCCCAGAGGACAAACACTTTTCATTTTGTTCATTGTTTGTACAAAGATATATCACAATCTAATAGGTAGACTGCCGTGAAATTTACTGAACCATTCATACTCCCAAGTGGATAATCCCAAGTTACATTCTATGTCCCCATACAGGTAAAGCTCTGATTCATTCATTCCTATGCTTTTAAGTTGTAGGGTGTATTGAGCATTGTATCTTACAGGTTTAGTCTTTCAGTCTTGCTTTATTCACCCAAAATGTTAGAAGACACCAGAGACTCACATGATAGATGGGGTCTTGAGCCACCTTCCACCACCTGGCTGGTTGGGGAAAACATCCTCCAGAAAGTAGTACACATGACCAACAGCGATACCTCAAGAAAGGTTAAAAGATATTTTAACACAAGCACTATTCATATTGTACACCACAACCACACCACTTCCCTTTGGCGCTTCATATCACCAAAGTACAAAATAATGACTGCAGATGACAGGGATAGGTACCTAAAAGATCCACAATGATGGAGTTGCCCAGCAGAAGTGAGAATCCCATCAGCACCCAGGGCAGGAAGGGTGCCTGGAAATTCAGCAGGCCAAAGAAATTCATGCGAACGTTTGGGTTTCGCCGACTCCACACGTACACCAGCATGATAGTGAAGGCTTGGCCCAGGAACACCAGACTCACAAAAGTGCCAAATATCTGAAACCTTGTTAAAGAACATGGCAAAGAAATGAACTCCACTGATTACTGTGAGGACTGAACTATGTTGGTGGCAAACCTAAGATAAGATAAGATAAGATAAGCCTTTATTGTCCCACAGCGGGGACATTTTTATTATTAATTAAATTAATTAAATTTTTATTCTATTAATCTAGTGCTGTTTAATAGGTTCTAATAATGTGGCATATGCTGACCCTGAGTGGTATGTCACTATTGTTATTGGTTTGCTGCTGCTCAGTTTACTGCAGAGCTCAATTCCAAATCAAATGATGAAGTATCAGAAAAAAATAGAAGTAACATGTTCTTTTGAATATGTTATAAAAGAAGTAGAGCATTTGTAAAATCTACACTTATGTAATATTACACCAAAATCGTTGATATACGTAATCAGATAAAACCTAATACTTCCCATACACAGTGCAGTGTATTGTTTATTGACCAATACCAAGTAGCTACCTCCTGGGTAGCCCGTAATGAAGAAGGAATCAAAAGATGCAGTGAGTGAGATTCATTATGGCCCATAATAACAGCATCACACATTATTTTTGGAAGTTAAAGGGCCATTAGCTGTACCAGAGACCTGACTATGTTAAGGTTAATGTAAGTAATAAATGAGATACTGGTCATTGAATTGTTCACTAAAGACCTCATTATCTGTCTTCAGTTAAAATGCTTTTTTAATTCATGGTAAGGATACAGTCATCAGAAGCCCACCAAAGAGGAACATGAAGACAAAGTCAGCCGTGCGTCCCCTGAAAGAGCCCTCCTCTAGCATACGACAGTATCTGTACCTGAAAGCAAATGGTTAAGGAAATCTACACAGACATTCTGCCAGAAGCATTTAACAGATTTCATCATCATCACCTAAATACTCAAGAACTGCCACGTCACTCCTATTTGTGTCAATTGTTTGAATGATTGTGCATCTTACAGAGTAAGTATCTCTATTTGTGTATATAGACACCATTTTAGTGTAACGTTTCATCATCCTGCCTCTGAAACCACACACAGCACTGCCGTGTGAAACAGAAACTATGCAAACTCACTTCACATGCTAAATGAAGTGAGATTTGGAACTGAGAAGGATACAGAAAAATCATATTGAACAGGAAATTGAAGCCAACTGGACCAAAAAACAGGAAGTTGGTTATTAGTCGCCATACCTAGGAAAAGAGAAAGAGACAGACCATTCAGCTGTACATAACATAAACACATAGCAAAGTAGGATAAACAGATCCAGAGGTCATTCAAAAATGTTTAACAAGTTGCATTTTATTAGTGACTAGAGGCTTTGATTAACTACTCAATCAATGTCCTACAGTTAGTCAACATAGTGATGTGAGGCATGCCACAAGACATGTGAATGATAACTCTTAGGCTCAGAGCAGTCTGTACCAGAAACCTGATCCATTGTGTGAAAAAATGAAAAAAGAAGTCTTTTTTATGTGAATCATGAAAACCACTGACAATCTAGATAAATTACATGATGGATGTTTTTTCTTCTTTTGACAAAAATGGATTGATTCTATCAGTTTGAATGTAACATCATTTAACACTGATTTTAGTCTAACTGAAATTCTTTAATGTATTGTTAATGTTAATTGTTGTTAGTGGTATTGAAGAGTAAGGACCACACAGCAGTACAGAGCAGGAGTAATTGTTAAATTAAGGGGCACCATCATGAAACCAGGAAATATAAAATATACATTTCTCCCTTTGGTTTCTAATTTTTTTCATAAAAAACAGCTCAGGACAAGTGATTTACAGAGCAGATATGTATGCCATAGCATACCAAAAGAATTTCAGTTGAACTTTATAGCTGAGGTTATTAAGGCTGTGAAGTGCATGACATGTTATGTGCCCTGAATCCACCTCCTGAGGATGAGGATGAAGATGAGCAGTGGGTCACATTACTCACCTGGTAATTCCTTAGAATCAAATCTGGATTGAAGTATAGCTGAAATGGTGTGATGATCTCTAGTTGCTGTAAGAGAAGAAAAAACAATAATGTTAAAGATAATAAAAGGGGACACCTGACTCCTGACAAAACATCAAAATATTAAACCCTTGTCTCAAAGAAGTGACCCTCTCCATTCCATTGCTTGGTGCAATTTCATTTAAATGAGCCTTTACAATGTTGCCTCTCATTCACCCATTCACACACACTCAAGGTGATTGCCTGCCCATGTGGAGTACGTCGAGGTTCAGCGTCTTGCTCAAGGACACACACATTGAACCACCAACCCTGGGATTAATGGACAACCTGCTCCAGAGCCATAGCCACCCACAGTAACTATTCCAAAGACAATTTTGATTTTTTTTTTGGATTATGACATCAATCAGGAAAGAGTACCAGCCTCTGATTACTGAATGTGGTTTAGGCCAGTGTCACTCCATGCGCTCAAGCGCAGTGTTACATTTGTGTATCAGATACCGCGGGTGACACAATGAACACATTTTTCCCTGTTTTGACACAAATCAGTCTGAGCAGACTGTGAAAACAAATGCAAAACAAAACAGTTTTCACTGACGCCTCTGATGTTTTGTGCTATTAAGAGGTCCCAAATACATTTAACACTAGACAAGCTGGCAGCTAAATTCAGTCCACGGAACCCAAAAGTGTTCAATGTTCAATAAATAAAAAAGACATTATGAAAAAAATATTATATGAATAAATAATTATGGTTTTATTTCAAAATGCCTTTTTCAAACAAACTGGTTATATTTTATGTCAATTTTTATTTCATTACGTCACTTTTCACGACAGTGGTGTTGTTACCACACTCTCACCTTTCAGCCAATCACGTCCTCTCTTAAGCTAGCAAGCTCAACAACTTCTACCAAATTTAGCCAGTTAGCTCCTGCACATGCTACCTACCTAACTGCTAGCTAGGCCAGCTTGTGGGCTTAGATTAAGATAAGAGAGAAGATAAGATAAGCCTTTATTGTCCCACAGCGGGGAAATTTTTAGCATTGCAGCAGCCAGCAATAGTGTCATATATAGAACACAATAAAAATAAATAGAAAAATAGTCCTGTACACAGTATAGACAGAAATAAATAATAGAGTGACTGAGTGCAGTTGTAAGTATGAACAAATAGATAAGATAAAAATATTGCACATATATAATATACATGTATATAAAAAATATTTCACAGCAACATATGAAGTAGATAACATCATGAATACAATATATGTATGAAGATAATGCACAGCAGCAGATGAAGTATAGTAGTGAATAGTCTGCACACTGACAGTCAAGTGTAGATTACCGGGAGTTGTACTGATTATAGAGTCTGACAGCAGCAGGCAGGAAGGACCTACGGTACCTCTCCTTCAGACACCGCGGGTGGAGCAGCCGGTCGCTGAAGGAGCTGCCCAGTGCTGAAAGAGTGACATGTAGGGGGTGGGAAGTGTTCTCCAGTAGTGATGATAGCAGATAGTGATGATAGTACTCGGCATCAAAGTGAAGAGCCAGTGTTAGCAATGTTAGCTAGCTCCAGTTGGCTAGAGCAACCACAGAGAAAGACTGTCTGTCTTTTTGCTCTTCAGAGTTGTGTCTTTCTCTGAGGAACATCTTTAGAGTCTAAATGTGTCAGAAGTAACTCTGAATTAACTAGCTAACATTACCGTTAACACTGTTCACTTTGATGCTGAGTAATAAACCAAGCTCACAACCCCGTCTAGCTAGTTAGCATGAGCAGCCTTGTTAAGCTGCATAAATAAAAGGAGATGTTAGTTACCGTGTCTGTGTTTATTTACAGCAGCAGCTAGTTGTAGCTAACTGGTGCTAACTGGCTAAATCTTGTAGCAGGTGATGAGCTTGCTAGCTTAGGCAAGGGGCATGTGATTGGCTGAAAGGTGAGGGGTCAGTGACAACACCACTGTCATGAAAAGTAATTTTTCAAAATAATTTTCAAAATAAAAATTTCAATTATGAAATAAAAATGAAATCCTATAAAACTGTTAAAAAAATAAGAATTATGAAATTACATTTCATAATAATGAGTCGAGTTGTTTTATTTATATATATTTTACAAAATGTATTCATGTGATTATTTATTTAATTATTTATTTAATTTTGAACACTTTGGGGCTCCATAGTACTTGTATCATATGCAAAGTACTTTGTATCACTTCTCCTCAGGACAGATAAAAAGATGATTTAAAAATAGGTTGTATCCACAATTCAGACAAGATTACAGAGAAAATAAGGACAGAGTTGTTGAGAGTTTAACCAATTATTCCTCCAGCTAGAATATGACTTTAAAGGCTGTGACAAATGAATTTGAATAACACTTTTAAAAATCCTGTGTTGCGTATGACTCTGCAGCTAGCTTAGCAGGTTTATTTGACACTATTTGGTGCCCTGTCACTATTTGAACACTGAGCTGAACTGCACTCTCTTTATGCTAATGTGTGTAGTAAGTGGGATTTCTGGCTGTGCTATACATTAATCAATTAATCAATGCAATTACTGGAGACAGCCTACATCCACTGACAACAACCATTGTCTAGTACTGCGGACCCCATTTCATTTGAGGGTCTTTTTCTGTGAATTACTTGTATTACAGATATGGTTCATAGAGAGAAACATTGATATAATGTCAAAGTGACTAGATATTGTTATTGTAATATTGTGAAACAGTTTAATGATGTCTTTTCCTGGCCTAAAAGACTGCAGTACAGTCAAGTAAATAACAGTTAAAATAAGATCCACCTTGACCAGCTAAAACATTAAAAATGTGCCTCATATTTAAATACATCAATAATAATAAAGTAATATAATATATTTAATAATACACAAGTCTGAAAGAGACGATTCTGCAAAATAAGTACTTTTACTATTGATACTTTGCTTACATTTTGCTGATAACGTTTCGGTACCTTTATTTTTTTTCAATACATGACTTTTAATGGAGTATTTTTACACTGTGGAATTACTAATGCTTTGATAGATAAACAGATAGATAATGTGCATAATGAAATTAACGACACATAAAGGTATTGGGTTATGTTTTGTGAAGTGCACGCACACACACACACACACACACACACACAAGTCTGGATTAGCCAGAGTTTGAAAGGAGTCTGGTGTGACAACAGCACAGTTAGCTGTAACCTGGCAGCATCACAGCGACAGACAACCGCGGTAAACTGCCACGCTGAGGAAGCACGTCTTACCGGGCGCTTACAATTGTGGTTAAAATTAAGCCAAGGCTCCGGACACAGGTAGATACGCTTTTAGCTTCTTTTGTAGCTTGGATAAGAGAGTCAACATCCTGGATAACCAGGTTCTGACACGTATCCTTCTCATAGGTGCTACAGCTAAACCATCGAGCTAGCAGCACAGTAACGACGTTACGTTAGCTATGTTAAGCGTCACCAAGGTATGCCCTGGCCAGGACAGGGAACATGACAATTTGTCTTACCACTGCAGCAGTTGTGAGAACACAGGCGGTTGTATATGCCCTGGTAACAACAGGAATCTGTAAGTACTCCTGCTGTAGTGTCTGGTAAGCCATTTTGGACAGACTGAAAGCTTCCGGCACTGGCTTGACACGTCATTCCACAAAGCGAAGGGTGTTGCGTTCAAGCACGTGGGACAAATGTGCAAAATATCAACCAGTACTTTAAATAGATATGCAGACGTGTTCCTCGCGAGGGCCAGTCGGGTAGAGGTGAATCACTTCAAGCCCTTCAAAAAAGAAGCGGTTCCTCCCGCCTTACCCAAACAAAACGTGCCGTATTTGCTTCAGAATGTTTTGCTTCAGCGTGTGTGCATAATTCAGAACAATTACATTGAAATCTAATCATAGATTTTTGGACAAATCATGTGGAAACAATTCATCTTTTAGGATGATAATAAGACAATAAAACCTTATGATTTAGAGGTTAGATATTAATGCTACTTTTACATACTGCTACAGGTAAAATAATTGAATTTAATAACGATAATAATAACAAACTTTATTTCTATAGCACACTTTATGCATAAAACACAAAATCAAGAAACAGGCTGGCAACATTTAAATAATTATGCAAATAAGACACCAATTTCAGTTTTACTTATGAGAGTACAATATGAAGGCACAACTATAGATATTATTGTACAGATGTTTAAACATACAGCTGAGCATATTAATACAAATGTTTGATTAATTCATTTTCTATCACTCTTACTACCCCTATTCAATTCAATTCAGTTTTATTTATATAGCGCCATATCATAACAAAGTTATCTCAGGGCACTTTTTCGAATAGAGCAAGTCTAGACCGACTCTTTATATTTACAGAGACCCAACAGTTCCCACCATGAGCAAGCACTATGCGACAGTGGCAAGGAAAAACTCCCTTTTAACAGGTAGAAACCTCGAGCAGAACCAGGCTCTAGGGGGGCGGTCATCTGCCTCGACCGGTTGGGTTGAGAGAGAGAGAGAGAGAGAGCAGGAGGAAAGAACATACAGCAGCACAGTACAGTTCTACATAGAGATGTAAAGTAATAGTTGTGGTAATGGTATT
>SEMN01000867.1:117328-169293 GCA_005408345.1 Macquaria australasica | reverse complement strand
TCATTCAACACTTAAAGGGTAATTAATAGTTTTATTAAACCTTTCAGCATGTGACGTTGTGCGCCAAAATATAATAATATAGTAATAATATAATAACCACCACTTCTGCTGTTTAAAGACTGTGAAAACTCGACATTTTACAGAAGAAAGCGTTGCTAAGTCGATGGTATCAATGCCGACATGAAGAGTCTCCTAAGACTGAATTAAATGTTTGATATTCTCGTCTTTTGGTGATTAGAGTAGCGTTTAATACGTTTTTGAGCGGAGTTCTGTGTGAAAGGCAAAAGCCCCTAAAAGCTGCGTTCACATTTAATGGATATTGTGAAACGTATGGCCTCCTTGACATTTGAGCACCGCAGTTTGATAATGAAGTTGGAGTCACGTCTTTCTTTGTTCATCTCGTTTATCCAATCTGTTGTGTGAATGTCTGTTTCAACACTGCACCATGTAGACCTAAAACCACCAGCTGATTCACTGATTGGTGGACTGACAGAAAATAAGACCCAACTTCTTTGATAATCAACTAATCGTCATTCTTTAAGCAAAAACGCCGAACATACACTGCTGATACTGAACTAAATACTTTGGACTGTTGGTAAGACAAAACAGACAATTTGAAAATTAAATTGTCTGACATTTTATGGACCAAATGATTAATCAAGAATATAATTGTTAGATTAGTCGATAAAAAATAATCATCAGTTTCTGTTAGTAACTTTGTTGGCCTACATGTGTGGAGTTGGCCAGACTAAGCTAAGGTTAGTAATTAACATTTAAGTTTGACGTGGCACCTCTTCTATTTTCATGCACCATGTCCTTTACATTCTGTAGTCTCTACTGTGTGATGTCTTTCGTCTTTCTTTGCTCATAAAGGTGCATGTTCTCGTCTGCTTCTTTAACATTTTGCAGTCTCGATGTAAAGAGAATGGACTCTTAAACGAGCTCTACTTCTGCTGTAGGTGGAGGTGTGAACATCCTCTTTGAGAATGAGCTGGGTGTAGCAGATTTCCACCTGCCCAACAAAAGCTGCATCCTCTACGTGTCTGAGTGCGACATCATAGCAGGAAACGGCTACAAGAGGAAACTGGTTCGCTACAGAAATGTGAGTTTAATAGTTTAAAAGCAGTTTTGCTAAAAGCTCGTCTGTGCTGTTGTGTCTGATATGAAGTGTGTCCGTCCTGTTTTAAAGAGCAGCAGTAGTTTCCAGGAGCTGGTGCTGGTGGAGAACACCAGACTCAGTGAGCAGTACTTCTCTGCGGTGCAGAAGTTTGTGGTGTTTGACCTCGGCCTGACTCTCCTGCCGGTCAGCGGGCAGACTGAGGCCTCGCAGCTCATCACTCAGATCGTAAGTAGTGAAGACAAACGATAGACCTGCAGCTGATACTGTCACATGTGTTCAACTCATTTTCAGGCTGTATTTTATTAAGAAAATGTCCCGTTCCTCTTTGCTAACGCAGGTCTTTGTGTTTGACATTTATCCTCACTATTTTTGAGGGTTTCCCTCTTTTCCACTTAACATCAAACAAGCTGAACCTGGCTGTATTTTGGCGCAACAGTGTGATGTCATCCGGCAAGGCACTGTGTTGGCCAATCAAATACATGCAACCACACATTCCTGGTAGATTACTTTGAAACGTGAAATTCTACTGTTTACCTGGCCATTGTTGAGGCAGAAGATAAAATGAATCCTGGCTCACAGTATTTTAACTTGCAACAAAATGACGTCCTCTCTCTTCTCCTAAACACTTTTCTGTGAGCTCGATGGAAAACGTCATGAGGGGAAGGAAAGATGTGAAGGAGAATTCATAAGGACTCGGGAGAAGACAGAATCCCACTGCACTCACACTAGGCTACGTCATTATGTGACGGCGGATGTTATTGACGTTGGTCTGCCGTGGTCGCTTTAAATGTTGCCGCCGCAAGGAATTGTGGGTCGGCATTATCTCCTTTCCTTTGGTAAAGGATGGTCCAGTGTATCCTCTGCTAAAGGAGATGAGAAAGGAAGCACTGAAGGACCTTTCCTTGGCATTTAGAGAATTCAACCAGGTCTCATCACAGCTGCCGCTTAGATACTTCATTCAGTTTGGAGCCTTCCTGAGCAGCAAAACGACTATTCCACCGCAGCCTACAGCCTGCAGTCACAGCCTGCAGATGTAGAGTTGACAATGATCACCCAGTCATGTGACCCGAGTCCCATTTGGGTGTCTGTCTGTTTTGGTGTAAGAGAGTCAAACCCAGATCTTTGGTGTAAAAGGGGTAAAACTAAGCTGTCTTGCTCAAACCTCTCGTAGCAGTAGACTTTGTTGTCTGATGCTGATTTTCCACCCTCCTCTGATCCTCTCCAGGTTCACGGGGAGGACAGAGAGAACCCCTTCAGGAGGAGGAGTTCGTCTCGGCTGTTGGACCCGCTGGTGCTGGCTCTGGTCCAGCAGGTCCCCGGAGTCGGCAGGGTCAAAGCCCTGGCCCTGCTGCAGCACTTCTCCAGCATCCAGCAGCTCTGCAACGCCGCTGCTGCCGAGCTGGAGCCCATCGTGGGTCAGGCTGCAGCTCAGCAAATCCACATCTTCTTCCACAAAGCCGCTGCTGCTGGAACCTGAAGGCTCGACTCTTTGTCTGACCAGGAAGGTTTGGATTTAATGGTAAAGCAGATACTCTTTGGCTCACGTGGACTAAAAACAATCTAACTTTGCAGCGTTTCTACAAGTTTACAAACTGTAAGAAACGATGTGTGTTTGCTGTTGACTGTGGGCAGCCACCTTCACTTGACATCACCTTGTGAAACTTGGAAAACATGACCGGCTTCTAGACAAGAAACGGGACGTGTGTGTATGAAAGAGTATGTTAGAAAGTCAGCACATATTTTACACATTATGTGAATAAAAACTAGAAAACATTAGCGTCTTTATGTGGGGATGATGTCCATACAGTACATGTGTGATCAAACAGACAGCAGTCAGTGGTTCGTCTGTCTGTAGACTGAGACATGTGAGACATTTCACTTGAACTTTGGAGTGAATCACTTTAGCTTCAGGTCTTTGCGGCATTCTCCTAAATTTAAATATCAATATTACGAACACCACAGTAATGCTGTGAAAGGTTGAGCTAAACGTCAAAGATGTTCAAGTGCAACGAGGGAAAACACTTAAATTATACATTTCTAAAACTGATTTGAACTTTGAGGCAAGACATTCAACTGGACCTCAGGGACCTGATCATGGCCGCAATGCCCTTCATCATCATCATCATCACCACTGAGGTAGACTGTAGTTGTTACGGGCAATGTGAGTTTTCCTCCATGAAACTTCCTTATAAAGACATAAACAAGGCTACAGCCATGCTAGCAGCTCTGTGAGGCTGTACTGAGGCACAGAGGTGTTTTGAGCCAAATGCTAACATGCTCATGATGACAATGTGAACATGCTGATGTCTAGCAGGTGTAATGTTTGCCGTCTTAGTTTGGCTTGTTGTTTCTAATTACAAGAATTCACAACAACAGTCAGATGAGTTTATTTCCTGTTGAATGTAAAATGTGAATCTGCAAAGTAACCAGCAAATCCAGCTGTTAGACAGATGTAGTGGAGTAAACAGTACAATATTTCCCCCTTAGATGTGGTGGGAAAGTAAAAAGCCTCCAAAAACAGAAATCCTCGTAAAGACTGGCAACCTGATTTTTGTACTTTTGTATGTAAGTAAATGTACTTTGTTACTTCCTGCTTTAATGAAAGTAAAGTTGCTGATTTTAGAATGAGCTCAGAAAACTACAAAACACACTGTTGTAGGTGGTGTGACCAGGGTGGCAGAAAGATGGCAGTAAGCAGAGGTCTTTGGATTGCGTTCCTTTATCCAGGTGCAAAGTTCCGGGTTCAGGTCTTTCAGGAACTGTTCCATGATGATGGCATCTCCGATTTCCTCCTTTGTCTTTGAGTCTGGGTTCAGCCATTTGACATACAAGTCTTTGAGGCGGACCTGCAGTTCTTTTGGTGTCTCCTCCTCTCTCAAGGCACTGGAACGGAATCTCACACGATAGGTTTCAGCACTTATTTCAAACTTCTCCAGAACAGCTCGTTTAACTTTTGCATAGTCCATGGTATCATTAATGTCCATTGCAACATATGCAGATCTAGCTTTACCGGTTAGCAGTGGCGCTAGGTGAAGAGCCCACTCATCTTGGGACCACTGGCAAGCATGAGCAATTCTTTCAAAGGTGATTAGATAATGTTCGATATCCTCACCTTCATTGTAAGACTGCATTTTTGGACCTTTCCAGCCAGACTGTCTCAAGTTGGGTTGCTGGACCTCCACAGGTACCTGTAATGAGTGGGACTGATTTTGAACTGCTGGAGTCTGTAGTGCATCTGCCGTGAATTCTCTGGGTAAAGCCGATGCTGTTGCTGAACCATCCGATAGCTGCTGGCGACTTTGGCTTTCCTGTTGTATTTGCTGCTGCAGTAGGGTGAACTGATGCTGGATTCGCCTCCATCTGTCGTCCTGGCGCTTGCACTCCTGTTCAATCCTGGCATCACGATCGGCCTGTTGCTGCAGAAGGCTTTGCAGAAGTTTTGAGATGTCAGCCACACTTTCTTGTCCTGGAGATCGGCCGCTCACCACTCCTGGCTGGGCACTTCCCTCCTGGGACTCATCGGGCTGGCATTCCGCTGCTAGGCCTTTCCTTTGTCTGGTGGACATCCCACCACTGCCACCAAATGTTGTAGGTGGTGTGACCAGGGTGGCAGAAAGATGGCAGTAAGCAGAGGTCTTCCAAAATGACAAGCATTTATTTATCAAGGTGCGTGTTTCAACAAAATTGTATATGTGAAAATTCAAAGAAACTTAGTGTAACTTAACAGTTAACTTAATCAACTAAACATAATTGAAAACTAACAAACAAAACTTGAATGACACATGCACCCTGCTACATCCTCATGGTCTTCCCCCCAACATAGACAAAAGGCCAGCCTTATATAAGGTTGAGTTCCATTAAACAAAATGGCTTCCCTAGGCTCCTTCCCCTTAACAGGTGAGTCTATCCTTTAAACATAAATACAACACACAATTTAAGTGACTCATTCCCAGTCAACCTAAATAAACACTAACACAATTTGTAATAAATCAATCCTGGTACCACCTACAGAACTAGGCAATAGCAAAATCAAACATTTTCTGCAACACAACATTATCAATCTCCCCCCATACTTGAACTCTTCCAGTGACCTCCTTAAATCAGGGCAAACCCTATAAATACAGGAAGTGATGTGCTTTTTCTCCTTTTGCTCCTGGAACTCATGGTAATTATGGAGAGAAACATATACAAATTAAATATTTAACAAACACAACAGTTTTAACCAAATAAACAGAACTAAATATATTAACACTGGTCTGAGTCTTACTTTAACAGATGTTTATGTATATTAGCTGAACTCAAATAGAAAGCAAAACCCAAACAAACCTGGGATAGTTGGTGTCTGCTGACCACTGAGAGATGAAGCTAGCATTGTTACAATCAAACAGTTATGGTTGAAATTATGTGAACAGGTTGATATTATGTGACAGTGGCAAATGGTGTGGACTCACCCACTTTGTCACACACACAAAACAGCTCGTCGGTGACATCAGACAGAGTACTTGTACCAATCAGATTTCATTGAGCTCCTGCATTCATGTAATCTGCTGCAGCATCAGACTGTGGAGTTATTTCTGAAGAGCTTGTCCTCATATGGACACAGCTGCAGTTTGTCATCAGCTCCACTAGAGGGCGTCCTCAGGTGTCACTTCTTCTCTACAAACTAGTAGCACCGGTTTAGTTTCATATCAGCTGCTCAAACACAACTCAAAGCTTAAATAACACTACATTATCTCACACTACAAACTATCTCAGATGTGACGGGGTGTTGGAGCTCGTCAGCTCGAGTCACGTCTCAGAACAGCTGATGGTGTTTTTAATCACATGATTCATCAGAAACACCATCAGCTGGTTTTCAGCTCTGATATCAATCAACAAAATAACTTAATCAGACACAATCAAAACTTTATTTTGATTTTGTTTATTTAAATGACTTTTGTCTCATTTCTAAAAAGGCTCTTCAGTAATTTGTGCCAGTATGCAGCACTTCTTATAGAAACAATGATCAGACAATAAAAAGCTTTGAATTTGGCAGCCAGACATTTAAGGAACGTGCAAATGCTTCTTATTTCTGAGAACATTGTTTCTGATGATTTAACAGTGTTGAAGGCAGGTAATGCAGTTATTAGAATAAATTAGACACATTGGATCAAATCAATCAGTGTGATCAAATTGGTGAGTTGTAGTAGTAAGTAGCAAAGTGACACATCAAAGAAAGAAATGCATTGATCTGAATCAGAAAAAACAAACGATTATTTTGATAATCGACTAGTCACCGATTATTTTTGCGATTAGTCGACTAATCGGATCGTACGTAAATTGCAGCTTATGGCACCAGCATGCAGCTGCTCTTATATAACCATCATCAGCTTCCAGCTTGAAGTGTTTAAGGTGTGTGCTAACTAACAAATAAAGACAATGAAGACGACAGTCCATTCAGCTTTTAATGAACTTTGCAGCTTGTAGCAGCTTCATCGCCAACCATGGACAGGGGTCTCGTGTCCGTCACCAACATGTTCCAGATTGCTTCAGTCAGGACATTTACCTGCCCAGGTGTGCATGTTGTTGCCTTGGTAACAAAGGAACGTGTGTTTTAGCACTGTAACGTAGCGTTATAAAACATTAGCGTTATCACGTTTCCTATTCAAACATGACGTCACTGTTATAGCGTTACAGCAAACACATAACATGAAATCGTCATCGTTAATGTTAACGTTTACAGCTGTCAATATAAGTAAGTAGCTCGCTGTTGACGTTAATGTGAGCAGCTAACTGTCCCTCTTCGTCAGAAACTGGATCAGATTCAGCTACAACAACGTGCTTTCTTTTCAAATGCTCGTGCATCGCTGTAGTGCTCCCATGGAAGGCAAGTTCCGCCTTGCAGATTTTGCATTGCACATTCTTTTCATTTCTCTTGATAAAATGCTCCGTTTGCAGCTAGCCACGATACTGTTGATACTGGGCAGAACTTTTCAGGTGACACCACGGCTGACCCCGATTACCACTACTGCGCATGTGCGTCAAGGACAGAAAGGCAGACAAGGCAGCGGAAGCTACAGCGGCAGTTTGGAGAGAAAAACAAAGCTTCAAAAGATAAACGACGATGATTTTGATAGTCGACGTAATCGTGACTAGTCGACTAATCTGGGCAGCCCTAATGTCTACACCGTACATCACCAATAAATATACATTGATTACACTAAATGATGGTGAATCTTTCTGTAGAAAATCAAATGGTTGTTCTACTCAGTGTGATTGACAGGAGAGATGATCAGAGGAGCAGAGTTTTTACCACCAGGGTGAGAGTTTTTTTAAGACCAGGACTGAAGTGACTAGCAGTCGACCTCAGCAAGAGGAGCAGCCAGTCAGGAGTAGATCAACCTGCAGTCATCTGCAGCATCTACGTCATAAAAGGAGACCAGACCCTCCTCATAATCCACAAACACCCCCACCTTCTCAGGCTGAGACTTCAGAGAGAGACGGACTGGAAGGTCAGCAGCAGCTTCGTACTCATTTTCATTCCTCAACCATATCGTCCAGTAACCATCCTGAGGACTCAGTGTGATTTCTCCCTTCCTGTTGATCGACTCTCTGGCCACTCCTAAATCCCACGCAGTCTTCCCTTTAACCTGAACCTGGAAATAAAATCTGCCTGAAGAGAAACTCTGCTTTGCTAAGACAATAACACATCTATCAAATCTCTCTGGATTGTCTGGGAGATTCTTCCTCACATCACCATGTTTAACTTGTTTTCCATCATCAGACAGGATGAGTTCAGGATGTGCTGTATCAGGATCGAGTGTCACATCCACTGCATACTGCTGGACCCTCTTCAGCTCGGCCTCAAGCAGCTTCTTCATCTGGTTACTGAGCGTCTCCTCCAGCTGATTCACAGCTCTCCTCACTGTCCCCTCATATGAAGGTGGACGGACGCTGACTTCTGTCCAGTCCTTGGTGGGTGGAGCAGCGTTCAGGGACGGGAAGCTTTGGAGGAGGTGGAGGTGGTCTTCAGAGCGTGACAGCTGCTCCACCTCAGTGCTTCTCTTCTTCAGCTCAGAGATTTCCTGTTCCAGGTCTCTGATGAAGCCTTCAGCCTGTTTCTCTGTCTTTCTCTGCTTCTCTTTGATGGTGTCGATGAGCTCGGCCTGGCTTCTCTCAACAGACTCCTTCAGAGCGGTGAAGACCTGAACACCACCTGCTATCTCTCTGTCTGCACCTTCCTTACTGAGCTCCACTGAGCGTTTGATCTCCTGAATCTTCAGTCGTCTCTTCTGGATCATCTGCTGAGTTTCAGCCTCTGTCTTCCCCAGCTCGGCCTTCTTTCCTTCATATTCTTCTTCCAGAGGAACAACATCATGTGTCTTGTGGTCTAAAACAGTGCAGAGCATGCAGACACACATCTGGTCGGTCTTGCAGAACAGCTCCAGCAGTTTATCGTGCTTCGTACACATCCTGCCTTCCAGGTTCTCCACAGGGTCGATCAGCTGATGTCTTTTCAGGCCTGACATTGTCAGATGAGGCTCCAGGTGAGTCTCACAGTAGGAGACCAGACACACCAGGCAGGACTTCAGGGCCTTCAGTTTGGTTCCGGTGCAGACGTCACAGGGAACTTCTCCTGGTTTGGCACCTTGTTGCTGTGAGCTGCTGCTGCTGGCTTTCTGTTGAGCCGACTGTCTGAACTGAGCAGCCATCTCAGAGATGAAAGTATTGACCTGCAGCTCAGGTCTTGTGTTGAAAACCTTCTTACAGTTGGGACACTGACACGGGACATTAATGTTCCAGTGTTCAGTGATGCAGGTTTTACAGAAGTTGTGTCCACATGGTATGGCGACTGGATCAGTGAACACATCCAGACAGATGGAGCACAGAAACTGATCTTCAGTCAGCAGACAGCTGGCAGCAGACATATCTACACTCTGAGGACACAAAGTGTGAGAAAACAAAACTGTTATTAATTATTTTATCATTATTTGTTTCATAAAATCAAACTATGATTAGTGGAATATAAGGCGAGTCATCCTGGATTCTGTTGTTATATTTCACCAAACTGACGTCCAAACTTTATAAGAAAATATGAGCTCTGGTTGTCAATGACTTTGCGGCTTCAATCTGCATGTATTCAGCTTCTGATGTACTAAGTCGGCTCATTACGCAGTCAGGTCCTGGACTCTGCTGCGAGTGAAGCAGAGCTCAGATGTGCAGTTCAGCGGTGGTATTTCTATGAGATCACCGAGCTCAGAAAATAAGTGATAACATGGTGATCTTCATTCCAAAACATTTACTTTTACTTTCACTCTTTCTCTAAATATTACTCAAACATATGATATTACTGTATCTTGATCCTAAATCTAATCATTGATTATTTCAAAGGGCCTTCAGCCCTTAAAAAACACAATGTGATCCCTCCATTACTGTCACATCATCACACATTAAATAATATAATAATACTGCTACCCTGCTGCTTATATTGTTGTTAGAGTGAAAATATCTTTAAAGTCAGCAAAACATTTTTAATTCCACTTTAAAACTGAATGTAACACATCTATTACAATTTAATGTGATGTATTTAGCCAGTATTTGTCTTTATTATTAGTTTTATTGAAGCGTCTGAGGGAGTAGAGCAGCAGAAAAATCACCTTCTCTGTCCAAAGACCTTCAGAGTCAGAGAGTCAGCTTGGACAAAGAGGAGGAAGTGGAGGTACAGAGAGAGAGGAAGATGATACAGAGAGCAGAGAATCAGACACATTAAATGTGCAGAAGAAAAGATGGCAGCTGCTCTGGACTGCAGGAAACTGTCACTATTTCTCTCCACAGCCCCCACGGCCACCGATGGCCCTCAGTTCAACATGGCTACGGCCCTGAGTGGAACTTCCTGTCTGAGTAGAGCTCAGGTTTTGGGTTCATACCGGAAACGGCAACAGAGAAACTCTGCAAATTAGCTGAAGCTGCAGTCACTGTGGTTTGGTTTTTACCTCTGTTTTGTAGTTCATGTACAAATGTACATGTTGATTGACAATTTACACGTTTTTCTTTTTGTAATGTCATAATACCTTTGATATGTTAAAAGATAAAAAAGTCAGATTCTGGTTTTAACTCAGTTCTGACCAAATGTTGAGTTGGTGCATTGAGTGTTTGTAGGGCAGTGAACTCACCAGAGTCTGGCAGAGATTCTGCTGTGTTGTTGATCCAGTTGAATGTTTCTTCAGAGAGAAACAGAGAGACTTGTCTCGACTGCAGCTCTGCTGTCGCTCAGACAAACTTTCACTTTCATTTGAGGAAATGAGGCGTTGCAGCTCTCCTCTTTCAGTGTTGCTCCTCGTCTCAGTGCAGCTCTGGAAGTGAGCTTTGATTGGCTCCTGGGGAAATATGTTGACATAGCTTTGGAACAAGATGAGTTTGGACTTTGTGTTTCTTCTTGTTCTTCTTTTCTACAGTGGAAGTTTCCAGCAGCCAGAAGAACATACAATTACAAACAGACAACATAAGAAAAGAGGTCAGTGCAAGATATTCAAGAACAAACTGTATCTTTTGATCAACAGGCTGCAACGCTGCCTTTACTGTCCCAGGAAAAGACTGATAAATTCCCAGGAAGAAATAACTGTAAAATCATGTGAAATCCTTCAACCCTATTAGTCCGGCAGGCGAAATAGGTTCCCATGTACCCGGATGGGATTCTTTTGTAACCTGTTTTTTTAGGACGCTCCAAAATCCCTTCCTCTTTTTTCTCCCACCCCTGATCCTCATCATATGGTTTAGGCCTCCAGAAGATTGGCTCAACTGCCCACGTATGACCGTATGACCTATACGTATTACGTATTTCTCCTGCCGGACTATATTGCTTGTCGTTGATGACTGGAAAAGTTGCATTTTCAGTTTTTTAGGGGCCATGTCATGAGATGAGATGATGGATTACATGAAGTCCCTCTACGGGTTTAGAATATTTTTTAGATTATGTAAAAAATGCACCTACAATTACCCAAAGTCTCGAGTCCTCTTTTCTTCTGTTACTAACTAAGACGTGTGTTAAAACATCTGAAGAACATGTTTGAGTGCAGAGAGTCAGCTCAGTTGGTTGTCCACAGTCCATTCAGCGTTTTCAGGTCATGAGGTTTCCAGGAGGAAGAGGCTGTAAATAGTAAAGGTGACAGTAGACGTGTTGACACTTGACTCCTGTGTTTTCAGAAAGATTAGCGGTTTGACTCAAAGAAAAGCTGTATCAATAGTTAATTGTTTCACCTGTTATTTATTGTGTATAATACTGTTGTGAGCCCATAGTTACTGTCAGTTCCACCAGAAACCTCAGAAATGTCACTGATAAGTTGTATTACTGTTTTGTGAAGAGCTATCATATTTGACACATCCAGAAGTCTAATAAATGCTTTTTGTACCTGGATGTTTTTCAGGCGAATCTTAATTCTACATGTATATAATTCATCATAAATCTTCAATGGAACTATTTACATCAAATGTTTCTTCATTTTCAAAAAGTTCTGGTAATCCTGAGAAAGAAGAGGTGCAATATGTCCATACTTGAAGCTAGTAAGAGGGTTTAGGAGGCAGAGAGATGGAAGCCTGGGACTAAAGGGTTAATTATAACAACAACAATTTGTTATATTTTTGAATATATATAGTACTATATATATATAAAGTAACTAAAGTTATCAAATAAAAAAGTACAATGATGAGAGATGTCAGGGTGAATGTATCAGCTGTCTGGTTTCTCCAGACTTCAGCACAAAAACTCTTTTCCACCGAAAATCCTATAAAAAGCACAGAAAACAGAACTTACATTTATTAAAGATGTAATGAACCTTTAAAGTGATGAACATTTTATGAAGAAAAATCGACTTTTTATCTCATTATTTGGACTTTTTATCTCATAATTTGGACTTCTTTAAATCTTTTTTTGTTTTTTTACATCAGGGATTATCAGAAACAGCAGAAAGGTCTCACACCTCTCTGCAGGTAGAAGCTCCTCAGTGAACAGAGAAGTTACTGCTGGGGGATCCAGCATTTTAGCACATGCACCTGTTGGTTGCCCAACATGGTGGGTGGGTGTGTTTGATTTCGGTCACTGAGCTTGCTCACAGGGTGGTGCATCCAATCAGTGATTAATTAAGGTACATGCAGTAGTGGAAGAAGTATTCAGAGCCTTGTACAAGTAGCAATATCATACTGTAAAAAATACTCTGTTACAAGTAAAAGTACTGCATTCAAAATTGTACATTATTAAAAGTATAAAAGCATTAGCAAACACAAGTACTTTAAGTATCAAAAGTAAAAGTACTCATTAGGCAGCAGAATGGCCCCCATCATTGTAATGCTGCCGTATCATATACAGTACTATATTATATGATTATTAATAACATCACTAATAATGCTGTAGCTGGTTAAGGTGGAGCTAATTCTAACTACCATACTTTATATACATTACTCTCTGTTAGTTTAACCCTTAACAATATATCATTTTAGAAACTCATTAAAGGTAACAAGTAACTAAAGCTGTCAGATAAATGTAAAGATTACAGTTTCCCCTCTGGAAAGTACATCAGAATTGTATTTAAGTACAGTACTTGAGTAAATGTAGTTGGTTACTTTCCACAACTTATTATTTGTAAAATCAGCGTTCAGATGATTTAATGGCATATACACACACTCCGGTACAGTAGGTGGAGGTGTGCAACTTTTCTGGTTTGCGACCCGGCATTAACGCACAGAAGGAGGAGAAGAAGGCAGCATCGGGTTGTCATGACTGAGTTACATGGCGTACTGCTGTGCACCAGGCTGTGACTCTTGTCAGAGGAGGGAAAGCGATCGAGATTTATCTTTCCATCGTTTCCCGAGTGATCCACTCGCCCGCCAGGCATGGGCTCAGCAAATCCAGATGCTGGAGGAGTGTGTCGATCCTCATTTTCAGGTAATCACGTTAGCAGAACAGCGAGTCTCCATCTCCACCTCTTCACTATAAAGGTATGATTAGAAACTAGACCGGGCTGCTCAGCGGTAACAAGATCCCGTCTCTCGGTAGATCACAGAGAGCACTAAAGTGTGCAGCAGACATTTTACGGAGGACTGCAAGGTCCCGTCTCTGACGGGTCTGAAGAGACTGAAGAAGGGCAGCGTGCCCACTGTGTTTACAGGCTGTGGACCAGGGACCAGGAGGACAGCTCAGACCACCCAGAGGTGACTTATCCACAGCTGCCAGCTAAATGTCCTGTATGTCGACATAAAACACACTGGACTTAATCTGAAGTGTCCATTTGTCTTCAGGGGTCCTGGGAGTGTTCAGGAAATGAAGGCAACAGCACCAGAGTTGGAAAAGGAAACACAGTAAGTATCTGCACCTGTGTGCACTTCACTATTACTGGAAACCAGAGGTGGACAGTAACTAAGTACATTTAGCAGGGTTTGCACAAAGACTTGAAAGCTTGGAAAATGCTTAACTTTAACCGTTATGTTTTCAAGGTTAGGAATATGCTTGGATTTGAATATAGTCCTTGAAAAATGCTTGATTTTCAACATGATCTGGTGTTTCATCATCGACACAATCACTCATGGAAACCAGAAATCTTTTAATATTTGAAATGAAACGATCCCGTCGTCGTATTTGTTTGTTGTCTCCTGGAATTTATAGTAACTATTAAAGGCTTCGAGAGTCTGAACGTCTTTGGGTTAGGTACCTTGAAAGTGCTTTAGAAGTGCTTGAATTTTACTCTTAAACTGTATGAACCCTGCTTTACTCAAGTACTTACTTGTATTTCAGTTCCATGCTGCTTTACACTCCACCACATTTATCTGACAGCTTTAGTTACTAGTTACTTTGCAGATTCAGATTATTAATACAAAATATAAATCAACTAAAACATTATGATGTATTATTATGGATTAAGCTACCAGCAGATAAAGTATATAAAGTCATTAAAATGAGCTCCACCTTTACCAGCTGCAACATTAATGTGCTGAACACATTAACGCATTAATAATTATGTATGTTGAGCGCCAGTTATCTTGAATGTGGATTTAGTATTGTGCAACAGTTTATCAGCCTGTCTACATAAGAATAATCAGACCTTTTTTAGTATTTAATCAAACTTTAACGTAATTTGAGTGTAAACAGTTACAGTTGCCGTCTTACACACAGTTTGTCTGTAAGGTCTAATCATGGTTGTGGTTTGGTGCCTGAGCAGCTTTGGTACTTACCTTCGTCTTTGCTGTTTTCCTCTGTGTTTTCTTTCTCTCACACAGTTCGTACAAGGCTTCGGAGGTGCTTCGCGATCATGACTATTCGAAGAAGCCCCTCACTGCGAAAGAGCAGCTGCAGGCCGCACGGATGGAGCTGGAGCTGGAAGAAAAAAGCCGAGAACTGAAAAGGGAGCAGTTGTTTCTGCAGCGTCTCCAGTATGAGCCGGAGGTGATCATGTTTTACACCGGATTTAGAGACTACAGCACACTCAAAGCATTCTACTTGGCTCTGCAGCCGACACCAGAGACTATTTGGAAATGGAGTCACGCACTAAAGCTGAATAATACTGAAGAAAACACTGTGGACACTGGCTTCAATGCACAACACCTGTGTCTGTTTGATCAGCTGTTCCTGTTCCTTTGCTTTTTGAGGCGGGGGTTTCTTCCCGTTGACATGTCTAAGCGGTTCAACGTGTCAGAGGCCACAGTTCGGTCGACCTGCGTAACGTGGTGCCACTACCTGTTCTTTACGCTGGGAACTCTACCAATATGGCCGAGTAGACAGACTGTAGATGAGCTAATGCCGCCATTCTTCAGGACGACCTTCCCCAAAACACGGGTGGTGCTGGACTTGACTGAGATCCACATCCAGATGGCAACATGCACGGTGAACTCTTACCGTCACAAAGGTTCCACAACACTCAAGTCTCTGGTTGGTATCACCCCCTCCGGCTCAGTCAGCCTCGTCAGCAGCGTCTACACAGCCTCCATGTCAGATAAGGACATCATCCGGGAGTCGGGGGTTTTAAACCTCCTGGAGCCCGGTGACGAAGTGATGGCAGACACAGGCTTAGAGATCAAAGACCTCCTCGATGTGATCGGTGTAAACCTCGTCATCCCGACGTTCTTGGGGCCAAACGGACAGTTAAATCAAGACGACATAACACCCACACAACACGTCGGCCACCTGAAAATCCACATAGAGAGGGCGATGAGTCGCATCAAAGACTACTATATCTTTGATGACCTTGTTCCTGCTGCACTTTGTGGTTCAGTCAACCAGCTGTGGACAGTCTGTGCTCTGCTGACAAACTTTCAAGGACCTTTGCTTTAGTTCTGTGGACAATATTAGACGATTGCAGATATATCTATAACTGGTAGGAGACCCCGGGGTCAACCCAGAACACGCTGGAGAGATTAGATATCTCATCTGGCTTGGGAGCGCCTCAGGATCCCCCCAGGAGGAGCAAAACGTTTCTGGGGAGAGGGACGTCTGGACTACCTTGTTTAGTCGGCTGCCACTGCGACCCGGCTCCAGAGAAGAGGCAGAAGATGGATGGATGGATGTATCGATATGTTTCAGCTGATTACTAACAAGAAACTGCAGTGCAGAACTGCCAAAGATACAGAGTCTCCATTCCACAGTTTGTCTACCAGAGAGCACAGATTGTCTTTACACTGTAAAATGTCAGTACATATCTTTGTCTCAGATCTTTAATAACTAAATTTAAGGATCCTTATCAGAAATGTTTGTTCGTGTTATGTGTAAAGGCAAAACTAATGTAGATGTTGGCTGATACGTCGTTATCAGATTTGTTTAAACTCTCAAATATCAATTGGGAATGTGTCTCAGAAATCTGGTATTGGTCAGCTCTAATGCTGTGGAAACATGCGGTGAAGACATTTCTTGAAATATTAACTTCTCCCATCCTGCCGAAGCAAGCAGTGAGTCCGTCATTACAAATGCAAGTACGGCTGCAACTTACTATTATTTTCATTATCGATCATTTTGCCCTCAAAATGTCTCAAAATAGTGAAAAATGCTCATTATAACTTCCCAGAGCCCAAAATGATGTCTCCTTTCTTTCTGACCAACAGCCCCAAACCCAAAGATATTCAGTGATTGTACAATTATATAATTCAGTTCAGTTGCATCAATTGTTGACGGTTAATTTTCTTTGTCATTTGCAAAGAGAACAAATATATTGGGTTGAATTTTTGGGAAATGCACAAGAAATTGAGAATATTTCCATTTGATGGGATTTGAAAAATATGCAGTCTTGGGTTTGAATATTTGGCAAATAGCTTCAATGAAGTGCTGGAAAAACATGATACAGAATATAGAGTGTATATGTGATACTGTCATACAGTGTGGACACACCGTACTTTAGAGCAGCATAATGAGAAGCTTAAAGGATAAGGCTGATGTTTTTCTATAATTATTGTCACCAGAGGAATAAGACGCATCAGGCTTTGGATACACACGCAGTACTTGTTAGTAGGATCAATTTACTGTTGGTTTGGATCTTTTCGTGGGATTTGTTGACGGTAAGAAAATTAAAGGAGATCACAAATGTTCTTCATTGAAGGGAAATTCAGGTTGTGAAGTAAAGTCACATAATAGATGTTCAGGTTCTACATTCTCGTGTAGATATGATGTCAAGTTTAAAAAGTACATTTTTGTATTGACAACGTGACTCTCAGTCAATGTAAATCCATGATCATGTTTGCTAAATAAGCCGTTAAGCCACGTTGTTAATGCCTCCTTTTTAATATAAAGGGGCGACAAAGAGGCACCCGCTCCTCATCTCCACCAACTTACTGAAGACGAAGAAGCGGTTTGGACGTTTTGGAGGCAACGGAACTGAACACCTTGTCCCCGGTGTTGGTGTTTTGAACTCTGCTGCGTGGATGCAGTTATATTTCCATCTTCACTATCCAGAGAGGGTTTAATCATTAGTCTTTAACCACATTAAGACGGTGCATGGAGACCAAAGCGGCTGTTGTGCTGAATGCGGTTCCTCCTTACGGACGTGTTGTCGCCAGCGAGAAATGGAGAAACTCGTCCCTCATTCAACACTTAAAGGGTAATTAATAGTTTTATTAAACCTTTCAGCATGTGACGTTGTGCGCCAAAATATAATAATATAGTAATAATATAATAACCACCACTTCTGCTGTTTAAAGACTGTGAAAACTCGACATTTTACAGAAGAAAGCGTTGCTAAGTCGATGGTATCAATGCCGACATGAAGAGTCTCCTAAGACTGAATTAAATGTTTGATATTCTCGTCTTTTGGTGATTAGAGTAGCGTTTAATACGTTTTTGAGCGGAGTTCTGTGTGAAAGGCAAAAGCCCCTAAAAGCTGCGTTCACATTTAATGGATATTGTGAAACGTATGGCCTCCTTGACATTTGAGCACCGCAGTTTGATAATGAAGTTGGAGTCACGTCTTTCTTTGTTCATCTCGTTTATCCAATCTGTTGTGTGAATGTCTGTTTCAACACTGCACCATGTAGACCTAAAACCACCAGCTGATCACTGATTGGTGGACTGACAGAAAATAAGACCCAACTTCTTTGATAATCAACTAATCGTCATTCTTTAAGCAAAAACGCCGAACATACACTGCTGATACTGAACTAAATACTTTGGACTGTTGGTAAGACAAAACAGACAATTTGAAAATTAAATTGTCTGACATTTTATGGACCAAATGATTAATCAAGAATATAATTGTTAGATTAGTCGATAAAAAATAATCATCAGTTTCTGTTAGTAACTTTGTTGGCCTACATGTGTGGAGTTGGCCAGACTAAGCTAAGGTTAGTAATTAACATTTAAGTTTGACGTGGCACCTCTTCTATTTTCATGCACCATGTCCTTTACATTCTGTAGTCTCTACTGTGTGATGTCTTTCGTCTTTCTTTGCTCATAAAGGTGCATGTTCTCGTCTGCTTCTTTAACATTTTGCAGTCTCGATGTAAAGAGAATGGACTCTTAAACGAGCTCTACTTCTGCTGTAGGTGGAGGTGTGAACATCCTCTTTGAGAATGAGCTGGGTGTAGCAGATTTCCACCTGCCCAACAAAAGCTGCATCCTCTACGTGTCTGAGTGCGACATCATAGCAGGAAACGGCTACAAGAGGAAACTGGTTCGCTACAGAAATGTGAGTTTAATAGTTTAAAAGCAGTTTTGCTAAAAGCTCGTCTGTGCTGTTGTGTCTGATATGAAGTGTGTCCGTCCTGTTTTAAAGAGCAGCAGTAGTTTCCAGGAGCTGGTGCTGGTGGAGAACACCAGACTCAGTGAGCAGTACTTCTCTGCGGTGCAGAAGTTTGTGGTGTTTGACCTCGGCCTGACTCTCCTGCCGGTCAGCGGGCAGACTGAGGCCTCGCAGCTCATCACTCAGATCGTAAGTAGTGAAGACAAACGATAGACCTGCAGCTGATACTGTCACATGTGTTCAACTCATTTTCAGGCTGTATTTTATTAAGAAAATGTCCCGTTCCTCTTTGCTAACGCAGGTCTTTGTGTTTGACATTTATCCTCACTATTTTTGAGGGTTTCCCTCTTTTCCACTTAACATCAAACAAGCTGAACCTGGCTGTATTTTGGCGCAACAGTGTGATGTCATCCGGCAAGGCACTGTGTTGGCCAATCAAATACATGCAACCACACATTCCTGGTAGATTACTTTGAAACGTGAAATTCTACTGTTTACCTGGCCATTGTTGAGGCAGAAGATAAAATGAATCCTGGCTCACAGTATTTTAACTTGCAACAAAATGACGTCCTCTCTCTTCTCCTAAACACTTTTCTGTGAGCTCGATGGAAAACGTCATGAGGGGAAGGAAAGATGTGAAGGAGAATTCATAAGGACTCAGGAGAAGACAGAATCCCACTGCACTCACACTAGGCTACGTCATTATGTGACGGCGGATGTTATTGACGTTGGTCTGCCGTGGTCGCTTTAAATGTTGCCGCCGCAAGGAATTGTGGGTCGGCATTATCTCCTTTCCTTTGGTAAAGGATGGTCCAGTGTATCCTCTGCTAAAGGAGATGAGAAAGGAAGCACTGAAGGACCTTTCCTTGGCATTTAGAGAATTCAACCAGGTCTCATCACAGCTGCCGCTTAGATACTTCATTCAGTTTGGAGCCTTCCTGAGCAGCAAAACGACTATTCCACCGCAGCCTACAGCCTGCAGTCACAGCCTGCAGATGTAGAGTTGACAATGATCACCCAGTCATGTGACCCGAGTCCCATTTGGGTGTCTGTCTGTTTTGGTGTAAGAGAGTCAAACCCAGATCTTTGGTGTAAAAGGGGTAAAACTAAGCTGTCTTGCTCAAACCTCTCGTAGCAGTAGACTTTGTTGTCTGATGCTGATTTTCCACCCTCCTCTGATCCTCTCCAGGTTCACGGGGAGGACAGAGAGAACCCCTTCAGGAGGAGGAGTTCGTCTCGGCTGTTGGACCCGCTGGTGCTGGCTCTGGTCCAGCAGGTCCCCGGAGTCGGCAGGGTCAAAGCCCTGGCCCTGCTGCAGCACTTCTCCAGCATCCAGCAGCTCTGCAACGCCGCTGCTGCCGAGCTGGAGCCCATCGTGGGTCAGGCTGCAGCTCAGCAAATCCACATCTTCTTCCACAAAGCCGCTGCTGCTGGAACCTGAAGGCTCGACTCTTTGTCTGACCAGGAAGGTTTGGATTTAATGGTAAAGCAGATACTCTTTGGCTCACGTGGACTAAAAACAATCTAACTTTGCAGCGTTTCTACAAGTTTACAAACTGTAAGAAACAATGTGTGTTTGCTGTTGACTGTGGGCAGCCACCTTCACTTGACATCACCTTGTGAAACTTGGAAAACATGACCGGCTTCTAGACAAGAAACGGGACGTGTGTGTATGAAAGAGTATGTTAGAAAGTCAGCACATATTTTACACATTATGTGAATAAAAACTAGAAAACATTAGCGTCTTTATGTGGGGATGATGTCCATACAGTACATGTGTGATCAAACAGACAGCAGTCAGTGGTTCGTCTGTCTGTAGACTGAGACATGTGAGACATTTCACTTGAACTTTGGAGTGAATCACTTTAGCTTCAGGTCTTTGCGGCATTCTCCTAAATTTAAATATCAATATTACGAACACCACAGTAATGCTGTGAAAGGTTGAGCTAAACGTCGAAGATGTTCAAGTGCAACGAGGGAAAACACTTAAATTATACATTTCTAAAATTGACTTGAACTTTGAGGCAAGACATTCAACTGGACCTCAGGGACCTGATCATGGCCGCAATGCCCTTCATCATCATCATCATCATCACCACTGAGGTAGACTGTAGTTGTTACGGGCAATGTGAGTTTTCCTCCATGAAACTTCCTTATAAAGACATAAACAAGGCTACAGCCATGCTAGCAGCTCTGTGAGGCTGTACTGAGGCACAGAGGTGTTTTGAGCCAAATGCTAACATGCTCATGATGACAATGTGAACATGCTGATGTCTAGCAGGTGTAATGTTTGCCGTCTTAGTTTGGCTTGTTGTTTCTAATTACAAGAATTCACAACAACAGTCAGATGAGTTTATTTCCTGTTGAATGTAAAATGTGAATCTGCAAAGTAACCAGCAAATCCAGCTGTTAGACAGATGTAGTGGAGTAAACAGTACAATATTTCCCCCTTAGATGTGGTGGGAAAGTAAAAAGCCTCCAAAAACAGAAATCCTCGTAAAGACTGGCAACCTGATTTTTGTACTTTTGTATGTAAGTAAATGTACTTTGTTACTTCCTGCTTTAATGAAAGTAAAGTTGCTGATTTTAGAATGAGCTCAGAAAACTACAAAACACACAAAACAGCTCGTCGGTGACATCAGACAGAGTACTTGTACCAATCAGATTTCATTGAGCTCCTGCATTCATGTAATCTGCTGCAGCATCAGACTGTGGAGTTATTTCTGAAGAGCTTGTCCTCATATGGACACAGCTGCAGTTTGTCATCAGCTCCACTAGAGGGCGTCCTCAGGTGTCACTTCTTCTCTACAAACTAGTAGCACCGGTTTAGTTTCATATCAGCTGCTCAAACACAACTCAAAGCTTAAATAACACTACATTATCTCACACCACCAACTATCTCAGATGTGACGGGGTGTTGGAGCTCGTCAGCTCGAGTCACGTCTCAGAACAGCTGATGGTGTTTTTAATCACATGATTCATCAGAAACACCATCAGCTGGTTTTCAGCTCTGATATCAATCAACAAAATAACTTAATCAGACACAATCCAAACTTTATTTTGATTTTGTTTATTTAAATGACTTTTGTCTCATTTCTAAAAAGGCTCTTCAGTAATTTGTGCCAGTATGCAGCACTTCTTATAGAAACAATGATCAGACAATAAAAAGCTTTGAATTTGGCAGCCAGACATTTAAGGAACGTGCAAATGCTTCTTATTTCTGAGAACATTGTTTCTGATGATTTAACAGTGTTGAAGGCAGGTAATGCAGTTATTAGAATAAATTAGACACATTGGATCAAATCAATCAGTGTGATCAAATTGGTGAGTTGTAGTAGTAAGTAGCAAAGTGACACATCAAAGAAAGAAATGCATTGATCTGAATCAGAAAAAACAAACGATTATTTTGATAATCGACTAGTCACCGATTATTTTTGCGATTAGTCGACTAATCGGATCGTACGTAAATTGCAGCTTATGGCACCAGCATGCAGCTGCTCTTATATAACCATCATCAGCTTCCAGCTTGAAGTGTTTAAGGTGTGTGCTAACTAACAAATAAAGACAATGAAGACGACAGTCCATTCAACTTTTAATGAACTTTGCAGCTTGTAGCAGCTTCATCGCCAACCATGGACAGGGGTCTCGTGTCCGTCACCAACATGTTCCAGATTGCTTCAGTCAGGACATTTACCTGCCCAGGTGTGCATGTTGTTGCCTTGGTAACAAAGGAACGTGTGTTTTAGCACTGTAACGTAGCGTTATAAAACATTAGCGTTATCACGTTTCCTATTCAAACATGACGTCACTGTTATAGCGTTACAGCAAACACATAACATGAAATCGTCATCGTTAATGTTAACGTTTACAGCTGTCAATATAAGTAAGTAGCTCGCTGTTGACGTTAATGTGAGCAGCTAACTGTCCCTCTTCGTCAGAAACTGGATCAGATTCAGCTACAACAACGTGCTTTCTTTTCAAATGCTCGTGCATCGCTGTAGTGCTCCCATGGAAGGCAAGTTCTGCCTTGCAGATTTTGCATTGCACATTCTTTTCATTTCTCTTGATAAAATGCTCCGTTTGCAGCTAGCCACGATACTGTTGATACTGGGCAGAACTTTTCAGGTGACACCACGGCTGACCCCGATTACCACTACTGCGCATGTGCGTCAAGGACAGAAAGGCAGACAAGGCAGCGGAAGCTACAGCGGCAGTTTGGAGAGAAAAACAAAGCTTCAAAAGATAAACGACGATGATTTTGATAGTCGACGTAATCGTGACTAGTCGACTAATCTGGGCAGCCCTAATGTCTACACCGTACATCACCAATAAATATACATTGATTACACTAAATGATGGTGAATCTTTCTGTAGAAAATCAAATGGTTGTTCTACTCAGTGTGATTGACAGGAGAGATGATCAGAGGAGCAGAGTTTTTACCACCATAGTTATTACATGGACTGAAGAGTGGGTAGAGTTTCTCAGTGAAGGAGCAGCCAGTAAAGGAGTAGATAAGAGCTGCAGCATCTACGTCATAAAAGGAGACCAGACCCTCCTCATAATCCACAAACACCCCCACCTTCTCAGGCTGAGACTTCAGAGAGAGACGGACTGCAGGACCAGCAAGAGCTTTGTACTCATTTTCATTCCTCAACCATATCGTCCAGTAACCATTCTGAGGACTTGCTGTGATTTTTCCCTTCCTGTTGATCGACTCTCTGGCCACTCCTAAATCCACTCAGTCTTCCCTTTAACCTGAACCTGGAAATAAAATCTGCCTGAAGAGAAACTCTGCTTTGCTAAGACAATAACACATCTATCAAATCTCTCTGGATTGTCTGGGAGATTCTTCCTTATGTCACTATCGTGTACTTGTTTTCCATCATCAGACAGGATGAGATCAGGATGTGCTGTATCAGGATCAAGTGTCACATCCACTGCATACTGCTGGACCCTCTTCAGCTCGGCCTCAAGCAGCTTCTTCATCTGGTTACTGAGCGTCTCCTCCAGCTGATTCACAGCTCTCCTCACTGTCCCCTCATATGAAGGTGGACGGACGCTGACTTCTGTCCAGTCCTTGGTGGGTGGAGCAGCGTTCAGGGACGGGAAGCTTTGGAGGAGGTGGAGGTGGTCTTCAGAGCGTGACAGCTGCTCCACCTCAGTGCTTCTCTTCTTCAGCTCAGAGATTTCCTGTTCCAGGTCTCTGATGAAGCCTTCAGCCTGTTTCTCTGTCTTTCTCTGCTTCTCTTTGATGGTGTCGATGAGCTCGGCCTGGCTTCTCTCAACAGACTCCTTCAGAGCGGTGAAGACCTGAACACCACCTGCTATCTCTCTGTCTGCACCTTCCTTACTGAGCTCCACTGAGCGTTTGATCTCCTGAATCTTCAGTTGTCTCTTCTGGATCATCTGCTGAGTTTCAGCCTCTGTCTTCCCCAGCTCGGCCTTCTTTCCTTCATATTCTTCTTTCAGAGGAACAACATCATGTGTCTTGTGGTCTAAAACAGTGCAGAGCATGCAGACACACATCTGGTCGGTCTTGCAGAACAGCTCCAGCAGTTTATCGTGCTTCGTACACATCCTGCCTTCCAGGTTCTCCACAGGGTCGATCAGCTGATGTCTTTTCAGGCCTGACATTGTCAGATGAGGCTCCAGGTGAGTCTCACAGTAGGAGACCAGACACACCAGGCAGGACTTCAGGGCCTTCAGTTTGGTTCCGGTGCAGACGTCACAGGGAACTTCTCCTGGTTTGGCACCTTGTTGCTGTGAGCTGCTGCTGCTGGCTTTCTGTTGAGCCGACTGTCTGAACTGAGCAGCCATCTCAGAGATGAAAGTATTGACCTGCAGCTCAGGTCTTGTGTTGAAAACCTTCTTACAGTTGGGACACTGACACGGGACATTAATGTTCCAGTGTTCAGTGATGCAGGTTTTACAGAAGTTGTGTCCACATGGTATGGTGACTGGATCAGTGAACACATCCAGACAGATGGAGCACAGAAACTGATCTTCAGTCAGCAGACAGCTGGCAGCAGACATATCTACACTCTGAGGACACAAAGTGTGAGAAAACAAAACTGTTATTAATTATTTTATCATTATTTGTTTCATAAAATCAAACTATGATTAGTGGAATATAAGGAGAGTCATCCTGGATTCTGTTGTTGCTCAGAAGATAAGTGATAACATGGTGATCTTCATTCCAAAAGATTTACTTTTACTTTCACCATTTCTCTAAATATTACTCAAACATATGATATTATCATTTGGAGCCTAAATCTAATTATTCATTATTTCAAAGGGCCTTGAACCCCTAAAAACACAATGTGATCCCTCCATTACTGACACATCATCACACATTAAATAATATAATAATACTGCTACCCTGCTGCTTATATTGTTGTTGGAGTGAAAATATCTTTAAAGTCAGCAAAACATTTTTAATTCAAATTTAAAATTGAATTGTTTTATTAATATTTATTAATATAATATTAATTTATTTATTACAATTTACTGTGATGTATAGTAGAATAGAAAAACCACCTTCTCTTCTCTTCTAATTACATGTTATTCAGTCCTGTTAATATTGTTGTTAAGCTGATGTGCTGTTATCTGTGCCACAGTGATGAGCTGTCGATAGACTTGGAGGTGATCAGCCAAACAGTTTCTCTGTTAGAACGTGAAGGTTTCTGAAGGTAATTTCTGATTTTTAAAAAACATCTTAAACAACTTGTCTAGACAGAGTTCTGTGTAAATGAGGTATGATACAGTGGATGAAAGCAGTGCTAATGTATGTTATTATAATCCTGGTTTTTATTTCTGTAGTATTTCTTGTTTGGAAATCAGGGTTTTTTTCATCCCACCTGTGAATTTTCTTATGTTATTGTATTTTTCTTTTGTTGTATTGTATTATATGCACAAATAAAGAACTATAAAGAACTAAAGGTTACGGCCTTATTGAGGACAATGTTATATGTGCCCTGCTCACTCACTCAGGGGTCCCTTGTTTCTGTAAAGCATTTACTTCCCAGGCATTAGTAGATCACCTCTTTACAGTCAGCACTTTCTAGAGTTTTCACTGCGTTGTTAATGTGTGACTTTTTCAGATTTCCCTGCTGTACAGATAACACACAGGCCTACTCTGGGCCTGTTTTGCTGTTTGCTGTGTGTTACTGTAACTGTCCCAGAGACGTGTTTCTTTGAGGTGTTTAATTGAAATGTTTCTGTCATAAATCCATGACAGTTTGAGTTCATAGAGTCATTAAAATGGATTCATGTAACATAAATAAGATGTTAAAAGGGCAACATTGATTAAAATGCGTCTAAAATATACCACCTTAAAATAAGTGTTGGTTAAAAATGGAGGGCTTTTTATGCAAGGTTGTGTTTTGATGTAGAGTGTAATGTGCTAACGTGTTTGGGACTGTTAGTTAGCTGAAGAGACTATTTGAAACTTTTTACGTCTTTTATTTTTTGTAGTTTTCACGGTGTCTGATGACCAAAGAGAGAGAGACAAATAAATCTTCAAAAGTCATCTGTATGAAGCGTGGCCGTTATTCCACTGCACCAGTGTAGTTACAGTTACTGAGTTTACACTGAAGACTGAAAGTTATCCATCCTGACTTCTGGTGTTTTGACTGACACTTCGGGGACGAGGGCCATCCTGTATATCCAGACCTGTCCTTAATATCCTGCTCTTCATATGGTACAACACTCAGTTATTAAGACGTCGGAGCATCAAAATGGATGTTTTCAGTTACAGGAAACAGGTGGGTAAATTAGCTGAAGCTAAGGCTGAACTCAGTTCTGACCAAATGTTGAGTTGGTGCATTGAGTGTTTGTAGGGCAGTGAACTCACCAGAGTCTGGCAGAGATTCTGCTGTGTTGTTGATCCAGTTGAATGTTTCTTCCGAGAGAAACAGAGAGACTTGTCTCGACTGCAGCTCTGCTGTCGCTCAGACAAACTTTCACTTTCATTTGAGGAAATGAGGCGTTGCAGCTCTCCTCTTTCAGTGTTGCTCCTCCTCTCAGTGCAGCTCTGGAAGTGAGCTTTGATTGGCTCCTGGGGAAATACCTTGACATAGCTTTGGAACAAGATGAGTTTGGACTTTGTGTTTCTTCTTGTTCTTCATTTCTACAGTGGAAGTTTCCAGCAGCCAGAAGAACATACAGTTACAAACAGACAACATAAGAAAAGAGGTCAGTGCAAGAAATTCAAGAACAAACTGTATCTTTTGATCAACAGGTTGCAACGCTGCCTTTACTGTCCCAGGAAAAGACTGATAAATTCCCAGGAAGAAATAACTTTAAAATCATGTGAAATCCTTCAACCCTATTAGTCCGGCAGGCGAAATAGGTTCCCATGTACCCGGATGGGATTCTTTTGTAACCTGTTTTTTTAGGACGCTCCAAAATCCCTTCCTCTTTTTTCTCCCACCCCTGATCCTCATCATATGGTTTAGGCCTCCAGAAGATTGGCTCAACTGCCCACGTATGACCGTATGACCTATACGTATTACGTATTTCTCCTGCCGGACTATATTGCTTGTCGTTGATGACTGGAAAAGTTGCATTTTCAGTTTTTTAGGGGCCATGTCATGAGATGAGATGATGGATTACATGAAGTCCCTCTACGGGTTTAGAATATTTTTTAGATTATGTAAAAAATGCACCTACAATTACCCAAAGTCTCGAGTCCTCTTTTCTTCTGTTACTAACTAAGACGTGTGTTAAAACATCTGAAGAACATGTTTGAGTGCAGAGAGTCAGCTCAGTTGGTTGTCCACAGTCCATTCAGCGTTTTCAGGTCATGAGGTTTCCAGGAGGAAGAGGCTGTAAATAGTAAAGGTGACAGTAGACGTGTTGACACTTGACTCCTGTGTTTTCAGAAAGATTAGCGGTTTGACTCAAAGAAAAGCTGTATCAATAGTTAATTGTTTCACCTGTTATTTATTGTGTATAATACTGTTGTGAGCCCATAGTTACTGTCAGTTCCACCAGAAACCTCAGAAATGTCACTGATAAGTTGTATTACTGTTTTGTGAAGAGCTATCATATTTGACACATCCAGAAGTCTAATAAATGCTTTTTGTACCTGGATGTTTTTCAGGCGAATCTTAATTCTACATGTATATAATTCATCATAAATCTTCAATGGAACTATTTACATCAAATGTTTCTTCATTTTCAAAAAGTTCTGGTAATCCTGAGAAAGAAGAGGTGCAATATGTCCATACTTGAAGCTAGTAAGAGGGTTTAGGAGGCAGAGAGATGGAAGCCTGGGACTAAAGGGTTAATTATAACAACAACAATTTGTTATATTTTTGAATATATATAGTACTATATATATATAAAGTAACTAAAGTTATCAAATAAAAAAGTACAATATTTCCCTCTGAATTGTAATGAAGTATAAAGTTGCATAGAATGGAGTAAAGTACAAGTAACTCACATTTGTACTTCAGTACAGTGCTTAGTTACTCTCCACCACTGTCGATTATGGAGTTGTCCTGGTCCACCTGCAATACGTCAGTGGGCACCTCAAGAACAGGTGGAGATCAGGTAACAATGTCCAGTACATCAGAAGAGTTTGCAGTTTTATTTTTCAGTCATTGATGTTTTTGGTTGTGTGAAGCCTGAATACCAGAGGAAAGATAAGGTTAATAACAATGTTCATAATTAAACTTCATTCAGTTTTATTTATTTAGCACCACATCATAACAAAGTTATCTCAGGGCTCTCTTCATATAGAGCAGGTCCAGACAGTGGGCAAGGAAAACCTCCCCTTTACTTTACTAATTACTTAATTAATTATTCAAAGAAAACTATAGTTATTGTTCTTGAGTATAATTTTAGGCATTCATGAACAGTTTCCATTTCACGATGCTTTGTACTTTTACTCCAACATGTTTTGTTTGGTTCCTTTATTTACACATTTAACAACAATATATTATTTGTAAGCGGATGTGAAGGAGAAATGCCTTGAAAACCCTCCAGGTGCTTGAAAAGTGGCGTTCTCCAGGCAGCATGTTACAGGAAATAATTACAGCAATAAAGTATTCACAATTTATATGAATCGATCAATAAATTTAGACAGTAGAAAAATACATATAGTTTAGCATAGTACTTGACAACAATGCATCCCATAAACACCCATCTGTTACTCAAGTATAATGAATCAGTCAGTTATGACACACACACACACACACACACACACACACACACACACACACACACACACACACACACACCAGAACACTCACTCATAATACATGCAATCATACACAAACAGTCATTAGCAGACTAAGAGCAAACACTCAGAGTTTCCATAAGACAAGAAAGAGAAAAACAAGCGATAATCACAACAGTTCTTTACACTCATTTGTATTTATAAAGAGCCAAATTCATGTTCAATTCACGTTGATCTGACGTTACATTAAAAGCATATGGTAAACTAAACCTATGATTGTTGTAAATGAAACTACTCAGCAGCAGGATATATACAGAGCAGTTTGGCAACTCCAACACTGAAATGTTGCTTCATATTATTATCATTTCATTTGATTTTTATAGATAAACACTCTGAATTACTACTGTTTAGTACATTTGTTACACTTAATAATATAAGTGGCCTACTATTAATGAAGTACTTGTACATTGTAGTATTTGGAATTTTAGTAGTTACAGGACTTGAGTATTTTTCGTGCTGCATTTGAAGTCTGAGGACGTTTGTTTTCTTTGATTTAAAAGAAAATTCAATCATCTTCAGGACTGATAAACACTCGACCTGGAGAAGGGAAGAGGAGCAGCTCGGCTCCTCCCGGTGTCCCTGAACGCCTCATGGTGAGCCCTGGGTATTTAACATTCTACCCTGGACAGCGGCAGGTTGTTGCGCAAGCGCAGCCCATTCAGTCTGCATGAATACGGAGTGAGGAGAGGACAGGAGCGCTGGGAGTACTGGGACTGGGAGGACACAGTGGACTGGACGGACCGGACCGGACCCGGGCAGGCGGACATGGATGGACAGAACGGCAGCGGCAGCATCTGCTCCCGGCCGCACGGCACCGTGGCGGACGGCGAGAAGAAGAAGAAGAAGAAGGAGGAGGAGGAGGAGATCCCCGACAGAGTGACTCTGAAGAAGGAGATCGGGCTGCTGAGCGCCTGCACCATCATCATAGGTGAGGCAGGAAAACAAGAGAGCTGGATCAGTTCTGCCTTTCACTTCACTACTGCACAACTTTCAGAAACAAGGGTTTGACTTTCTGAAAGACTGCTGCAGGACTGATAAGTTACAGACAGGTGTTAGAATAAAGCTTCAGCCCCCTGTGGACTACTAGTGACTGATTAGGGAAATGATTCTGTGGCATTGGTCATAGGAAAATGAGGGACTCCATGTTTGTTTGCATGTGGGTTCAGGTCAGACTGGGTTGTAAGTGCTTACGTGGCTAAAATATATGAAGTCCTGAGGCAGGCTGGTGGTCAGGCAGAAGAACATTGTCTGCTGCAGCAGAATGAGCCTTTAAACTCACCTAAGCAGAGTAAATATGAGCATCATGCAGGCTGGATGGAGGGAGGGGGGGCTGCAGGGAGTCAGGCTGCGTGCAGAGGGCCGGCTGCACCACTCTGCTCTCAGAAATCACTGGTAGTATTAATATGAACGGCTTGCTGTGCAGGAGGGTGATGAGAGATGTCAGAGTGAATGTATCAGCTGTCTGGTTTCTCCAGACTTCAGCACAAAAACTCTTTTCCACCGAAATCCTATAAAAAGCACAGAAAACAGAACTTACATTTATTACAGAGGTAATGAACCTTTAAAGTGATGAACATTTTATGAAGAACATTTAAAATTCTGATTTCTGACAAACTACTGTGAGGGTTTTTGGTCTCTATGAATCATCCCACCACCAAGTTGGATTACTTAGCTGGATTACCAACCTCGACCCAGAGCCTCAGCGGACCCAAAGGCTCCAGGTTCACTGTGTGGCAATTAGCTTGTGGTAATTTAATTACCTGCTAATGTGTTTGTATCTGTATGCATCACTAAAGCACCTTATCAACTGAAGTGATAGAGGCCTTAAAGCAACACCTGCTAATCTGGAGGCCCCATCTTTCAGAGGGGCCCTGAGTTAAAATGAAGTGTGGCGTTTAATATTTTAGTTTAGATTTTACTGAATATAATTGTGCTCAATCAAGTTACCACAAACTAATTATTAATGCATACCCAGTGCACATAGAGTGGGAGACACAGGGTGACTATAGAGTGCTGCAGGGAAGTTAGCGTCGGCCTGGTTTCCTCCACAAAAATTCAATGGGATTTTTCCATTGGATTCTGGATTACTGCAGAAAACTAAAGTTTATGATACTGACACATTTTGTTCAGCAAGATAATCTTCACACATAAACACCACTTTGATGATGTTTGAAGCGTAAAGTCAATCTCCAGAAGTAAAAAGCTGACGTTAGGCTGTAAACCAGCTCCACCACGATCACATGACTTCAGCGTCTCCACCACTGAGCTTCCAGCACTGACCTCTTCTACAAAAGCCTTTGGGAAAGTTTGAGTTAGAACAGTTTGCAGTATAAACCCAACGAGGCTGTAAAGGAGGACGAGTGAGTCGATGAGTTTCTGTGTTCGGCGTGATGACGTTTAATGTCCCCGACAGCCTCTGTAGTCTCATTTAGACTCTTGTTAGCAACCGACTTTTTTAAGACACGGAAAGCTTCAAAACTCACCAGTGGAGTATTTACTGTCGCAGAACAAAATGTGAAAATCTCTTCAGCTTGTGTTAACCACAGACCTTATTTCAGGAACCAAAAACCCATTCAAGAAACCCACTGACCTCCAGACGAGGGAACAGGAGGAGCCAACATGCTGACTCACTTCAAGGTTTTAGGACTCGTTCCTGCAGAACTTTACATTTTTGCCTAATGTCATGTGGCCCTGGACTCCCAGTGGCCCCTAAAGCCCCAGATTCACTGTGTGTCAGTTGGTAATTCGTTAATTTATTACAAATCTTACAATTCTGCACCACTTTGGTTTAATATCAATTAATCCGGTCCTGCTAGTTTTAAGACAGTCATTATTAAAGGTTCATTCTTGACCTTGGAAACATCGGTTGACAAAGCGACCTCATCACAGGGACCATATAGTAGCTGTTCTGGAGCTTTCGATCATATCACATGACCTTCATCAACCTGTGGAGTTCGCTCCGTCCTTGAGAGTTTTTTGTCAGCTGCTGTTTCCAAGGTCACAAATGAACTCTTAAGCTCAACTTTTCACCCGAAGAATTCCATGACAGCTAGACAAACTCCATCTGCTGAGGAAGATCATGTGATATGATCAAAAGCTCCAGAACAGCTACTAACCTGTGAACCTTGTGCTGTGTTTTTTAGTTCATATTGTGCACATTATTCCGTGGGGATGTGATGAAGCTGTCATGTGTAGTCTGCTCTGTTGTCTTACTCTGTGCATGATGGGGTGTAATTGATGTGCAGAGGGCTGGAGGTGGGTGGGGGGTCAGTAACAGGGGGCCCCCTAACAGGTCAATGTGTCATGCATTGACCCCCCGCTTTGTTCCCCTTTATTCTTCTTTTTGTCACCTTACTTGAAATATTGTTTTTGTCCGTAATATTGTTTAATGAACAAAAATGTCTTAATAGATCAATGTAGTTTTTAGATTTTTTTCTAATGGAGGTGGCTGCAGATGTAGCAGTGATATGAGTCCCTCGTCCCATGTCAGTGTAAAGGACAGACAAACTTTGCCCCCATAGCTCTACCTTTTCCTGATAATAAACCACTGCATTTAGCACAGAATGTCAAACATCATAATAATGTTTTTTTTGTTCCAACAGGATAATATTCACCTCCTCTGGTTTCTTCACTGACTGTTATTTTCATGCCAGCTGTTCCACTTTAGCAGAGAGAATATATTATAGAACATATTGGACTGTCAGTCATTTGGTTATGAAATAATTGGATTTGCTGCACAAGCAGTTTTTTCATGAGTATTTTCAGAGAAGGCTGAGATGGAGCAGAATAGAATTTAGCATAACTTTGAATTTATTATTTACCGTCATCTTTTCAGTTGTTTGTAGACACAAAATTCAAATTTGGGATACCGCGAGGTGATGGAGTCAGAGTGGAGCTGAAGTGAACGATGTGTCCGTCTCTCAGTCCTGTCTGTGGCTCTCAGCTCCAAGCCCATTGGTTCCTGCTGAAGACGTAAATCTTTGAAAACACAAATATATAGATTCATGTTTAAAAAAGGCTCAGTAATTTCCTAAAACAGCTGCTCACTGTAGTTCTTATCAAACAAAGAGGAGGAAATAGTGTATTTGAGTAGAACACAAATTGAGACACAGCTCTAGTATTAAGAAAAACTGGATACCGGGTTCCAAGATGGCGCCCCATTCATTCCTATGAAAGCTGCTCAGTAGACGCATTCTCCGAAAAAGTCTCTGCAGGCTTTTGTGTTTCTGGGCCAATAGAACATGAGCACTAGAGTCCGAGCCGGTTGAGCTCGTGCTCATTAGAGTCCTCCTCTGGCCGAGCCCGCTGACTTCCTGTTGGCTCCCCGCACACATAGATGATATGAAATAACTGAATGGTACAGCTCCTCGAATCTTTCCAAATTTTATTGGACTAAGTGGATCAAATTCTGTTTATGCCACTCAGTAAAATGTATTCATCGTTTTACAGCCGTCCCTTTTGTTATGATTGTGTTTGGGAAAAAGGCTTTTTGGGCCAGTGTCCATCACATAATACTGCAGTACTGGGTGTAGCCACCCTCAAGAAAAAAATTAAATTGTGTTTTCCCCACTAGTGGTAAGGATATAGGGATTGAAAGTTGTCTCTCTTTTTTCATCCATCTGACAGTTTCGTTTTCTGGTGTGTGATGAGCATCACAGCTGGAAAGGACCGCTAAGTGTGAGCTTTGGGGGCGACTGTGGCTCTGGAGGTAGAGCAGGTTATTTACTAAATGCAGGGTTGGCTGATGGATCCCCGGCTCCTCCTGTCCACATGTCTAAGCGTCCTTGCGTAAGACACAGAACCCCACATTGCTCCCGATGGTCAGACCAGCACCTTGCATGGAAGTTTGCCGCCATCTGTGTGTGAATGAGAGACTAAATGTGAAGCACTTTGTATAAATGCTCTATATGAATGCAGTCCATTTACTATTTGCAGACTTTTATTCAGCAGGGCAGCAGATGGCTTCAGGATGTCTTTTTAGCAGTTGCACGTTACAGTGGCCCTTTTGAGGTCTGAGCCGCGACCTCCTTGGGGTTTTTGGTGCAGGTTTTGGCTGACTGGGCCACCTCTCCCAGTCAGCTAAGCTGCTGTTGTTAGCTCAAGGCGGACATTTTTGTAAAAATCCTTCTCCAGAACAAGAGAAAGGTCCTGTGTGCAGAATGCTGAAGCACCTTTCCATTCAGAGGGAGGACTGAGTGAACGAGCTGGCTGCTCCGCATACAGGACCAGGCTCAGCATCAAGAGTCATGTGCTGCTGGATTATATTGAACTGAGCTTTTTGTAGACTGTCATCTCCACAACACCAACATGTTTTTCCCCCTGTGTGTCACTTTTAGGAAGCTGCAGAAATAAACAGATGCAGAAGGTGAGTCGGTCACTTCCCACCTCTGCAGCTTGGAGTGGATAATTTATGTCTGGTTATGTAACGGCTGTCTGTGCCACTTGGCTGCCTTCTGCCGTGCTACTGGTAGCGCTGTAGTCTGAATGTGTCGGATCTGCTGGTACTCTACACTGCATACTGAGGCTCTGGGCAGGAGGGATTGTCCCGGCCTGAGTGATGGCCTTTACCTCCTTCTCTAACTCACTCTGTTCTAGAGCTCTTTGTGTTTTAATGCCCTCTGTATAAACTCAGAGGGGAACAGTTTGGATTGTGTGACTGGGGTTGCTCAAGAGTCTCAACGGGTCACTCATGTTTTTAAGGTGCAGCAGCAGAAATGTTGGAGATGTTCTGGCTGATGTGTACCAAGTGAAAACCCTTGCAGACAAGTCGCATGTGAAGAGCACGTGTGCTGTGTGGACATGCATGTGCAAATATGTGTTCCCACATTTCAGTTCATGGGCTAGAGCAGTGGTTCCCAACCTTTTTTGCCGTGTCAGACACCGTTGATAGAAGCGATGGCTTTATGGTTTTGTTCAATGGTATTTTTTAGCAGTTCTGGCCAAGTTTTGTCCTACTGCCATTTGGAGTGACAGAAACTGGTTGTTTGAACCATTTACAGCATCTTTACTTTAAGCTTTTCATTGTCTTGATTCCAGCGAGTCTTTCTGCATCTTCATCAACTCAAAGCTGACTCAGGTTGGTGGAAACTGAGGCAGGTCTTGTGCAGCCAGACTGCCATAGTATAAATAACTATAAAGATCAGCATCACACACATTTGTAATCTTACTTGTGTGTTGATTTTTCTCCTAAACACAAATATGTGGATATATATTATCAAAACATGATTTCTATTTTTTCAAATTAGCTGAGCTTCACATTTTTCCACGAGTCCCCTGGTAACTGCAGAAGTAGCCCTGGTTGGGAATCACTGGGCTAGATTAATATTTCTTCTTTTATTTGAGCATTTTCATCTCCACCTGCTGTTACGTTTGATATTTTCATTTCAGAAGTTAAAAACTGAATTACATGCAGAGGTGGGGAAAGAAGGCTTCAAGTCAAAACCAACGAGTCCCTGAGTTCTGAACTTTGTGTTTCAAGTCCTCAACAAGTCGTTATGCATATTCATTACTTTAAAAAACTTTAGAAGGTTTAAAAGCAAAACGATCAGGTGTGTCTTGGTATGTTTTTCCTGTGACACAATTATCATAATTTGTCATTTTCTGAGTTTTAATGTTTTGCATCTGAATGTGATGAACAGAGGTATCATCTGCTGACAGCTTTCATTCGTCTTGTACAACGTGATTGGCTTCTGTTGAATTGATTCAGTATTCAGGAAAATGAGGAGTTCATTTGCTTAATTGACAAAATAATCTCACCTCGAGGTCCATTCAGTAGCTGTTCTGGAGCTTTTTTTACTGAGCACTTTAAATGAACTCTGGAACTTTATTTTTTATCTTTGGGCTCGGGGAGGATATCGAGTCGTCAAGGCTTCGAGTGAAGTCATGTGTCACTGGTCGTTTTCTCAAATCTAAAGTCATCCAATCTGTGACTTGAGTCTGGCCTGAGTCCAAGTCATGTGACTCGAGTCCACTTTGGTTTGCAAAAAGACAACATACGGATACGAAGACCCCATTTCCACCTGGTGTTAACGTGTGATCTGTACCTCGATTTTTTATCTGGATAAGGAAAATGTTAGGTGTAAATGCACACAGAACACATTGCAACCAGAATGCTATCAGATCGGCCAGGCCACATCTGGAGTTGGTACATATACGTTATTATACTACACTGACAAGTATCTTATACCTTCTTCCTCCTCCCCTCCCCTCAGGGAACATCATCGGCTCTGGGATCTTCATCTCTCCAAAGGGGGTCCTGGAGCACTCGGGCTCAGTGGGTTTGGCGTTGGTGGTTTGGTTACTGGGAGGCTGCATCGCTGCCTTGGGCTCCCTCTGCTACGCTGAACTGGGCGTCACCATCCCCAAATCTGGAGGAGACTACTCCTATGTCACAGAGATATTCGGGGGTCTGATGGGGTGAGTGAAGAGCCTCTGCTGTACTCTTTGTGTCATCGAGTGGGATTTATGAGAAGAGTCCATGGTTGTGTCACTATACAGGAAGCTCTATGTAGAGGACTAAATAAATAAACCAAAAAGCAAGTTTGAACATTACTCAGGTCATTGCTACGGAAGCTGAGAATGGCCATGCTTGCAATTATTCCCACTGTACTCAGCAGCAAACAGCAGACAGACAGTCAGAGACCAGCTGGTGGACATAGTGTAGCATTTAGCAGCTAAAGAGCCAGATGTTTCCCTCAGGAGCTGGTGGAGACCAAAAACAGAGCTAACAGAGAGGAAATACTGGACTCAGATTCATCAGGTGACACAAACACGACTCCGCATGAAGGATCATGTTGCTCTGTGACTGCTGGAGGTGGAAATAAGCAACTGTTTGATCAACATATCAACATAAATGTCAATGTTGTGTTCCCAACTTGTTTCTGCTGCCCCCAAGTGGCCAAAGAAATCAGTTACTGCAGGTTTCAACCACATGAATACCGTGTGAAGTGTGTATTTACCTTCTTATGTTGAAAACTTTAACTTGAAGGCTTCTTATGAGTGCAAGGCTAACAGCCTAAATGGGTTTAAATGTGTTAGGCATGGTTGCCAGACTGGCCCAATGTGCCACGCTTGTTAGTATGCTAACACGCTAACATTAGAATTTCAATATGCGTACAGTTGGAATGCTAACATTCTAACGTTAGCATGCTAATATCATATTACAATGTTACAAACATGTAAATATATATATTCATATATAGCCTTTAAGTGTAAATATAAATAGAACGTACGCATATTTGCTCTCATGCTCAGTGTAACATGCTAAACGTTAGTATGATAACATTGCAGCTTAAAAAGAAAATGTGAGCGTGTTAGCGAGCTAAGAAGCTTGGTAGGCTATGCTTGGGCTAATTCTGGTTCATCGCTCATCACGAGTCAAAGGACGTGGCAACCAGGTGTAACACATTTAGGCCACCTTAGGACAGAACAGTTTTAGCTACCTGGGGTCAAGGTGGAGAACCCCCGAAAAAGCATTTTAGAACTCTCCACTGAAAACATAATACAACTACCACAACTATTCTCACTAATAGTACCAGTAAAAGTAATGAGTGTTCATGTGTGTAATCTAATATAAATGTTTAAGAATAATTTCAGGTCATCTGTTTTCAGTGTGGTACTTTGACACACCAATTATTGAATCTGTCTCATGTCATTGACTTTCTCTTATTCAGGTTTCTCCTGCTGTGGAGCGCCGTCCTCATCATGTACCCGACCACGCTGGCCGTCATCGCCCTCACTTTCTCCAGCTACGTCCTGCAGCCCGTCTTCCCAAACTGTGTTCCTCCGTACATGGCGACGCGGATGCTGTCCGCCACCTGCCTCCGTAAGTGGCTTCACCGTCTTTGGTTGATTTTAAACTTTTTCTTCCTCAGCGTTCTCAGATTCACCCCACATGGAGGGTGTGATCAGTGGTGGGAACTCTCTAAAGTACAGTTTTGAGGTACTTGAGTATTTCCATTTTTGGCTACTTCATACTTCTACTCCACTACAATTAAGAGGGAAATATTGTATATTGTATATTTTTACTCCACTACATTTATTTGTTACCTTTAGTTACTTTGTAGATTCAGATTAATAATCCGAAATATAATCAACAAATAAATTATGATGTATTAAATTGGATAAAGACTTTATTGATCCCTTGGTGAAATTCAGCAGTACATATACCAGCTTTACCAGCTGCAACATTAAAGTAATGTACATATGAATGCATCAATAGTTATAAATCAATAATATAATATACATTATTCGGAAATGGGCCATTCTGCATATTGAGTACTTGTACTTTTCGTACTTTAAGAATATTTTGATGCTAATACTTTGAATGCAGGACTTTTACTTGTAGCAGAGTATTTCTACACTGTGGTATTACTACTTTTACTAAAGGGAAACTCCGGTATTTAAAATCTTGGGCTCTATTTTTACATATTTCTGGGTCTAAATGACTAATGGTTACCATTAGTTCTGGAATTGGTCCAGTAGATCACCTCCCCCGGCCGCGAACGGGCTGCAATTGCGCTTGTGAAAAGTCCGTCCTCTAAAAGTGCTTGTTTTTGCCACTGACTATGGCTCAGACTGTTATTCTAATTGTCTGACAACATTATGGAAAGGATCCCTACAGAGACAAACCTTTTTGTTAAAGATCCTTTCGTCTTCCTGCAGCAACTCAACCTCTCGTGAGATTTCAGAGCGAGACTTTCTGCGTTTCAACATGAAAGTAAAAAAACGGAGATGTTGAAAGGACATTACAGCTCCACTACTACTCTCATTTTAAGTTTTTCAGCTTGGAGGGATGGTGTATCTTGCTGCTGACAGTACGCTTGCATCATTCATGAATGATGACGTGTGGTCTTGTGGTTGCTCTGTTGCTGCTGGTGGATCCTGATCTTTCCTCTGTGCGACTTCAGATTCTGAAATAAGTCATTTCTCCTCTAACGCTGATCATAATCCAGCTCATCAATAAACTCCAGATCCATTTGTTTGGCACGTGTGTCAGAGGGGAGCATGTAAAATCTGTCTTATGTAACTTCTGGCTGAAGGCTTTTTAAAACCTTTTTTATGGCTGTAGTAAATAATGCACAGCATCCCTTCAGGAGGGAGGAGAGCAGGACGAGAGGATGGTTTCTGTAGTCTGGAAAACAAAAAGCTGGTCATGAATACTGCACATAAGCTATAATCACCAGAAAAAAAGAAGAAAAAGCTCGAAGCAGCACAGATGATGGATTTATGCTTTATTGTTTATATTTTCAACAGTATGTTTCAGTTATACAAGAAAAAGAAAGATTTCTGGATGAGGACTAACTGATGCTGTCCCGGGTAACGAGTTTGGCTGAGCTGCTGGAGCGTAAACTTCCTCGAATCCCCGAATGAGCAGGACAGAGCTGCTAACCTTAGCTTAAACTGCAGCTAAACTGCAGCTTTTTCTAATGTTACCTGTAACCCCACAAAATAGTACAGTTAGTTAATGAAACGTTCCTTGGCTTTAGAAGTAACGCTTTGTTAGCATTGCTACTGTAGATAGTAATCTAGTTAGCTGGACATGCTAATGTTGGCAGCTCACGTTAGAGCAGATGAACACTGTTTAATCAGTTCTTTGCACTTTTGCTGTGTTTTTGGTTTTGAAAAGGCTGAAAGAAAATATACCACCCATCAAACGCTTCAGATGCTGTGTATCACTCTTATTATACAGCTCGACGCACACCGCTTTAGCACGTGACAGGCCTGCTGTGTCAAGTAAGAGTTGCTACACTATGATTGGACAATCACTGTTTGGGGGAGGGGTTTAATGAACGGTTAATGACCTTGGACAGGTGTGGAGGGTTTCAGACAGGGTTCCACGATCCAACAAGCACTTTTTGTTTGAAGTATACAGGCACCTTCACAAGGTGAACAGTGTTTGAACCCCTATCAAAGGACTCAGAGGTGACAAAAAAAGGAAATGCTGCATGAGGACTGTAAGGACTGTCAGTAGTAGAAGTGACAGGCCGAACAGACTTCACGGAGGATGTCAGTGTTGTGCAGCCCTGAGCTGACATCACATTAGTCAGTGTGGACCTGTCAGGCTTCCTAATTGCTTGGTGTGTTGCCTGAGAGCACCTGCACTGAACACCATTAATCCACACAGCCTCTTTGTCTTATCAGTGAGTAAATAACGTCTGGCCTGAAATCCCGTCGGCGAGGTGAAACAGCGGGACTTCAGCGTGTGATTCCTCGCCTCTGACGCCATCATTCACATTTGTTTTTGGATCTGGGATGCTGAAACGTGAGAGCTCTGCCCAGCCTCCTCTGGGACGTTTTGTTTGCTCTTTGCAGCGGAAGTGGTTTGTTTAGTGGGGCTGACAGCTCGTCTTTGTGTTGGAGAGCGAGGCCACCATGAGAGAGAGCGGGGCAAAGCCGGTGACAATGATGGACGAGGTGAAACAATCATGCCCTCCCTCACTCGCCCGTTTCCCACATTCCTGCCTCCCATGGCAACTGGCTGCTGCCGCCCACCGCCGGCAAGAACACCAGCACCGGTTCCCCAGTGTAGGGATGGAGCTGTACTGATACTGATAGATATTTAAAGGAGCACTCCACCAATTCAAAGTCAGTTTGCTTGTCATGGTTGGTAATACTAGGCCTGTGAAAACAGTTGTACAAAGTTTTCTGTGGCTCTGTAAAATGACCTTGATGATGTCATACCTTAGTGATGTCATCAGGGTTATCTCAGCCTGGGCTTGGAGACTTGGAAGATGTTGGCGTTTACCAGACAGGGAGGGTCTAACGAAAAGATGGTACTGAGTTGCATTATGGGAAATGTAGGATCCAGTGTTTTTGGAGCTTGACTCATACTAGGGGTTATGCTAGAAAATAACTAGTTCGTACGACGTGTCCGTCCATGTCGGAAGGCAAAAGTGTTCATAGCTGTTCAGAACGACTGTAAGCAAAGGTGTGGTGAAAAGCAAGACATGGTAATTGTTTAGGTGTGTGAGTAACATTGCACGTTTTCAGACAGTCTCTTCTGGAAGTTGTGCACTCAAAAAGTGCCAGAAATAGTTGTGTAACATTAAAAAATAAAGCTTGAGGGAGACCATCGCACAAGCAGTTCCGCTGGAATATACTGGCGCCTTAATTCAGTACATCTCAGCCTCTGCTGCTTCGATTCTGACAATTATTTTTTTAATCTGTCTCTCAAAAGTACCCCGACTTTATGGAAGTGCAATACTAAACCCATTAAAGTACATTAAATGAAAGCTGCTAATTGGTGATTATTAAGGCCAATATTCAAGTAAACCTATAATGAGAAAACATCTAGAACATGATGGGACAATAAAACTCATCATGGTTTTTATTGTATTGTAGTGGCTGTAGGGATGACAGTGTCGGTCTGTTGGTCCAGACTGTTCCCCTCAGGATGAACTGTAATAACTTTGGTGATGCCTTTATCTAGTCTAGTGTCTGGTCCAAATATATCAGCCTCACAGAGCTGTTAGTGTGGCTGTATGCTCTTAGTCTTTATGCATAATATAAGACTAATGGGAAATATTAAGAAACCTTTATTATTAACAATTTCACTACATTATCTATAACTATTGATTAATCAGTTAGATCTCCCAGAAGCCTGTGTGTAGCCCGTGTGTTTGACTGTGATCCTGACAGTGTGTTTTCTGCTCAGTGCTGCTGACCTGGGTGAACTGCTCCAGCGTTCGTATGGCCACCAGGATCCAGGACGTCTTCACGGTGGGGAAGCTGATGGCTCTGGGCCTCATCATTGTAGTCGGCCTGGTCCAGATCTGCAATGGTAACATCCTCAGTCTGTGGCCTAAAGCTTTACTGCTCCCTGAAGTAAAAAAAAAACCCAAAGTCAAATGTGTGATTTACCTTCCAGGGAACTACGAGGCGCTGACTCCTCAGGTGGCCTTCTCCCTGGAAAGGACGCCGTCGGTCGGGCAGATCGCTCTTGCCTTCCTGCAGGCCTCCTTCGCCTTCAGCGGCTGGAACTTCCTCAACTACGTCACGGAGGAAGTGGTTGAACCCAGACGGTGAATATTTATGCCTCTCATCACCGTCTCCACATCTTCCAGTGCTGTAACATTGCAAATGTTCAGCTTCCATCTCAGCTTGTTGCTTTGTTCTGTTTGATTGTTGGCGACATTTTGACGGTTTTTCAGGGGCAGTTTTCATCTAAAACAAATCTTAAAGGAATAGTTTGTGGAAAATGTGTTCATGATACCACTCTCATATCTGTTTGTTAAATATATGAAGCTAGGGCCAGCAGCCAGTTAGCTTAGCTTAGCACAAAGACTGGAAACAGGGGGAAACTAGCCTGGCTCTGTCCAGAAATCCACCTACCAGCACGTCTAAAGCTCACTATAACTTAACAGGTTAAAGTTTGTTTGTTTAATCTGCACAAAAGCAGAAGTGTAAAACAACAATTTGTTGTTTTATGGGGTGTTTGCTCAGAACCAAAAAGTAGCCCTGCTCATATCCCCCCGTAAAACGAATTGTCATTTTTACACTTTATTTGTTGTGCAGATTAAACAAACAAGACGATGTCAAACTATTCTTTTAATATCTGTCTTTAGCCTGTCCACGTACACTTTTCTGTTGAGTTCTGTTCCATATTGTTAGAGCTCATCATTTTTGTTTTTTAAATGGTTACCAGATTTAAAATGAAATTAAAACATTACAATATGGAAATATGGTATAGAAATATGTGAAAATCAGACCCTAAAAATACCATTTGCAACACAAACACCCTGCAGTTTAACCATTTTTTTCCTACTTTTGTGGAGGGAGTCTGGTGCATCATCAGTGGCTCATTTGCTTTTTCTGCAGGAAACACAATACACTTTGGGTGTGTGTGGACATTAGGAGACAATCTATTTAAAAAGAGTTTGAACTTTTAAAACGTCAATTTCTTGGAGGGGTAACACTGACAAAAGTCAAAAACAAAGCACCTCACGTGATGGTTATTGGAGAGCTATGTGTTGGTTGGTATTTTCCACCCACACCAGCTGTGTGCTGCCAACAGTTTCTACTTTTTATGATTGTGAACCCAACTTTCATGCATGTTTAATTGCTTTTTGGTTTTGACTGTATCATCTGTGCATGGTGTGTGGCCTCGGTCAGGAATCTACCTCGCGCCATCTACATCTCCATCCCATTGGTGACCTTTGTGTACACGCTCACCAACATCGCCTACTTCTCCTCCATGTCGCCCGAGGAGCTGCTGTCATCCAATGCCGTGGCTGTAGTGAGTAATGTGGCTACATGATGATCAGTCTGCCGACGCAATTATGCTTTTTATCTTTTAGGCATTTTTCAGTGGTGGATAAGAATCCATTTCCAGATCAGGAACAGTACAAGCAACCAATAGGAGGTCAAAGGTCAGAGGTGACAGCACCCTTATAATAGACTTATTCAGTACACTGCATTCAGTTCAGCATGACCTCACTGTCTTTCCTTCACCCCAGTGATGAAACGAGTTACATACAAGTCACTACAAGAACCAAGGATCACAACAAGCTTCCCCTTATTAAAGTTATAAAAACTTTATTTATAGTCTGATAAAGTGAACAAACCATCAGAGAAACTGGGGTTCAGTGTCTCTCTGTCCAAGGACACTCTGACATGTGGGCAGGTGGGAATGTAACGTCTACAGTACATTTACTCAAGTACTGTACTTAAGTACAAATTTGAGGTACTTGTACTTTACTTTATACTTCTACTGCAGAAGTTCATCTTCGTCAAACTACCCAACAGTATACAGAATAGCTCAAATCAGCTCCACCTTGACCAACTACAACAGAAAAAGTTACGCATGAATGCATCAGTAATAATCCAATATAGCATGTTAACATACGTACATCCAGCATGCTGACAGGAATTTGGTCATTCATTTTTCTAAGCGAAGCGTTAGATTCAGGTTCAGTTTGACCTGTTTGTAGTCAGAGCATCACCATGATGTCTGTACAAAAGTTCATGAGAATCCATTTTGAGATTCACTCAGTGGCTGTTATTGCCATCCCTCACTACTAGTGTGGCTAAAAGCATGCAGCTTTAAAACTAGCTTCAACCAGACTCTAGATAACCGTGTTTCTGACGTGGAGTGATTCGTAGAAACAGTTTCAGATGAAACAGTAGAGAAAAATACCACCCTTTAAAGCCCACCTGGGCCACCTGGAGTCCATCAGGTCTGTACACGTCAGTGAGTCTGTCTGTCGTTCTGCTGTTCAGACATTTGGAGAGAAGTTGCTGGGAATGTTCTCCGTCATCATGCCGATCTCCGTGGCTCTGTCCACCTTCGGAGGAATCAACGGCTACCTGTTCACCTCCTCCAGGTGAGATCCACCACTCTGCCTGCTGCTTCACGCTCCAACGCTGCTTTAGTTTGGCTGCTGACGGGCCGTCTGATGTTTCTGCCTGCAGGTTGTGTTTCTCTGGAGCCAGAGAGGGTCACCTGCCCAGCCTGCTGGCCATGATCCACTATAAGAATTGCACGCCCATCCCTGCCCTGCTGGTCTGCGTACGTACAACCTCACACTGATGTTACACTGATCCCAGTTTTTCTGTTAGATGATGCATCGGTCTATATACAGATTTCATACTGTAGATTTTTCCTCTTGTTACCCGTTGTCTCTCTTGTTAGGACACATTTGGGTAAAGAAAAAGCTGATTTGATATGGATGGACTTGGAAACCCATTTTAGTTCTGACTATGAAACTAACAAAGACACTTCTACGTCTAAATTTGAAAGTGATGTTTGCATGATCACAAAATCAATTTGACCTAAAATGCTTTACTGTTTAACCCGTCACATTTATATTTACATGCCATTTTTGGTCTGAAGCTGTAATGACATGATTTCCCCAGAGGGGGTCACTGTAGGTTCTTCTGATCTTGTCCCAAAACCACACTTTTATTGTTGGATTCAACATGGGTGCAATCTTACGGAAGCGTAATGCATTCACTTGAGAAAAAAAAATTTAGCTCTGTTTTTCTGAATTAACGAGATGTACCTCAAAATCTCAAGACAAGCTCTCATTTACTCAAGAACTCGATTTCATGGAAGCAAACACGTCCCGTCTGTTCAGTTTAAGGTGGCTTTTGGTAAAGACCAAGCCCAATCTGAAACAACCCAGGTGATATCACTATGACATCATGAGGGGCATTTTTTCAGACTCCTCCAGAGACACAGAAGGCATTATGCATCTGCTTTCACAGGCTGAGTAGTGCTAACCATGAGTAGTGACTTTAAGTGCCCCTTTAAAGTTCCTCTTTGTCTTCTTGGATGTTTGAGCTTCACTGTACAGAATGATGTCTGTGCAGAGTTTGACACTAGAAGGATGTTTCATCTGCTGAAAGTGGAACGTTTCTGTGTGCTTACCTGAAATCTGATTTTTAAGGGGCGGGGCCTACGAGCATGATTTGTGACATCACTAAAAGTTGGGAAGCCAATCCTGGTCCAATTTGCAGCTTATACAAGTGTGATGTAGAAACCAGTCTGCAGGGACCTGTAGTATTCGTCACATTGTCGTGCCTTGCTGTGTTTTTCAGTGCGCTGCCACCATCGTGATACTCTGCATCGGAGAGACACACAACCTGATCAACTACGTCTCCTTCATCAACTACCTGTCGTACGGCGTCACCATTGCAGGCCTGCTGTACTACCGCTGGAAGAAACCCAACCTGTACCGACCCATCAAGGTACCAACACGTCGGTTTACCAGTGGTGGAGTGTAACTAAGTGCATTTACTCAAGTACTGTACTTAAGAACACATTTGAGGTACTTGTACTACTCCACCACATCTCAGAGGGAAATATTGTACTTTTTACTTCACAACATCTATCTGACAGCTTTAACTACTTTACAAATGAAGATTTATTATAAGATGTTTTTGCATACAAAACATACAGAGAGCTTTTAAAATATGATGTTTTGTTATAAACAGTTCATACAAGTACAGCTGAAACAAGCAGTCGATTCATCAATTAGTCGATTAATGACTAGTTTGATCAATGAAGTCATTTCTCCTGTAAAATTATTTCCTGGTTGCAGCTTCTCAGATGGGAAGATTTGCTGCTTTTCCTTTGAATGATGTTAATGATGTTAATGTTGTTAATAATGTTAATGTTGTTAATAATGTTGAGGTTTGGGCTGTTGGTTGTGAAGGAGTCACTTTGGGCTCTGGCTCATTGTGATCAATCAATCAATGGATTAATTAAGAATCAGCAGATGAATCCAGAATGAATCATTAGATACAAACTAGTTGAAAATGAGTATTTTTACAGTGTGGTATTAGTACTTTTACTGAATACTTCCTCCACCACTGTGTTTTACCTCACATGCACCTCACTGCCAATACATTGTTTTGTATCCATGAATTATGGCGAACTTTCAACCACACGGTTTCCTCAGGTGAACCTGTTGGTTCCTGTGTGCTACCTGATGTTCTGGGCCCTGCTGCTGGGTTTCAGTCTTTACTCAGAGCCGGTGGTCTGTGGCGTTGGTTTAGTCATCATGCTCACCGGCGTACCCGTCTACTTCCTGGGTGTCCATTGGAAAGAAAAGCCAAAGTGTATCTACAACTTCATTGGTGAGTTTCTAGAAGCAGGTCTGATTAAAGGTTTGTCTGTTAACGCTGATGTTAAACTCCTGACTTGTGTTTTCCTGCAGAGAGGGCGACGTACGTGGGCCAGAGGTTGTGTTTCGTGGTCTTTCCTCAGTTTGACCCCATCGAGATCGCCAGTCCTTCAGAATGGACTGAGCGGTCATCAGGCAGGAGCAGTTTGTCCGCCAATTCTTAAAACTTTTTTTCTGAATATATGAAGATCTTTGTTGTTATTCCGTCACTGTGTAAGTCCAGACACTTCCTCCTGGTACGGGAGCTTCCTGTCTGACCTTTGACCCTCAGAGACCCTCAGAGACGCCTGTTCTTCTGCGCGGGCTGCTTGCACTTTTTACTTTCTTTTCTTTTCTACTAAGTCGTCAAGTACAACAACCTAATGCCAACAGTGTCACACTGTGAAAAGGACTTTTATTCACATTTTGGACCCATTCGTTCTTTTTCCTGTAACACGACAGAACTCCGACCGACTGGCTGTTCTTTCTTCTGAATGTTGCTGGTGTTTTATTGTGCCTTAAGGCCTTTTCACACCAAGTCCCAAACAAATCTATATTCTGAAAACAGAAAGAAAATTGGTGCAAATGATCTCAGAAAAGATCTGCAGTTGAGTGAAACCTCAAAACAAACCACCAGCATCCTGTTCTACTGGAAAAATGGTTTGAGACGGCATTTTAGGCCCGTGTGTCCGTAGAGATCGATAATGTTCACCCACCTTCCTTATAGAGAACCGAAGTGAAACCAGAACGATAAGGATGGTGATTTTTAGTCTCAGACATCTTAAAAACTGTTGGATGGATTGTGATGAAATGTGGTTCGTCGTTCATGTTCCCCTCAGGATGAACTGTAATAACTCTGCTGATCCTCTGACTTTTCATCTAGCGCCACCATCAGGTCAACGTGTTAATGTGTCCAATACCTGCAGAACTAATGACATTCCCATCAGCCTCAGCTGCACTTTGTGTTTAGAGCTAATCAGCTAATGTTAGCATGCTAAAATGCTAAACAAAGATGGTGAACATTATACAAGCTAAACGTCAGTGTGAGCATGTTAGCATGCTGATGTTAGCATTTAGCTGTGCCTCACATGAGCTGTAGACTCTGGTTTAAAGATCTGATGTTTATTTCATATTTCTATTTTAGCAGCCTTTAACGAACACCATTTCCCACAAGCCCAAGATCTTCGTGGGTTAAACGTCACCAGCCTATCAGAGGAGGGCAGCGGCCACAGACGTGGCTGTAACAAAAGTCGGGCAGGAAGGGCCAAACGGTGCAGACATTTATAGATAAAAGCTAAAAATGTGGAAAGACAGCGTGAGTGGATGAGAGAGAAACCAGCTGTTATGATGGTGCGCTGGAACACTTTTATGGGAGCTGTAGTTTTTTGTTTGCAGCCAACAAATGAATTGTTGCTAACTTTGGTTTGAATTCTAATAGCCTCTGCTGTAGTAGATACTAATTTATCTTAGCATTTGGAGAGTAAACAGAACACGTTTCACTTTTTCAGAAACACCTTTAAAAGTTACTCTCAATGAGAGATTGCATCGAGTCTCAGAAGCTACTGGAGCAGCGTCCAGGCCGGATGTTACGCCAAGACTTCAGCTGTCTATTCTCCATGCTGTTGGTGATTTATCACGTGTTTTCTTTCAGTTTCAGGTTTACTGAGTTATCCGAATAACCTGGAGGCCCCCCTCAAACCTAGAACAGGGGCTGATGTAAAAACACCTGTAAACCTGCTTCTTGGAAAATATCAGCTGCTCGGACTCACTTGTTTTAGACATATGATGTGAACAGCAGAATATTTTACGACACAGACTTTAAACACACGTGAACAACACAGACGTGGAAATGGCTCTGAATAAAAATGTGTTTATTTTTTGAGGTATTTTTCGTGGACATTTCAGACTTGGTGTGAAAAGGCCTTTTCTGGGGAAACTGTATATTCAAATGTTGTTTATTAACTGATTCACTATATTAGATTTTAATATATTTTCCCTTTGTGTACTGAATTTGATTATTTGAGAAGCACTTTGGTCTTCCATAATCTGTTGTTAACAAAGTAGTTGTGTTCATTTTACCCGCTGCAGCTCTCACATCAACCCACATCCCTCTGGTTTGTTGAACTGATTTACCGACTTACACTGTGACTGTGATAATCACATGTAGACAAGCCTACAAATCCTTGCAGCAAAGGAAGATTTTAAAATGCAGTTGTGGCAGCTTTTGTTATGTATATTAAGCCATGCTAATGCAACGTGTGACTGACACAGAATTGGCCCTTTTTACAAATATTGTCCGTGCAGTTCAACTTTGTCTTGGTACAAATCCAACCTCCAGTAACGTCTGACTCTGTGTGGTCACTTATTTTATGATTTAATATGGCACATAATACTCTGCAGGTGTTGCACAACTGTGCTGTTATTAAACAGTGATTTCATTTCATTCCTGCGCAGTTGTTTGACACATAAAAACAGAGAGATGTGTCAGTGACAGAGTGCCTGTACTGTGTCATACTCCATAATGCAAAATCTAATAATCAACGGCAGAGTTTGTATTTGTAGAAATACAGTTTGTACAGTCACACGAAGGTCTCTGAGCGACACCTCTGCGTGTTAGCTCAGGATGAAGCAGAAGTATGTTGGCAATATGTGTAAGAAGTGCTAATCCCACTGTGTAGCCCCGAGCTGTGTCCCAATGCCTTCAATCATGCTAACTGCACACCACATGTACTACATACTGTTTATCAGTTAGTATACAAGAAATCAACATAGGAAAATTATACAACATGTTCGCCATCAGACGTCCTTCACAGAGAGAAAGAAAATGTCTCTGTGAAGATTTACACTGTTTTGTTCTTGTTTGTTTCCTGGAGCTTTTTCAACACTTTTCTCAGTTCATTGAATTTTTTTTTGCAGCTTTCCTTTGTGCATTGCATTGTGGGACAGAGGCGTCTATCAACGACATGCCATCTGACTATTTTGAGTGAACTTAATTGGTAACTCTTCCAGTAAAAACGCACATTTTCCGAACGTGCTTTGAATTAGTATGTAGTGTGGAATTGGGACGCAGCTTCATTTCTCCATCCCCGTGTTTATAACGGTTTATATATTACATCCCTCCTCTGTGTTTCGCCTGCTTCTGCCTGAATGTAGAGACCAGCTGACTGAAAAGATTTCTGTATTTTAATATTTTGTTTCAGTATTCAATCGGAGAATCTCGCTCCAACAGCTGTTACAGTTAGAGAGGAATACCGCTCAGGCCTGTACGTGTAATGTTTAGAGCCTCGGGTTTTATCAGAGCCACACAATAGAGAAATAAGTCTGAAGCACAGTTTGTTTGTTTGTGATCAACATGAACATGAATGCAACTGTATTTTAATTAGAAGTTTCCCAGCCGCATAACCCCAAATGAATCAGCATGACATCATTTCGAGAAGAAAAATGGTTTTAGGAATCTGCAAATCAGCAAAGCTCACTGATTGGCTCCCACAGTTTTTCCGTAATGACTCATGTTCTTTCTCACTCCAGTAATTGTTTTTTTTTTAGGATGTCTGCTTTCTCAAACAGTGTCTTTCATGGCCTCATGTAGACACATCAGTATTTCTGTCTGGAGGGGGGGGGGGGGGGGCTGTTGGTAAATAACATGTAAAAAGCCGAAATCCAGGAGATCAGGAAAACCACCCGTCTCCTGTTGTCTTGACATACTGTAAATTATTTGTGAAGCATCCAGTGTTCACAGTGGGATCATCACACAGTTAATCTGGAAGCATTTTAGAGCACTTTGTTTTGTAAAAATGAGTAAATAACTAAAGTAGCACAATAAACTGAGGATGAGGTGGAACACGGCTGGTGGTGTTTATCTTGCTGATGGACTGAAACGCTTGAACTACAGTTCTATGTAATCATGGTTCTATGCAGCAGAGCTGATCTATATATTAGGGATCTATAATGGCGTGATGACGTAGAGGTCTACACAGGAAGTTTAAGCAGCACGTCACAGCTGCCGCCATCAGTATTAGACATAAATGCCGGTGAGTTTATTTAGTTCAGAGTACACAGTATGTAGATGTACATTTGTATAAATGTAAGCGTCGCTAACGTATTAATTATTCATACTATTTCAGCTAGCGTTATGGTGAAACAGAATGTTAGCGTAGCATAGCCCTGATCGATCCGTTCTGCCGAACTGCATTCAGAAAAGTCTTAGTTTAAAAGTGGCTTGCTTGTCGGTTAGCGGACAGACCTGCCAGAGCATGAATTTAATCTTTATACAAATCGTTATCGCTCTCTAGTTATTTCGGCATACCTTTGATTCGTTAATAACAATTAAATTTCAATAAAATCTTAATTTATTTTGGGCTCTTACCGCCGGAGAAAGAAGAATTAACTTGCCGATCTGTAGGAGTAGCTAGATATCGAAGCGGTACAAAAAGTTAATATAATTTGTTATATGTGTGGCATGGTGTGCTAATTGTTTGCCGGGTCGAAGAATTAATTGTACAAATTCAGGTCTTGAGTTTAAGGTCTTCAGTTGCCGTCTGTTACGAGTGCACTTGGATCAGAACCGACACCGCATCAAATCAGCAGATTTTTGACCGGAGTTTCACGTGAGGGTCTTGGTGGTGTTTTACACGGTGCTCATGTCCGAATGACTGCTGTCAACAGGACGACTGAGCCGCCATGATGGCAGCAGGCAGGCTGAGCTTCAGTAACATCACCGCCCTGGCTCCGATGGTCCGGGTGGGGACTCTGCCCATGAGGCTGCTGGCTCTGGACTACGGAGCTGATGTGGTTTACTGTGAGGTGAGGATGGAGGCTTTGGCATCTGAAGTCAGTGTTTATGTGAGTGTTAAAGTGTTGTTAACTCTGTGCTGTCTGTTTCAGGAGCTGATCGACATCAAAATGGCCCAGTGCCAGAGGGTGGTGAACGGTAAGAGTCTGTTAGAGTCTCCTCCACAGCTCCACACACACCGACACAAGACGACGGCCAGAGTCTGTTAGAGTCTCCTCCACAGCTCCACACACACCGACACAAGACGACGGCCAGAGTCTGTTAGAGTCTCCTCCACAGCTCCACACACACCGACACAAGACGACGGCCAGAGTCTGTTAGAGTCTCCTCCACAGCTCCACACACACCGACACAAGACGACGGCCAGAGTCTGTTAGAGTCTCCTCCACAGCTCCACACACACCGACACAAGACGACGGCCAGAGTCTGTTACAGTCTCCTCCACAGCTCCACACACACCGACACAAGACGACGGCCAGAGTCTGTTAGAGTCTCCTCCACAGCTCCACACACACCGACACAAGACGACGGCCAGAGTCTGTTACAGTCTCCTCCACAGCTCCACACACACCGACACAAGACGACGGCCAGAGTCTGTTACAGTCTCCTCCACAGCTCCACACACACCGACACAAGACGACGGCCAGAGTCTGTTACAGTCTCCTCCACAGCTCCACACACACCGACACAAGACGACGGCCAGAGTCTGTTACAGTCTCCTCCACAGCTCCACACACACCGACACAAGACGACGGCCAGAGTCTGTTACAGTCTCCTCCACAGCTCCACACACACCGACACAAGACGACGGCCAGAGTCTGTTAGAGTCTCCTCCACAGCTCCACACACACCGACACAAGACGACGGCCAGAGTCTGTTAGAGTCTCCTCCACAGCTCCACACACACCGACACAAGACGACGGCCAGAGTCTGTTAGAGTCTCCTCCACAGCTCCACACACACCGACACAAGACGACGGCCAGAGTCTGTTAGAGTCTCCTCCACAGCTCCACACAC
>SEMN01000867.1:0-116870 GCA_005408345.1 Macquaria australasica | reverse complement strand
GAGTCTGTTAGAGTCTCCTCCACAGCTCCACACACACCGACACAAGACGACGGCCAGAGTCTGTTACAGTCTCCTCCACAGCTCCACACACACCGACACAAGACGACGGCCAGAGTCTGTTACAGTCTCCTCCACAGCTCCACACACACCGACACAAGACGACGGCCAGAGTCTGTTACAGTCTCCTCCACAGCTCCACACACACCGACACAAGACGACGGCCAGAGTCTGTTACAGTCTCCTCCACAGCTCCACACACACCGACACAAGACGACGGCCAGAGTCTGTTACAGTCTCCTCCACAGCTCCACACACACCGACACAAGACGACGGCCAGAGTCTGTTACAGTCTCCTCCACAGCTCCACACACACCGACACAAGACGACGGCCAGAGTCTGTTAGAGTCTCCTCCACAGCTCCACACACACCGACACAAGACGACGGCCAGAGTCTGTTAGAGTCTCCTCCACAGCTCCACACACACCGACACAAGACGACGGCCAGAGTCTGTTACAGTCTCCTCCACAGCTCCACACACACCGACACAAGACGACGGCCAGAGTCTGTTAGAGTCTCCTCCACAGCTCCACACACACCGACACAAGACGACGGCCAGAGTCTGTTACAGTCTCCTCCACAGCTCCACACACACCGACACAAAGACGGCCAGAGTCTGTTAGTCTCCTCCACAGCTCCACACACACCGACACAAGACGACGGCAGAGTCTGTTACAGTCTCCTCCACAGCTCCACACACACCGACACAAGACGACGGCCAGAGTCTGTTACAGTCTCCTCCACAGCTCCACACACACCGACACAAGACGACGGCCAGAGTCTGTTACAGTCTCCTCCACAGCTCCACACACACCGACACAAGACGACGGCCAGAGTCTGTTAGAGTCTCCTCCACAGCTCCACACACACCGACACAAGACGACGGCCAGAGTCTGTTAGAGTCTCCTCCACAGCTCCACACACACCGACACAAGACGACGGCCAGAGTCTGTTACAGTCTCCTCCACAGCTCCACACACACCGACACAAGACGGCCAGAGTCTGTTAGTCTCCTCCACAGCTCCACACACACCGACACAAGACGACGGCCAGAGTCTGTTACAGTCTCCTCCACAGCTCCACACACACACCGGCAACAACACACTTTAAGGTCTACATCCTGCTGTGTCTCACCCTTGTGTCTGTCAGAGGTGCTGGACACGGTGGATTTTGTGGCTCCAGATGATCGAGTGATGTTCAGGACCTGTGAGAGGGAGAAGGGCAGAGTCGTCTTCCAGATGGTGAGACAGGAACCTGAGTGTTTTACCGTCAGTTTGCTGTGGATTCACAGTCGGAGCAGTGACTCTTCTCCTCTTCTTTCCTTTTTTAGGGAACCGCTGACCCGGACAGAGCGCTGACCGTGGCCCGGCTTGTGTGAGTCCACAGCTCCGTCTCTGAAACACAACTCGAACATAGTTTCAGTGTGAACACACCACATGTGGCATTCACAGCCTTCTTAGAAGAAGTATGTAGGAGGACATTGTGACACAGCTTGGGTTAACATTTAAATATGAATGATAAATGTTTAAAGTGCTCAGAGTACGAACTGAGGAAAACATTCAAATATAAAAACACATTTGCAGAGTCAAATACAGGAGCCGCTTTGTGTCCCATGATGCACTGTTGAACCTGGCTGGTTAAAGACTAGTTAATCTCACACAGGGAGAACGATGTGGCTGCTATCGATGTGAATATGGGCTGCCCAAAAGAATACTCTACCAAGGTGAGTTTCCTGTCAGTAACAAACCTGCTGCCTCTTTGACTTCTGGCTGACCTCTGACCTCTTGCAGGGCGGGATGGGAGCTGCTCTTCTGTCAGACCCGGACAAGATCGAGGCGGTGAGTCAGTCCACCAGACGACATGTCTCTGTGTTAAATTTATAATTTTTCAGCTGAAGCCTGGTCTGAAACCGTTTTAAAACACAATAACCTGATGATAATCAACTCCCACCACTCTGTTTATATTTCAAATACCGCTGATTATATGTGGACAAAAAGATAGCAGCTTAGCTTTAAAACGTTTAACTTTTACCTGTAGATCCTCAAGAAGCTGGTCACAGGAGTTTCCATCCCGGTCACGTGTAAAATCCGAATCCTGCCTTCGGTAAGATGTGAACAAGTCGTCGTCATCATCAGTTAATATTTGTTTCCTATTTTTCTATTTTAATTGTGGTTACATTTATCCGATTCTTTCACTTCACTTTCTCTAATTTCATTCAGAATTCATTTGATTTCTTTCATCATGTGATATTTTCATTTATTGTCATCTGGTGATGTTTTTACTGCATTTTTACAAAAATCATATAAATGTGCCTCACACCGTTACTGTGATTGTGAGGCTGTGTTATATTTGGTGTTGTCTTAACGTCAGAGGCAGATTAATCAGCTGTTTAAACCGTGGAAGTCTTGCAGCGTCCCCAGTAACATCTGCTGTCGCTGGTTTCAGTTGGAGGAGACGGTCTGCCTGGTCCAGAGGATCGAGAAGACCGGCGTCGCTGCTGTGGCTGTTCACGGCAGGTAAACTGCTCCTGGAACCAGGTTCACACCTCGGATCATTTAACAGCAGCACAGACACACGATCACCATGGAGACACCGTGAAATATTACTTGTATATCACATTGTGTCTGTATTTGGTATTTTCTCATAGCTACATTTTACATTCTTGCAACATGTCAGTGTTTCTCTGCTGATTGATGTGTTGCTCAGGTTGAAGGAGGAGCGTCCCAGACACCCCCTCCACTGCGACTACATTCAGGCCGTCGCTCAGGCTGTTTCCATCCCCGTCATCGCCAAGTAAGCCTATTTGTTGTAGCAGAAGAAGACATGGTTTCTGTTTCAAGAGACTTGGAAATTTTTTGGGACAGATATCACCTTCTCAAAGTTCTCTCTTCTCTTCGTCTGGTACTTCAGTTTCAAGCAGGGACTGTTTTGAAAACCCGGTGTATTCAGCAGGAAACTCGCGGAGCCATGTTCCTATAAAATAAAACCTAACAGACGTGTCTGTCCGCCCTGGAAGAGGGATCCCTCCTGTCTTCTTCCATTTTCCCCCCATTTAAGTTTTTTTTTTTTTTTTGTGGTTTTTCCTCATTAAAGAATAGAGTGTCATTTTTGGACAGTATAGAAGCTCAGTCTATTACAACAGCTACTGAGATGTCTAACCCAGTGTGAGTGACCTGGATGACGCACTTCTCTTAAAGTTACGCTACCATTTGCTGTGTGTTGCGTTTGGTACAGAATCCACAGGCTTTCTTCGACTGCACAATCCATTTATTGTTCCCGCCGTACATACGTGTGAATAAAGTCCATTTTTCCCGTTTCCATCGAAAACCCGAACACACGACTTACAGCTTGGCCAACCAACCTTTAGTGCCAGTGACTTTCCTACGTATACTGAGCTCAAGATACTGGCACAGCGACACCCAATGCACACAGTAAATAACAATTAAATTCAGATTATTCCAACAACATATTTGGCTCCTCCAGACAGGCTGTAAAGCGTTCTCAGGCATATTGTGATTTTGGTCTATATAAATAGAATTGACTTGACTAGAAATAAAGAAATTGATTGTTTCTGTTCAGCAGCTAACTGTAAAATCTGAGATGTTGGTGTCCCTGAACGCAACAACAGGGAGAATTTTTAAGCTGATTTTTTTTTTTTTTTGCTCCCAACTGCATAAACGTGTGACAGCAACCACAAAGCTAAGTTACTTAGGCTAGATTAGTTAACTAAAGCAGGTTTCAGGTCTCAAGTTGACTTTCATAGCACGGTGAAATAAACAAACCAAATGCGACCAGCAGGACAGAAAATCCATCTAAGAACTTGTTTGTTAATTAGTCGTTAAACCCAGTCGCTGTCCCGGCTCTCCTGCAGCGGAGGTTCTCTGGATCTGGTGAAGACAAACGCCGACATCGAGGAGTTCAGGAAGGCGACGGGCGCCTCGTCGGTCATGTTGGCCCGTGCAGCCATGTGGAACGCATCAGTGTTCAGCAAGCAGGGACCACTTCCTTTGGAGAGGGTCATGGAGGAATACCTCAAATATGTGAGTGTCTGCATCATCCACAGACCCGTGGTTTTAATATGAGGCATTCAAAGTATAAAAATGCCTTTAATTCATTAGAGATTTTTTTCACCATGAAATGACAGATCTTTTAGCTGAGATTAGGCAGTGGAGAAACTTGGGTGCAGACTGACTCTGTTCCTGGTCGTCTTGTGTTTCACAGGCGATCCGATACGAGAACCATGCGTTCAACTCAAAGTACTGTCTGTGTCAGATGCTGAGGGACAAGGTGGAGTCTCCTCTGGGGAAGCAGGTGCAGGCGGCTCAGACCAACGCTGAGATCAGGTACAGGACGTTTTCCTGACTTATAAACCAGGGGTGACACCGCCGACTGTTGGTGTCTGATGTCGGGTATCAAGTGATGTGCGACGTGAATGTGGTGTTGTGTTGCAGCGAGGCCTACGGGCTGCAGGACTTGTACCAGCAGACCCAGGAACGGCTGCAGACCAGGAGGGAGGCCCTGCAGAGCAGCAGCCAGCCGGACCGACCCGTGATGGACGGGGACGTCACCACCTTGGCTGTCAAGTTTGAGCGGTCAGTTATCATGCTCAACATGCTCGTTCAAAAAAATAAAATGAGAAATCCTTAGGCTTCAGTCTAACATCTTAATATATGCACAGTGAGAGATTTGTGCCACCACACAGACTTGATTTGAAAGTGTTCCAAAATGTGATGTTGGTGTTTTAGTGTTACTGTTAGTCGAGTTCGTCAGCTTGTCAGATTTTGCTCCACACTTTCAGACTTGGCTGGACTTTGAGCTGAATGGTAATGTGTTAGCATTAGCATCTGACATTTAAAGGTTCTAAGTGGAGTTTTCAGAAAGTCCTTGTTATTAATGACCCCGGTGGCCGTTAAGTGACCTGCAGTCAGCATCATGTGAGCATCCTGGGCATCGAACAGTGACTGGACCAGACACACGAGACTGAACGTGATTTACGATCACATTTAGAACAACGTTTCTATCCGTCATGTTCCTATATTTTATTTGGACCGTTGGCTCCATGATACTGACTAGTCTGCCCTTCCAAAGTACTTTAATCAGCTAACCAACGCCAGATCCATGCCAAATGTAAAGAATTGAGTGTTATGAAGACAACGGCTTATATTTGAGTTTGCTCCTTTTTGATTTCATTTCGTTTGAAGGCCTGTTTTCTTTATGAATGTATTTGAGTTTTGTTTGTATGCAACAAGCCCAAGAACAGACATCAAATGTGAGAATCCTACCTGCGTGCTGAAACCTACGGCGTACAGTGACTAATAAAGAGAAAGAAGTCATGGACATGGACAATACAAAGCCATTACTACGTGTAAATTACTACACGTAGTAATGGCTTTAAATTGTTAAATCAATTCAATACGTTTCGCAGCAGCTCGCCACCCACATCCAGTTAGTGTGCTAAAGTTTGCATGTAATGTTTAGCATATTATCGTGCTTGTGAGTTTAAATGTGTGTCAATCACCTTGAAACTGCCTTATGTATAAATTTAGCAATTCAAATAAATTTGCTTTCGTACATCCAGTTAGCATGGTAGCGCTCTAATGTTAGGTATGCACATGTTATCATGCTACATACCTAACATTAGAGCATTCAGCATTTTGTTCTTTTACTAAACGGGTATTTTTCAGGAGAAGTTTTGAGGATCTCGACTTGTATTTGTGGTTTCAGGAGGGAGTATCCACCTCATATCACTCCCAAGATGTTCCTGCTGGAGTGGAGCCGCAAGGAGAAGCTGGAGCAGCCTCTTTATGAGACGGTCAGAAACTCCGGACTTCTGCAGCTCTGAAACGATACGGCCCGAGTTTGATGCTGAGGGCGATACTGGAGCTGATCGAATTTACTTTGATTACTACATTTGATTGATAACTGCAGTGGTTGTCGATGGGAAGATCTTCACCCGAGCCAGAAATAAGTTACTTCTGACGAAACTTACAGCAGAAATTAAAATTTACGACAAAAAGAACCAAAATGCCCCCGAAAATCGAAGGGGATTTATGCTGTGATGTTACCGTTTATATATATTTAGATTTGTGTTGTTATGTAAGTGGTCAGATTTAGAGCTTCTGATTGTTGGGACAAAATGTTGCTTAATCGGCTGCTTGAGCTAAATCGGAGGACAGCGTGGGTCTGTGTTTGTAAGGCTACTTCAGCAGCTGATTTTTGAAGTTGTGTTAAGGCCAGAAATCAGTAGCAGCAACGTCTTCAGGGTCCGATGAGATCTGCAGCTGTGAACAGCGTGTGTTGTGCTTTCAGGCGCAGCGCTCGCAGGATCGAGCCTTTCAGTCCATCGTGACAGTAGCAGAGAAGAAATACAGATCTTCCCTGTGGTCAGCGCGCACACGCACGCACGCACACGCACGCACGCACACTCTTACAGGTGCATGCATGCACCTGAGGGCTCTCATGTTATTTTTCTTCTCAGGGAGAAGTCGAAGAAATTTGCCGAACAAGCGGCCGCCGTCGTCTGCCTGCGAGTTCTGGGGATACCGGAGGGTCGTATCGGTGAGGAAGACTCTGGCCTGGTCTGCAAGAGGAAGAGGGAGGGGAAGACGAACGGCACCACGGAGGAAGAGGGGAGCCACAAACGTCATGTCGCTGATATCCAACAGGAAACGGACAACTCAAAGACTGCTGCAGTGGCCACCGGTGACCACCGCCAACCAGACTCGCCTCCAGAGAAACCGCAGAGTTCATGAACGGTCAAAAAGTTCTTGGTTGAACAGGAAGCTTCTGTAGCGACTGACGGACGGTCGCTGCTCGACTCTTAAAGCCTTAAAGTCTTTCAGCTTTTATTTTTTTCTTTCGGAACAGTTTTCGCACGTTTGGACCGGGATCTGTTCACTGGGTCAGATGGGAGAGAGTCTGCGTGTTCATTTGTTTTAATCTGGTTCAGATGTGGAACCTTTATATTAAGCTTTCACTGATGGTTCAGAAACGCATGATTTTAACCTCGGTGCCTTACAGAAGACGTTTTTTTTTTTTTAAATCATGACTTTTTGGATTTTGGAGTTCGGCCTCTGTTGAAGACGCCTGCTGACGGATTAAGTTTTTAACTGTTTGTTGTCATCGCCGTTCACTGAAGTAGATATTTGGTGCCATATACTTCTATTTCTACTTGTGCCCACCTCTGGTTCTTATGTGTAAAATCTTCCAAATCCTGCAGAAACTGACTGTGTTGTTATTATTGTTATTATTTAGGTACCTATTTCTTTATTCAGGTGACATATTTAATTATGATGAACAAGGTCCGTGTAAACATCGCGATGAAATGATGAAAAAAATGTCCTTTTCATCTAAAAAGTCTTAAAGTCCTGACTTGAACCTGTCACCCAGCTACTGACGTCATCACCGGGCTGCCTGATGGTGCCTTCAGGGGCCCTGGGAGATGTGAGGATAAAGTTCCATGTGAGCGCGCAGACCAGGGAAGGACATTGGCAGCAGCCACTAGTCAAATGCTGCTGAAATACAAAAGCGGCTGGTAGATTCACAGAATAATGATTTGCTGCCGAGTGGCTGGTGAATTTGATCATGCAATCTGTCGGTGGCTGGTAGAAGTTAATTTCCCACCCTGCTAACAGCCACTGCAACACCTCGTGACAACATTCCTCAAATGCAACTTTCTAAACGTCAAACGGATTAAAATAAACCGGAGTCCAAAGCTGCCGTTACACCTGCGGGGCGGTTTAAGTTACAGACCAGTTTGTGAGGTGGTGAATATTTTTTTTTTTTTTTTTTCTCTGCTGTCTTTAAACGCATCTCGGTGCGAAACAGGCGGGCTTGTTTTTTTTGGGTCCGTTTAAAGATCATTAACAAGATATCGGATCGATTTATCTAATGCACGCAGGAAATGAGTCACAGCAGCAAAAGGAAGTGGGCAAACGGGCTTAACACTAGAATAATATACGTTATGAACATCTACATATCAAAAGTATCTTTGTAAAGCTTTTTAAATTAAACGTTTTATGATTTCTGCACATCACACATCTGCTGCTTTAACACTTAAAGTTTGCATCGTGATCACTAATTCAAATGCAGCTCATTAGTTTGACTTTATATAACTTCAGTTTAAATAAGGTGAATTCAGTGTCTCGTGAATGACGACTATCTTACTTTGCTTTACTGAAAGTGCGTTATTGCGTCATTTTAAAGACAAATTTAAGTATTTAATAAAATAAAATCAGTTTAGGAATTGATTGTAATAAAACGTGTAAGTGTAAAAGTGTATAATTATTATGGCAGATATGTACAGCGCGCACACACACGCACACACACACACACGCAGTCTAATAAAACGTAGTTTAAACAGATAATAGCACAATTAATACATTTTAAAAGAGACAAAAACTAAACCTAACTTTTTTAAGAATTAAAAGCTCGATCTTAAAGTACTTTAAAATTTAAGTTTGACCCAAATACACAAGCTGCTAGATGTGAACTAATTTAAAATGAACAAACGACAACTTTTATTATTTCGGGAACGGTTTTGTAATTTCCAAACATCGCCGTTTACGAGGAGCCCGTGAACGCAGCACGAGGATCAATCTGGAGGAGAGTAAAAGTCGCCGCCGCCGAACGCAACAAGTTCACACGATAATGGCACTTTTGCGGGTTTGCTGCGGGACACGGGGGCGTGTTTATTGATCGCGCTGATGTCGGTTAACAACTTTTGGCCGCGGGATTAGTCGACGTGCCGTTGGCGCCCCGGTTGAAACGAGAGACGGGTCGCTTTTAAAGACGGACGCGTCGGTTTAACGGCTGCCTCTGGGGACGGTTAGTGCCCCCCCCCCCTTCAATGTCCACGTTGACCTTCTCCGAGGAGCTGGACTTCAGGCTGATCTTCGAGGACGACGGCAGGCCGGCGGCGGCAGGTACGGCTCGGCTCGGCTCGGCTCGGTTCGGCGACGCTAGTTAGCAATTTGTCAGCCGCGTCAAGCTGACGAGAACTAGCGGGGGCTACACCGGAAGTTGAGCGCTGCAGATTACAAAGTAAAAGACTCGCCTGTTACGTCAGTGAAAGCGTGCGTTTAATTCAATATAAAGTGATGAACAGAATCTACTGTGCGAGAGGCAAAGTTCAGAAATGTTAGAGTTATGTATCAGGGATTCATCGATCCACGCTTTTTTGGGATTGTTGTAAAACTGAGAAGCTGTGGTTTGATATAGTGGCTGTCGGAGATATTGGGGGTGACATTTAATTGGATTTCATCAATTTAAGAAACTTGCACTCAAACACTGGAAATCCACATCCCCTCCTGCTTCATCCCTCCTGCACTACTACACTAGGAAAACAAGAAGTATTACTATGTGAAAACGGAAAAGACAATAGCTATATTTTTTACAAGAAGAAATTAACTCCTTTTGAAATCACAGAGAGGTATTACAAGCACTAAGTACATAAAAACGTACACTTTAATCTTATTAAATGATTTTATTAGTTTTATATGAAGTATGTTCATGTTCAGTCACTTGAGGTTGAGCTTGTGTGTTTTACATGTTGGTAAATGTGTGGTAGGTTTAGTTTCACGGTCTTGTTTTAGTCTTTGTCGTCAGGATTGTGATTTTTTGTTTTGTTGATGCAGGAAGTGTGTGTGACGTGAAAGAGCAGGAAACTGGGCTTAAACATTATCCATGTATAATTATTATAGGATGTAGTAATAATACAATGGCAGTAGGAATTAAAACAACTATTACAGCAATCAGTCCTGCTGATCTAATATGTCTAATACTTAAATATAAAATATAAGTATGAAGAAAATACTGTCAGTGTAAAAGTGTACATTTTAATGGTTAAATCCAGACTGCCTCTGGGTGATATTTTTCTTCTCCTTCAAAGGTTAAATGAGGTAAACGCTTTTTTAAAATCCTAATAAATGGCATCAGTCTGATGTAGCTTGTATAAACCACGATTATTTTGTCTTAAAATCAGGTTTATGTTGTCTGTATCAGTGACTGTGTGCCTAATAATAACTACAACTATACAGTAATGCTTGGTGATCAATTATCTTTCAATCGGCAATTCGATATATCAGCTAATTATTGTGGATATGGGTTCTTTCAAAGAGTTCACCCACTTTTTGTGCGTTGTTAGGCATACGGGATTTTACTTTGAAAATTGTAACCGGAAGTCATGCTGTCTCGCTGTAGTTGCAGTGACACATCCAGCTGTCTGCTGTCAAATTTAGGTGAATTTAAATGTGGATCAGGAGGTGAAGAAGTGACTAAATCAGCCTCCAGTAAAACCTCTCAAAGCTGTACTGATTAGCATTATTGATTAGGCAGCTGTAGTTTTAATGTATTGATCAGCAGGCTGCTGGGACATGTTGCTGTAATTTCTGATATGTTAGACTCACTGAACCAGCATGTGACGTTGAACTATTTCAATAATCGATTAATCATTTAAGTCATTTATCAAGGCACAGGTCTGCAGCCGTGCTGGCGGCTCTGTGAGGCTGGACTTTGGTACAAAGTCTTGACAGTTTGGAAAGTGCTTGAATTCGAATATACTCCTTGAAAAATGCTTGATTTTCAACATAATAAAGGAAAGTTCTTCTCTTGTGTTCCCTCGTCATTCAGAGCTGGACTCTGTTGATCCCTTCTCTGGAAATTAGGACGCGTTTAATAATCCCGATCAAAACATACAGTCAGTTAATATGAACATCTGGTGAAGCAAACAGTGATATAAAGGAATATAAAGGTATAATTTATAGTAACATGTTAGATGTGATGATGAAGGCTTCGAGAGTCTGGAAATTCTTGGTTTAGGTGCCTTGAAAGTGCTTGAACTGTACTCTTAAAAAGCTGTACGGACCCTGTCCTTAGGCACTGTGGTGCTTTGAGCTAAATGCTAACGCTGGCATGCTAACATTAGCTAGTTAGCAGTAAACAGAGCGCAGCCGAGGCTGATGGGAACGTCTGTAGTCCTGCAGGTGTTTGTGTTGGACACATTAACGCGTTGACCTGATGGTGGCGCTGGAGGAAGAGTCAGAGGATCAGCAGAGTTATTACGGTTCATCCTGAGGGGAACGTGAACGTGTGAAGCAAATTTCATGGCGATCCATCCCATAGTTGTTGAGATGTTTGAGTCCAGGTCAAAGTGGCGGACCGATCGACTGCCGGTCCTGAGCCGTGCTGCTTGCGTGGCTAGAAATTCTCTGGTCCCGACTTCTCAGTTGCCGCTTTTCCTTGTTTTGTATGAGATTTAACTGAATATCTTTGGGTTTTTAGACTGTTGGTCTAACAAAACAAGACATTTGAAGACGTCACTGTGGGCTTCGGGAAATTAAGTTAGTCATTTGTCACTATTTTCTGATATTTTATAGACAAAGCAATTAATCAATTAATCATAGACGGTCAGTGAATTAGTGAATATTTGTCTGTGCTTAAAGAATGACTCGCACGATTAATAAATGATCAAAAGGAATCTGTTAATAACACGGGTAACACTTACGCATGAGGCAGGTTGGTGTCTCTGATGTGAGAGCTGGGGGCTGGATCTAATGACATGAAATCAGTGATCAATAGAGTCGAAATCACACTGAAAGGACTGAATTGGTATCGGCGTCCCGGAACTGAAAATAAAAGAGTGGTTGTTTTCAGTTTCTGGTGGCAGATTGCGTCACACCAGTGCTTTAGCCTCCCTGTTAAACTGAGTTAAGTGTCATTGTGGTGTTGAAGCACCTCTCTGTGGTGGACATGTTTCTGTATTTTCTGACATTTTCTGGACTGCAGCAGGGACACGCCACCTGTTTTGCCCAGGGGCCACTTTGACAGGAGTCCAATAACCAATCATTAATAATATTGGTCAGATATCTTGCGGTACTACCAGACAGGAACGCTGCACTGATGTTAGCAACCTGCATACAGCAGCTGTCATTTGGCAAATTAAACACAGAGGTTTGGTGTGAGGCGGCAAAATGAAGGCAAATTCATCCGTCCATGTTTCAGTGAATTGCATGTTTTCATTGTCAACCTTTCGACGCTTGCTGTCCTCACCCAGAGGCAGATCACCGAGAGCCAGATCCAGTCGCAGCAGCCCCACGCAGGCACATGGGAGAAGTTGTGCCCTCAGGATTTTCTGCCAGGCAGACAGCCCTGAAGGCAAACTTCTCCCATGTGCCCCGTGCAGGTCACGTGAACAGCTTGCACTGCACAGATCACTGAAAGGCTAAGATGCAACTTTACCAGCCAAGGGACATTATTGAACATTTACTAATTGATATAAACAAAAAGTTCCCAGTGTGAATCAATTTATTTTCGTTGTGAATTAGAAAATGGTCAGCTGGCCACCCGGCACCCTATCAGATTTGGCCCATGGGCCGTACGTTGAGTATCACTGGACTAAAGGAATAGTTAGTTAGTTGAGATAATAATCGTTTTTGAAAATAATGTTTGTTGCAGCCCATTGATTTGATGCTTTTGTGTTCCATCAGTACGTTTAGTTCCAGTTTGTCCACATGAAGCAGAGGTGAAGGGAAAGTTGTGGCTTTTATCCAAAGTTCAGATCCCTGTTCTGCTGCAGCAGAAGAAATACTGAGGAAGTCTGTAGGTGATGAAAGACAGACTCTGTTAGCCTGCTTGTGTTTCAGGCAGCGTGCCGCCCCGCCTGTCTGCTGGCAGGTTTTACTTCCTGGTTTTCTAACCGCTCTGTGGCACCCAGCTGGCGGCAGGCCTTGTCACAACCCCCCCCCCCCCCCAACTGTTGCGTCACGTCTCATTTATCTCCATTCTGCACATTGAGGGTTATTTGCAAAGAAGCAGCGAGTGGAGCTGCTGAAGCAGATCACAGTTGCCGCTCCTTTGACGCCGTTTTTGCATGTAGCAGAGAGAGGGGTATTAATAGTCGGGTCGTGGTGCAGCTGTGTGGAGGAACTTACTGATAATCTGTCGCCACAATTAGTCCAGTGCATGAACTTCTAACTGCTGCTGTGTCACTGTACTGTAAATGTACTCATAATAAATAATAAATATAAATACACGTCACAAATACAGTCACAAAACTAAACAGCAGGCAGGGAGCAGCGAGTGCAGTATGACACTGTTCCCCCCCTTTTGGCTGGTAGCATTTTGTTGTTGTTTTATTTGAATGATTCGTTCACAATTAACGAACGATTTTGAGAGGCTCGGAGAGACACAATTATCTTGGAAATCAGCGGGGGAAAAAACAAGATCAGAGGAAAATTTGTGTAAAAGAAATATGTTTCTTTTTCTGCTTTCCCGTCCTCTTAATCATGGCGTGAGCCCCCCAGATTGGGAACCACTAAAGCATAAACAGGCGGAGGATAGATAGATGGATGGATGGATGGATGATAGGTGGATGGATGGGTGGAAGTGGAAATTTGTTTCCACACAGCGTGCATTATCTTCCAGAACACAGATACATTTGCACAGCACATACTCTCCATCACTACATATTCACATGCAGACAATCTTTCACAGGGTTCATACGAAGTCTTGAAAGTTTGGAAAATGTTTAATTTCAACCGTTGTTTTCAAGGTTAGGAATATGCTTGAATTCGAATTTACTCCTTGAAAAATGCTTGAATTTTACCCTTAAAAAGCTGCACAAACCCTGCTTTCAGTCTTTCTGAGTTTTATTTCAGCAGCATCATTGCTATACTGGATATACAACTGGTAAATAAAATATTATTAATATATTAATTATATATATTATTAATATATTTTATTGATTTATAATAAGGGTCACCTGTGTACCATGGATCAAGTCCTTACCGCATCATCCCCCCTCTCTCTCTCTCCTGCCTTTTCTGTCTCTCTCTACTGTCACTACCAAGAAAATAAAGCAGAAATGCCGGAAAAGAAATCTTAAATTATATAATAAAATAATATCAATTCAGGAATCAAAAACTCGATTAAAAAAATCATAAATAAAAGAATCACGACACTTAAGTGACTGGACATGTGCTATGGTGAGAGCCATGCGAGTGATGGCTAAATTACTGGAATAAACAGTGATTTTCACTGTTCACACATGCAGCTACATTCAGGAACTTTTCCGTCTGTCGCCTTTTCACACACATGCCAAGGAACATGCGCCGGAATAGACGGGGCAAGGCCAGATGGACGTGTACGCGACGGGAGACATCTCTTATTATTTTTAGGAACATGGCGGGCGAGGAGCAGTTTCTCTCCGGTGCCAGTGTTCTTGTAATGTATATAATATTCAGCTATTAAATCACCCGCTTAATTGATTAATTAGATTAACTGTTTTGTCTATGAAATGTCAAAAAATGCTCATCACTATTCCTCAGCAACCTCAAAGATATTCAGTTTACAATGAGATAAAGCCGAGAAATGATAAATGACTTAAACGATTAATCTTCTATCTAATAGTTGTGTTGATTAATCTACTAATAGAGGAAGTGTTCACAGCTCAGTAGTCGGTGTGAAGTGAAAAGGACGATGCTGTTTTGGCGTTTCCTGACGAGTTGAAGTGCATGGAGACACTGCTGGTGTGTGGCCTTCCCCTGAAAACAATGGGTGCGGGTGTTCTGAAGAGCGTCACTCACTGCTGCTGTGTGTTGCCCTTTAGTCTGTTAGAAAAAAGTGAGACATGTTCTGAAAATCCTCACATCTGATAAGCAATAACCAGGAAATATTTGTCATTTGTGTTTGATAAATGACCTAACAAATTAATGGATTATCAAAAGTGTTGTTGATGAATTTTCTTCAACTAATTTTTTAGTCTAAAAAATGTCAAACAATAATTACTTTTGCCACAATCACAAGTTTCCAGAGCAAAAAGAATTTCCTCTTGTAGGATATAAATATCTGAGCTGATCCGATGTCTAAAAACCCAAACTGGAAACAGAAAAGCAGCAAGTCCTTAATATTAATTAAGTCATTGCTTAATTTTCTACTGATTAACTATTGTCTAATAATTTCAGCACTACTTGTGATCTCTAACTTTACACGAGGGAATCAAACTTTAAAAAGACAGTAGTGTCAACATTTTATGAACCTGTCTGCTGGATGTAGAAGAATATTAACTGTCAGGTGCAGTACTGATACATGGCAATAAAAAACAAGAGTGTTTGCAATGCAAACAATCTCACGTGTGATTTACATGTCGCTTCATCTCTTCACCTCACAGGTCCAGATCTCGATGTGAGGACACCTCCCGCCTCCACACAGGCTCTGGCCGAGCAGCCCGTCATCCAGGAGCTGCAGAGTCACCCCTCATGTTTCCCCACCGCAGGCGACTACCAGCATGTCAGCTACCAATCCCAGGGGCCCCAGTACGGGGCCCAGGGGAACCCCAGAGCCTTTCACTGTCCGAGTATCCAGATCACCTCCATCGCTCCTAACAATCATGTGGACTCGGGCAGCAGCCAGGAAGTTTTGGCGGTGGGCGGAGCAGAGGGGGGTTATCCCGAGGCATCCTGGTCCAGAGGCCAGCTCTACCTGCCCCTGGACACCTGCTACCGGGACGCGGTGCTCTGCCCAAGCCCCTGCAGCAGCCTGTCCTCCAGGAGCTGGATGTCCGACCTCTCCTCCTGCGAGTCCTTCTCCCATGTCTACGATGACGTAGAGGGGGAGCTGCGAGATGCCGCCCGCCTCGCCCTGGGGTCGCCCCTCGGGTCGCCTCTGGGGTCCCCAGGCTGCGGAGGTGGGGCCTTCGGAGTGGAGCTGTGGCAGCAGAAGTACCAGCATCCTCTGGCCTTCAGCCCAGCTCTGTCTCCTCATCAGTCGCCCCGCCAGTCGCCCTGCCACTCCCCTCGCACCAGTGTCACCGAGGAGAGCTGGCTGAACCGCCGGCCCACCTCCAGGTACACGTCAGCATGGTTTCCAAATGTCTAATTAGTAACTTTATTTATTTAACCAGGTAGTGTCACTGAGATCAAGATCTCTTTTTCAAGACTCAGAAAAAGTCAGACAACCACACAACCAACAAAGGGCATCATTTAAGTGAGTGGATTTTCTTACTAAAATCTCTCTAAACAGTGTCCTCTGACTGTCCAGCTGCCAAAATCCAGAGGAGAGAAGAACGAAGTAGATAAAGATGTTGAGCAATAAGTTGAATGAGCAGCAGCAAGCGCTTTGCCGACCTTTTTTTTTCCGGGTTTCGCCTCTCAGGCTACGTACACACTTCAGTGTGTCCAAACCTACGCCCTTGCAACCAGCACACAAAAACAACACATAAGTCCAGGCAGCCAATAAAGCCACTATTAACTAAATTAATTAAGACAATTACAAGAGTCTTAGCCTTGCAGTTCATTCCATTTTAAAGGTGCCATTGGTGTGTACTTATGGAATCTCTGAAGTTGAGTAGTTATTGGATTGTGTTTCTGGAGTTGTAAGATTTAAATAAGAGAAGAGATGTGAGGCAGTTTGTTAGCTTTAACAGTAGAGCTTTATAGGTGAATATCATGAGACGATTATTCCTTCTTGTCAGTGAGGAAGTCCGTCCAGTTTGGACATATAGAGAGAAGTGATGATGAGACTAAAATGTGACATTAGTGATGAAGTGTAAGGCACTGTGATGAACAGGGTTTAGCTGCTGAAGGGATGATGGGGCACCATGATGGGTATCTCTGTAATCAAGTGCACACATAAAAGTTCACTGAACGATAGTTTTTGGTTAAGAAAAGACAGACGGCCTTTATTTCTGTACAGGAAGTTTGAGTTTAAATTTTGGGGTCAGATGTTGAATATCAGTTTTTAGTTGATTCAGCATTGACGCTGGTAAAATCCTTCTAATCCCAACCGGACTTCTTTCTCAGGCCGTCATCCAGACCGACCTCCCCCTGCGGGAAGAGACGCCACTCCAGTGCCGACCCCCACGCCCGCTCGCCCTCCCCTCACCACTCCCCCAGCCCCACACCAGGCGCCTCTCCACGAGGCAGCGTGACGGACGACACCTGGGTGGGAAGCCTGTCCGGCGCCCTGGGACCCCTCCTGATGTCCGGCTATCAGGAGCTGGACGTCCCCTCCAAGACCAGGAGGACGACGGGCAGCCAGCTGGGCCTCCTGGCCAGTCAGGGAGACCCCAGGTTGGAGCCCTTCCTGGATTCTCCCGGGGAGGAGGGACGTGAACAGGACGGCCTGGCCGAGCTCTTCCTTCAGGTGCCCTCCCACTTCAGCTGGAGCAAACCCAAACCTGGAAACCCTCCTCTGTTCAGGTTGGCTTTATTTCACTAAAGATATTATCACTTTTAAATGTGCTATTTCTCTGAAAATTAGGCAGCTTTTGTTTGTGCACATTTATCATGTAGTTAATGATTTTAGTGCTGAAACAATTAGTCAGTAAATTGTTTTACTGAAAGTAGTAGAAGAACATTTTTAAAGGAAAAGTTTGACATTTTGAAAAATATGCTTATTCTCTTTCTGGCGGAGAGTTAGATGAGAAGATTGATACCACTCTCATGTCTTCAGGATTAGGCAACCAGAGGTCGGTTAGCTTAGCTTAGCATTAAGACTGGAAATGGGGAAACGGCTAGCCTGTCTCTGTCCAAAGGTAACAAAATCCACCTACCAGCACCTCGAAAGTTCACTATTTAATACGTTTTGTCTCGTTTGTTTAATTCATACAAAAACTGAAGTGTAAAAACTTTGGGGCTTTGGGGCAGGACTGTTTCTTGGCTGCGATCAGCAACTGCTCCTAGTCAAGAAATAATCTGGCACATAATCCACCGTAAAACGGGATTTTGAATTCAGTCTTTCCACACTTGTATTGCACTGTTTTTGGATGGATATAACGTGTTTACTTTTTTACTTTGGACAGAGCCAGGCTAGCTGTTTCCCCTGTTTCCTGTCTTTATGCTAAGCTAAGCTAACCAGCTTCGAGCAGTAGCTTCATGTTTACCGTACGTGATATCAGAAAGTGAATGAGCATATTTCCCCAACTGTCTTACCTTAAACATCCTCTGTAGTGCAACTGTAGTGAAAGGAAAAGAAAACTGGGAACCCTTGAACTCCCTTCAGAGATCCACTACTTTAAGAAACAGTGTAAGTGATCGGTGTCATGTAGTTTCTGATCATTATGTGTCTGTTGTCTCTACCTCCAGGACCTCGTCGCCCCCTCCTCTGGACTGGCCTCTGCCCAACCAGTTTGACCAGTGTGAGCTAAAGCTGGAGGTCCAGCCCAGATCTTACCACAGGGCGCATTATGAGACGGAGGGCAGCAGAGGGTCCATTAAGGCAGCTACTGCGGGACATCCTGTCATCAAGGTAACTGAGTAACACACTCAGTTTGACTTCACCCTGATTTGTAGGTTATATTTTGTTCCTGCACAAGGCTTTTAATGTCAAAATGATGGTATACTCACAGGTAATTTATTTAGGACTTGTGAAGTAAACACAAACATTAAAGTGCAAGACAATATGTCAAGAAATGTTCTGATGGAGGCGGAGTCATGTTAGCAGTTCATGGTAGCAGGGCCACTGTCAAGTTTCAAGATACTGAGTATTTGCACAAAACATAAGCATTCCCTCCATAAGCCTTAAAATATTTATATCTCCTGTCAAAACCTGGTCAAACTGTAATGGAACCCGTGATACTATCAGTTTACCTGGTATCATCAGATAGTGCTGAATGATCAACAGAAACTGACAACAATTTTGATAATCAATATATCATTTAAGTTATTTGTAAAGAAAATATGCCAAACATTCTCTGGTTTCGGCTTCTAAAATGTTTTCTCTGTTTTATGATTTTAAATTGAATGGGGTTTTGGGTTTAGACTGTTGATCGGACAAATAAGCATTTTAAAGAGGGCTTTCACTATATTCAGACATTTTATAGATTTAACAATTGATGATCTGCCAGGTATGTGTCAAAGAGCAACTGAGGGTGTGTATTGCTGATGCTGTGGGTGAACAGCCCGATGGATCCTCTGGATCAGAGAACTGAGGCAGGCTGAGGCAAGTAAAGCTCCATCAAGGCCTCGTATGTAACAGATACCAGCAGAGCTATTCTGGGTGTCACATTCTCAGGCCGCTGCTGAAGCCAGAGGAGCTTCCTGCTGCAAGATGTGTAAAAAGTCACAGTGCTGCTGGCTCACACAGGAAACGGAAAATCAATAAAAAAAAAAATCTTCACCCTGCAGCCATCAGTACAGGGTCAAGACTTTTGTGTGAAATCCGCTTAAGACAGCAGAACTCTCTAGAGGATCAAACCTGATGTCATGTGTTTTTCCCGACTGGCTTATACGTATTGGTCAGGGAGTTTTTTATATAGCAAATTCAAGTAAATGTCAGCCTTTCTTGAAGTAAATAGATCTTTCCTTACTAATGAAGCAGTAACAAGCTGTCATCATCAAATTAGACTGGTGGCACAGTGGGGACGGTTTATCAAAGTTTGCGTTTTTTCCTATAGTTATTGCGCCATCATCAAGCTAATCGTTGGCGAAACCAAAAATCGACAGTGGTATCTAAAATATCATAGTTAAATATAAGTTTTACTTTGTAATATACATATATAATATAATATAATATAATATAATATAATATAGCACCTACATTAGGCTAACCAGCATAGATGATCACTTTCTTGCCGAAAGTGAGACGAGAAGATTGATACAAATCTGTGTTAAGTACGGAGCGGGTATCAGGATATGATTAGCATAAAGCTTAGCTTTAGCTTAGCCTAAAGACTGGAAACTGCCAGTCTGGATCTGTCCAAATTTAAAAAATACACAGACTAACACCTACAAAGCTCGCTAATTAACACGTTATATCTCATCTGTTGAATCCATTCAGAAACAGTTAAATAGATCCAGCAGGTAAATCCCCATAAAACCATAAAATGTTGTTTTTACATTTCTGTTTTTTGTTCTGCTTTCAGTTTTAATGTTCAGCTAAGCTAACTAGCTCCGTAGTTATCTTACAGACATGAGATTGATATCGATCTTTTCATCTCACTCAGTGAATCAATTTCCCAAAATGAAATCAATCACATTGGAATTACATTCATCACTCAGGCCAGTCAGTGAATGAAAACACCAGAATATGCTGCCAAACATGCTTCTACCTCACTCCAAGTTTAGTCAAGATTGGACAGATTCTGAGATTTCACACTTTAGTTTCATGGAGTAGTATGAAGCTGTGTCATCCCTCGACAAGTCTGAGTGCCATGACTGTTGAGATGTCTGTCAGGAAGAGCCACTGCTCATCACATGTTTATCAATGAATCTGTGTCTCCAGCTGATTGGATACAGCGAGCAGCCGGTCAGCCTGCTGTTGTTCATCGGCACCGCGGACGACCGCTACCTTCGCCCTCATTCCTTCTACCAAGTCCACCGGGTGACGGGGAAGATGGTTACCACCAACTGTCAGGAGAAGATTATGAATAGCACGAAAGTCCTGGAGATCCCTCTGCTTTCAGAAAACAACATGTCCGCCAGGTAACAGCGGGAACAGCATCAGACCTGGATTTAGTATTAGAGTTAAAATCAGTGTTACTCTGATATCTGGAGCCATGTTGTCCTTTCTGTGAGCTGATCCTGTCAGTGTTGTCCAACTCAAATGTTAATGGTTGTAGTAGTAACAGCAGCAGTATTGGCAGAAGTAGCAGTAGTTGCAACAGAAGCAGTAGTAATATACAGCCTAGCCTTTCTGACCGAAGCAGCAATAAGCCCATTTCTACATTTATTTCCAAACACTTGGGAAAAAAGATGTTTTAACCAAGTTGTTACAGGTGATTGAACACATTTACATTTACATTTTTGAAAAAAGTCAGCCTGACTTTTAGCTCAGAAACTGTTGAGTTACTAGTGACATTCTTAAAGGTAAAGTTCATCAAAATGTCGAACCTCTCCTTTAAAATGCCAGGGCAGGCCCGAGTTCTTTGCTAGTGTTCCTTGACTTGAGCACCACTGAACATGCATTGGAGAGACTATGATAGTGGACAGGCAACTGCAATTTATTTGATTGATAATGTTCAGTTGTGGAGTACCACAGGGATCCATTCATGGCCCAGTCCAGTTTTCATTATAAATGGTACCACTGAGTCATGATATCTTTATCAATTCTATGCTGATGACATGCTGCTCTATTAATCCCAGTGATATTTCTGGGCTGACCATCATACTAAAATAATTTGCAGATTAAAGATATTAATATTATAGGTAGTGGATTGGCATAAGTAGTAACTGTGGGCTAGTAGTATCAGCAGCAGCAGTAGTAGTAGAATCAGTAGCAGTTGTAGTGGTAATCTGAATAAGGTTGTTGTGGTAGAAGTACTGGTAGTAGTAATATAATCAGTAGTAGTAGTAGGCGGCTAGCAGCGCCAGTAGTAGTATCATTAGTGGTAGCAGTAGTAATTACAGTAGTAGTTTTGCTGGCTATGTTTCTTGGCACGTTACCCTCCCACTGATCAGTGGAACTGTCTGCAAGGGACATTATATAGCCCCACTTTTCACACATGCCTGTTTTTTTAGGTAAACATGACTTTCATTGACCAAAACATTGGCCAATTTAACATGCAGGCCAAACTAGCAACTAATGACATGTTTGCTTACCGTCTCCAGTACATTTACTTGCATTGTACTTAAGTACAATTTGAGGTATTTGTACTTTACTTTAGTATTTTCATTTTATTCTACTTTATACTTCTATTCCACTACAATTCAGGGGCAAATATTGTACTTTTTTACTCGACTAGATTTTTTTGACAGCTTTAGTTACTTTTTAGATCAAGATTTTACAAACAAAACGTGATCGAATATGATGCTGTGTTATCAATTTACTACCCAAAAGTATATCAAACATTTCAAATTAGCTCTACCTCAACCACCTATAACATTAAAGTATTTTTTACATGTTAGTGCACCAACAACAATGGTCCAACACTGACAGACAAATACTTTTACTTTTGATACTTTGAGTACATTTTGCTTATAATACTTTGGACATTTTGGATGCAGGACTTTAATCTTGTAATTGAGTATTTCTATAGTGTGGTACTTGAATACTTGTGTCACCAGTCCGTCTTCCTTTTCCTCGTGTTTCATAGCTCGCCTGCACTACACATTTGTGTTACCGCCCTCTGCAGTCTGCAGGAATGTGGACTGGCTCACCTGTATGCTTGTACTCATGCTAGAGGAGCACAAGATACAAACAAAAGATGGGTTCACTCGTCAACCCTACTAGTGGTCAAAACCTCCATAGGATACCTTTTAAAGCAGTAGATAATGCGTTAAACAGCATGTCTTTGGTTTTCTTTTCCCCAGCATTGACTGTGCCGGCATCTTGAAGCTGCGTAACGCCGACATCGAGCTGAAGAAAGGAGAGACGGATATCGGGCGGAAGAACACGAGGGTGCGAGTTGTGTTCAGGGTCGCCATCCCGCAGCCAGACGGCCGGATGCTGTGGCTGCAGACAACATCTATTCCTGTGGAGTGCTGTGAGTCACCTGTAGTGTAAATACATCATACTTGCATGTTATTTTGTTATTCAGGGTGACTTCCAGTGAGGTCAACCGCACATTACATTCAACAGAGAGCAAGAAAACAGAAAGGTTAAAGGCTTTTTTGCTTCATTTTGAAACCAGATTATAGTCGGAACAAGCAGAGGAGGAAGTTCAGGGGATGTGAGGTATCATGCTTCAAAATTTTGACAAACAGAGATAATAATCAGTGAGGTTTTCTTTCTTTCTGCTGAGTGAATATTTCCTCCGTCTCTAAGGAAATGTGCGTATGCTGTAGTCTGCCCTGTAACATGGAGAAACCACTGACATATTTAAATAACAAAACAAAGACTGTGTTGTGTTTCAGCCCAGCGCTCGGGCCAGGAGCTTCCCCAGGTGGAGAGCTTCAGTCCAGCCAGCTGCTCTGTGGACGGAGGAGAGGAGCTGCTCATCACCGGATCCAACATCTCCACACAGTCCAGGGTGGTTTTTATGGAGAAAGGGCCAGGTGAGATCAGATTACATTCATTTACTGTACATTAAATACGTTTATGTCAGATTTTGTACCTGAATAACAAGTTTTAACCAACATGTTTTGTCCCCTCAGATGGAAGATCGCTGTGGGAAATGGACGCCAGAGTTATGCCGGATAAAAGCAACGGAGTAAGTAGAAACATTATTTAAAAAAACATATAGAAATATAATTTACTTCTGAAAATAACAAGATAGATAAGATTAACATGATTTTAAAAAAGGGATTGTTTCAGAGATTCCTGTGACAAAATTGGGATGTGAGAGCAGAAATAAGATACAGCACAAGAAACATGGGAATAATAGAAACGTGGCAGATCTGAAATATCTAACTATAAAATATAAAAGATATATTTAAAAAATCAAGTATACAGTATACATTTTAATAGGGAAGACAGGTCATGACAAACAGTGGTTCCCAATCCTCTGGTTGCAGGCATAAATAAACAATATGACTTGGCAAAAGAAGCTAATTATAATTATAGAACTTAATTGGCTATTTTGCAGCAATTACCTTCGGTGCAGTCTGTCTGTGTGTCTTTTATCATCCCTCCTTGTCAGTCCAACAGCAGGATAGTGATTTTGAACTAAAGTAGGTCATCAATACAGCAGGTTATCAGTCCATCATCTCCCACTTGTTACTCAGTCTGTGTGTGCTGTGTTCCCATTGCTGCTGCAACCAGCGAGCTAACGTGTAAAAAAAAAAAACTGAGACACTTTCTTCAGAGGAGGTAGGGCCATCGTGTGTGTGTTTATAACATCCAGATGTTGGACATAATTAGAGCCGAATCCTTTATTTCGGTCGTGATACAACAGAGAGAGAAATATTTTCCTCGGGAGTTGGTGGAGACCAAACAGCTTAAATGAGACTCTAAGGTGCAGTGGTGGAATGTAGTAAAGTTTGAGGTACTTGTACTTTACTTGAGTATTTTCATGTACTTTATAACTACTCCACTACATTTATCTGACAGCTTTAGTTACTAGTTACTTAGATATTACTTATCTGTTTTATACTTGTCCAATGTAATGAGGGGCTTTATTATTGTTGTCTTTTTCTGTTTTCGTTTAAGTGAGCTCACTAAGACAAATTCCAATCAGTCATGTTGATCTGACAATGAAGTATTGAATCTTGAATCTTACTTTGCAGATTCAGACTCTTTATTGTGGTCTGTTATGCAGTGAGCAGAGGGAATGGTGAAAGCTCACAATGCATTCTGGATCTAAAGTCCACCTTGAAGGGTCGACCTCACGGAAATTCACTCACACAGTTTTTGGGGCGTTTTAACGTCACTTAAGATGCCGATGAGGATTCCCCCGAGAGAAAGTACAAAGAGGAAGTTAACGAGAGCTTGTTGAAACCACAAAGAGTCTGAGTGTGTCTGAGGGAGGAGGGGGAGACGATGCCATGACATCACTGAATATAGTCAATTTGTTGTGGATTTTGTAACTTGGACGCAAGTGTGACTGATTATTTTTGTTTCATTATGTTTAAGGGCCAATGTAATGAAAAGTGTTTGTTACATTTTGTCGATGAAAGTGTTGTTGTTCTTTTGTAATTTGGCAAATATTGCAGTGCCACAAAACACACTTTGTTTCTTTCAATGTTGAAATCATACTCGTCTGTCTTCCTGTAAAGTCATTGTCATTCAGGCCAAACCTTAAAAACCTACAAGTGTTTGCGAAGATGGTAACAACTTTAAGATTCAGCCATGAGAAAGACACGTTTTGCCAGTATCTGTTGTTTTCCCTGCTGTACTTTGTTTTCTAGATGCTAATTTAAAAGTTTTCCCTTTGTGCACATATCAGATTATACTGTACATGGCAGATTCATTGTATACCCAGAGACCATCATGTACAATGCTGGAGTAATCCTACCAGGCCCCAGATTTTCTATATTTAGGAATATGCACCATGTGTGGGGTTGCCTGCTTAGCCTGAAGGTGTCTCTGCCGACCAAGTGGCTCAAATGTATTAACTTCAAAGATCATTCATCAATGAACTCCTTCCCAAAGTTCAGTTAAGTCTTTAATCCCAAATCACAGATCAGAGCCGTTTGTTTTGTCAGCAACCCAGAGACCGTTCTCTTGTTCTCTGTAGTTCTTTTCACGTCTCTGTGTTTCTGTCTTCCAGTCCAGCCTTGTGGTGGAGGTTCCTCCGTACAATAAGAAGACAACGGATCCGGTTCAAGTCCAGTTCTACGTCTCAAACGGGAAGAAAAGAAGAAGTCTAACACAGAGCTTCACCTACCTCCCTGGAGTCAGACGTCACCTCCCTGTTGCTGCTGGAGTCAAACAGGAGCACTGGGAGACGGACCACATCTCCCACAATCCACCTGGCTTCTGTCCGGCCTCCTGCCAGGTGGCCTCCCGTGACCGAGTGCTCGGCCCAGATGTGGTTTATTATGATTCCTGTGACGTCCCAGTGCTTTGTGGTCGTCCCTCCCAGAACGCACCTCGTCTTCATCATCCCCCTCCCTCCTCTGTCCCCCTTCAGACTCCCTTAATGTTTTCTCAGACGTCCTCCATCCCGCTACACACCTCCTCCACCTCCTCCTCCATGCCCTCTCAGGCCTTCACCTCCTCCATCTCTCCTCAAATCTCCTCGATGCCTCCCCAGGCCTCTTCGGTGCCCCATCAGACCTTCACCATCCCCCTCCCCACCTCCTCCGGTGGACCTCAGAGGGAACACTCTCCATCTCTGAGTTCCAGACGAGCCTTTGTGACCCCTGCTGACCCCCAGAAGGACTCTCTCCTCTCCAGCCCAGGAGAGGCGCTGAGCATCAAGCAGGAGCCGGAAGATCAGCCAAATCTGGGATCCGTGGGCCTCCAGGAGATCACCCTGGATGATGGTAAGAAGCTGGGTGTATTTATTAATTAACAATCCACCTGTAGGCTTGAAAGGGGGCTCTGAAAAGTTTGTAGCCTCCTTGTTGTGGAGGGCAGTAGCTGTAGTCAGCTTGGATTCACAACAGCTACAATTGATTTAAAGACTCAACAAAATATCCAAACCGCTCCTGCAGCATAATCTCCTTCTGCACCACTGATCCGAATATTCAGCATGTTTCAAACAGTCATCGTTTCTCCACAACGGAGCTAAATTCTGTCTACCACTTTGGCTTCCTCATAGCTCCCTAACTCTGCTGGAAGTTGAGTATTTAGTGATGTATTGGTGATGACAATAAACTGTTAACGATTGATTGTAATATATTGAACATATAGCTCAATAGTGGATAAGTGGATTATTGTGCAGGAGTAGTTTCTTTTCTTGTTTTGACACGTTTTCTGACGGTAACATTATGTCCCCATTGAAATCCACTGTAGCTGCTGTGAATCAAGCTGACTACGGCTGTATACAGAATACTACAAAAAAGTACGAAAAACACAACTGAGCAAGTGCTACTTGAGTAAAACAAAAAGCATGTTAACAAAAAGAGGAATGCATCCCCCGAAAGTCAAGGCACTCTCCTTCTTGATGGCCTTTAACGTGGTTATAAGATTCCAACAAGACCTCTATACTTGATACTGGTCCAGAGCAGTCATCCAGGTCCATACATGTGGGTCTTGTTATCAGTGATGTTTGAAATTTTTTGGGTTGATTTTCTGCAGATCCTGGTACCAGTGTAGCCAGCGGATATCCAGATAACGGATGTCCGGGCCAAGACTTCCTCTTCCGTTTTTACAGTCCGATTAGCAATCTCAGAACCCATCGGCTATCGCCTGACAGCGATTTATTTTTATTTTTAAAGCTAATAAAATAATCTCTAGGGTTCCAAGATTGATAAGAAGCTAAATCGTCAGATGATAGCTGATCGGTTATGAGATTGCATTTTGGCCAATGTGTTCTGCCCGCTGAAACGTGATTTGGTCAATACTACTCGGACTACAAATGGACTATAAACGGAAACTAGAATGCTTCTGATACCAAAAACTTTCTGCATTCATATGCAGATGTCTGTTTATAGAGATTAAATTTATAGGTATAGCTGGATGACTGTGTGAAGCCATTCTGCCTTTTACCTTTGCAGCATACCTGTGACAGAGTGGTTTACACATAAAAAATAACATCAAACCTCAATAAAATTAAAAGGAGAAAGGGGACATTTTGAAGTCATGTCAAGTCAGACTCCAGTCAGTGAGGACTAAGTCACACCGTAAACAATTAAAAGTTATTGTTAATGTAGTTTTGTTGACAATTGAGTGTGACAGGAAACATAGGAGAGAGAGGTGAAGTCCCAGTAGTAGTATTGCAGTATTATCAGGGTTATCACCTCTATCTGACATGATAGTGGAGGAGCAGGTTTCCTGTCAGCACAGCATCAATTCAGTCATTTAAATGCACAGTTATATTGAACCAAGACATGTACAAAATGTCACTTTTCTGCTAAATGTTACCCAGTTTTAATGCAGACAATACACATCTTTTCACCTGCAAATCACACAAACAGTTCTCACTAGGCCACGTGGATTGTTGGTGTGAGACAAGTGTTAAACTGTGGTTAGACGCCAAACAAGCACGAGAAAAGGTTTTGTTGATCTGACAGGAGATCAGGGAGAAAACAGCCTTCGCTTAGACTTTGGTGATCTGGTCCTGAGATTGAGATGTGGTCCCATAATCCACATCAGCGCTCACTGTGTGTTCTCTGTGTGTTTCTGCCGTGCAGCTGAGTGTCTGTCTGTCTACACTCGCTCTGTGATGTTGGTTATTTATGTGTCGGGGCCCTCCCTGTGTGTGTGTTTGTGTGTGAATACTGTCTTTCTCTCTGATCTGGGTTAATAATAGCTGCGTCTGCTTGTTGCTGGTCTGAATGATGCAGATGGGGGTTAAATTTGTTGCTGCTCCTCAGTTGGCAGGCAGCAGCTGTCGTCAGGCCTCTAACCCCCCCCCCTCCCCGCCTTTCAGCTTGACTTTGACCTCAGAAGCCTGATCTGCTGCTGGAGAAACGTCAGCCTCATCACACACAGTCTTTCCCTCTTTCCACCAACTTAGCTCTGGTTCTTGAACTGGTTCTGTTCAGGTTTCGTGGAACCTTGGTGCTATCTAGCAAACCAGCCCACGTTCCCACAAGTTTTTTGCGTGGAACCATTGTAATCAAGGACGTGCGTCCAAAACCCAAAGACTCTTCATTTACTGTCCGAAATGACAAAGAAAAGCAGCAAATCCTCACATTTAAGAAGCTGGAACCAGCAGATGTTTGACATTTTTGCTTGAAAACTGATTGAAATGATGAATTGATTATCAAAATAGTCGGGAATTAATTTTCTTTCAATTGATTCATCGACTAATTGTTGCAGCTCTTGTCCCAAGTCTTACCTTGTTGCTCATATGTGGCACAGAACAGATTATTCATTTTCAGAGATGTGAGCGGCGATTCCCAGGTTTGGACTGCGGGTAGCACAGGTCAGATGTGTATATTGAACTTTAAAGTGTGGGAATCAATATGATCACAATCAGATATTCACCAGCATGACTTCGGCTGTCGTTATGGTGAAGAAACAAGTCCGAGGCGAATTCAAAAACAAAAACAAAAATGGGGTTCCACAGCTACTGAATTCACCCAAAATCTATCTAGAAGCAAAAGTGAAGTGATCTCAGCTGTTTTTAACCACCTAGCAACCTCATAGCAACCATCCCAAACACCTTAGAAACTGCTCACTGATGCCTTTCCTTTAAATCTAAGCATGGAAGTTCAATCTTGACCTCTGAAACATGTTTGACAGAAAAAATAAAAATAAAATCTTAACTCAGCGTCCACTTACTAGCCTTTTCTGGAGCTTTCAACCACATCTTACGGGTTGAGATCTGAGGAAGGCTGCGGGGTGGGGTGGAAAGCTGCAGAACAAGCAAATAAGTGGAATTTGAGTCAAGATTTTTTTTTTTTTTTAATCAAAACACTTTAAACTTTTAGATCATATTTCCAACTTTAGTCCCCAGGTATCAGCTATCAAAAGCACTGATTATTCATTTTCACAGAGATGCGTTACTGTACATACACATTTATTTCAGTATTTCAGCTTTCCAGGAAGCTCTATGAGGACAACACTGTACACTGAAAACTGAAAGCTAGGAGAACAGAAGCGGCAGGACTGTTCTGGAGTCAGAGAGTGTAGTTAAAGCTCAGAGAGTCAAACCAGGGTCTTGAAGTCCCTGGTCTTGAACATGGAAAGAGAGAGAGAGTGTTGGGTCCCTGTCTCTCTCTCTCTCTTTCGGGGGATATGGTGTTGGAGAGGGTTGCTGGGGCAGGAGGGTGGCAGCTCATGGAGAGTTTTCTATGTTAGAACTGAATCTGTTTGTGTATTTTGAGGCTGCCGTTGCTGATGAGTGTTGTGTTGGTTTGCTTCATGAGCTTCGGGTTTCACTGCAGAGCTATGTATAGACTGATGGAGCCATTTGATGCCGTGAAACCAGACTCTGCAGAGCAGCTCTACTACTGCTACTAATAATACTAAACGCAGTAAGAACCGGGCCTGCACAGCACATGTCATAAACTAAAGTCCTGGTTTATGATGTTGCATCAGGTCGCAGGAATTTATGGATTAGTTAGCGATCAGAAGATGAAGTGCATAACGTGTTACGGGGCGTGAAGCCAGTTTATCACTTTTACAACCACACACAAACCTGTCGAGGTAAATTCATTAGGCACTAAGCATCATCACAAGTCCTATGTTGTAAAGTAATGTTTTGGAGATCTACAAGTCAGAGTTTGTGTCCAGCGGCTCCCTCCTGTGGCCGTACAGGGAGCTGCAATACAGAAGCTAGTTTGCTTTCCCTGTTTGTTTACAGCGTTTCATTAGGGCCCGAGCACAAAAGTGCCTATTGTTTTTGAAGAGATTATTATTATTCTACTTTCATAACACATTTTTGAAGGGCTTGGGATGCTCAAAAACTCATGAAAATTGGCACACACGTCAGAACTAGCGAAAATCACAAAGTTCTGCAGTGACTGGGCTCGGGCGTGGCCAGGGCACTCCATAGCGCCCCCAAACGCACGCCACAGTTGGGATTAAGTTCCTTTGCTCTTCATGAGATTTGGTGGGGTTATTGCTCTCATCATGAAGAACATATTTCAGTTTTTTTAACGTAAATTTCAACTTTCTAAACACCTGAGGCTTTTAGGATGCTCAAAAACTCATGAAACTTTGCAGGCCTTAGTCGGGATAAACTTGTTCTGATATTCACCACATTTGATACGCATATTGCTCTTATCATTTTGGACATATTTCCCATTGGCTTTCATTAACTCCGCCCACCTGGGAGTCGGGCATTTTGAATTGTGTTTTTCCTGTATCTTTTGCGAACTTTTTCAAACTCCTCCTAGAGTGTTTATCGGATTAATTTCAAATTTGGTAGGGATAATCCTCAGATGAGTGTGAAGCTAAATTGCGAAGGAATTGTCAATATCCCGAACGATGACATCATAGGTCATGAGACGAGATGCAATTTTAGACAAGTTTCAAGTATGGAACTTTTCATACTCCTCCTAGAGGATTCAACAGATTCACTTCAGGTTTAGTTGGCTTAACCTTAAGACACGCGTGATGCTAAAGTGCGAAGCTTTTGAGTCTCCGTGGAACACAGTTGCCGTGGCGGGGCGGACAATTTGCATGTTTTGCAATGAAACAAGAAGCCCTTTATGGGGGTTTGGGATGCTTGAAAACTCACGAAACTTTGCACACGTGACAGAAGTGAGAATTTACATCTGATACGGGTCTCGGACATGGGTGTGGAAAAATGGCTCGGTAGCGCCCCCTACAAAATTTCAAAATCTAAGCCCCCACCTTTAAATGTGACGTGGATGTATGACATTTGGGAGGCAGATGTATCATCCAAAGACTTAAAAAAAAAGCCTCTTGGAGCCATACCCTAAACCCAACAGGAAGTCAGCCATTTTGAATTTTCTGTGCAATTTTAGGCAATTGCAGGCTCTGTACTTCAACGAACTCCTAGAGAATAAATCAGATCTTCTTCAAATTTGGGCAGTGCAATCTAAAGACCTTCACGATGAAAAGTTGTTAAACGTTTGATATTCGTTGAGCGGCGTGCCCGTGGCGTGGCGTCGACTTTCCATGTTCTGCCATGAAACAGAAAGTCGTTGTAACTCAAATACACATTGTCCACAAATACATTGTCCAGTCTGCCCCAAACTTAACATGTTTGATAATAGTCCTGGCCTGAAGACACCGACGTGCCAATTTTGAGTTATAGTCATAGCGCCACCTACTGGCACCAGGAAGTAAGCTTTGTGTGACAATCATCATCCGATTTCCATGAAATTTACGTTGTGTGGTCCACACTTGACATACAGCAACATAATGCGTGTTTAGATTGTGTTCTCTAGAGCCACATAGAGGAAACAGGAATTGATAAAATGTGCAAAATGTCACGTCTGCCGACAGTCGCGAAAATCCACAGCCGCGTCCATCGGCCATCACCCCCGACGTGCAGGAAGGTGCGAGGGCCCGTTCATCGCTGCTTACAGCTTTAATTTCATTTCCGCTCAGTCATTTCACAATATGTTTTGTGGTGGAGGTGTGACTGTTGCACTGTCTCATCCCCCACCCCCCAGCACAACACAGCAATTTCAACACCAGCAGAGACGTGATGATGCAATGTGAACATCATGGATCCAAACACTTCAGTGAAAGATTACTGATCAATAATAAAACATTTTCAGCCTGTAAAATGACAAACGCAGTATGTTATACGTACGTGTATACGAGTAGTTTTTCTTTTCTTTTAATGATATCTTTAATGTTCCTCAACTTTGAACCACGTGAATCTCATGGACAATTTAACGATAATACAGATTTATGTTTTGACTATCCTTTGTAATTATTTCCACTTTATTTTAGTTTGGTGGATGGCTCTAAATACTACAATACCCACGTGCCTCAGCTGTCGTTCGTCTGAGGCGCATTAAAAACCTTTCATCAGTGTAACTGGGAACAAAAACGCGGCTCCAGATACCGAATTCACCTAAAATAAATCTAGAAAGCATAAGTGAAGCGGTTTCAGCTGCTGGATGGATTTTTGGGCCCAATCCCAGCATGCACTGGGCAAGAAGCAGGGGACAACATGTTTTTATAAATCACAATTTAGGTTTTTTGATTTTTAAGCACCAATCAACCTCATAGCAACCATCCCAAACACCTTAGAAACTGCTCACTGATGCCTTTCCTTTAAAATCTGAGTGTGAAAGTTCATTTTTGACCTCGGAAACATGTTTGACAGAAAAAATAAATACATAAATCTCAACTCAACATCCACTTACTAGCCTTTTCTGGAGCTTTCAACCACATCTTATGGGTTGAGATCTGAGGAAGGCTGTGAGATGGGGTGGAAAGCTGCAGAACAAGCAAATAACTGAATTTTTTTTTTTAATCAAAACACTCTGGTATCAACCGTTATTTAGGATTTCTGAAAATCACTGACAAAATGCACAAACTTAGAAACTTCTGTACCGCTAAGTGTTGGAAATAACCATGTCTCCTGCTTCTGCTTTTATTTCAGTGAATGAAATTATCGACAGAGACATTGGCAGTCTGAGCGGCAGCGCCCAGCCCGACCAGTTTGACCAGTACCACCAGTACGACTGGGAGCACAAGTCTGGTGACGCCGCCTTACCGTTCAGTGGAGGCCCTCAGTAGTTGCACTGCATCCTCAGGAGACGCCCGCAGTGTTTCTTCTACTGTTCGCTTTCTGGACAAAAACCAAACCCACGGTCACGTTTGCACAAAGTGCACCAAACTGATCTCCAAGTGCCTGAACACCGATCAGCAGCCTCTGAGTCTCATCACATCAGGGTATCACGTCAGATTACTGTGTCCTCATCTGTCTCAGGAAGTTTTTCACTCACAAACCAAAGATTTTTTTTAGCTTTTCATGACCGAATTGGAAGAACTGTAGAATCCAACAAAAGGGCTTTAATGTCACACGATCACAACAATCAGTGATGTCATCACAGACGCTAAAGTTGCACAAAAATGAGAAAATCCTGTCGTTATTTATTGGCCAATTAATTAAGATATGTATTTTTGATACTCTGGATTTGGTCCAGTAAAAAACTAAAGTCCTTCAGCTGATCATTTACATTTTTATAGCTTGGTTTTACTCTGTACGGTTTACATTTCCTTCGCTGAATTACATTAACGCTGTTCAACCTGAACTGTTTTGGTGTGAAGCTTAAGACACTGAATTATAGAAATGTAAGGTTGAAGTAAAATGAAAGGAAGATATTGGATGTTGTGTGTTTTGATAAATAATTTGATGAACGATGAGTGCGAGATGTAAAAGTTTATTTTATGTAAACCGTCTCTGTTTACATTTTAGAACCAGCATCACTTCTGGAGTTGAGATATTGTCACACATGTTCTAACAGTGTCCTTCCTGTCATGCAGCAATACATTTAAGGCACTTTAACATTTCATTACGGGGAGGGGGGTCAAAGGTCAGAGCAGCTAATATCAGCTAGCTAGCTGCAGGATTGTCATTAAAGGGTAAATCACACAGGAAGAAAACTGGCTGCACTGCTCTATATGGGTAGAAGTTTTAAAGTCACGCTGAAGACATTCAACACGTTCTCGATAGAACTGCATCTCACCACTCGCTGCGTTTTCACACCACAAGCTGTAGCAAGAACAAGCCACTGCTCCATTTCAGGCCTCAGCTTTTGGGCTTTAAAATATCTGTTTTTATTTTTAAAAGTGAAACTACCATTTTCATTCATCAGCAGCTCATTTTGATCTTTGTTTGGCTTCTGTTCTGTAACCAAAAGCATTTTCTGAGCTTATTTTTTGGCAGAATTTTTCAGACACTCTTCATAGTCCACTACATCTGGACTTCTTCATTGATTTGGACGCATCCAGGGTCACAACATACTCACCAAATATAAGCGTGTCGCAGCAGTGTTCAGTATTGATCTGCTCTTTAAAGTGTGACTGAACAGCGGCGTTTCTCTGCCCTCTCTGGTTGAAAGTTTCAGGTCTGTTTCACCTCTGAACACAGCCAGCATCACCAAAGTGCACCTGTAACCACACCCAACAGTGATGTCACGGTGTCCTGGAGTACACTTTGACATCACTGCAGCAAAGTGAGATATTAAACCATTGGAGATTCTTTGGTCTGTTGAGGACCCAGAAATGAAAACTGTCTTCACCAGCATCCAGAACCTAACCTGCTTCCTTATTTAATAATGATGATTCGTCATTTAAAGAGCTGCTGGTCGGGGTCGGTTTGAACAAAGCAGAACTCCTCCACAGCTGATCCTGATCCTGCCGTCCAGCAGCTGTTTGTGCAGGTATAAACCAGCACCGTCCCGAACTCCAGCTCTGCCTCAGCGCCGCCATCCTTCCTCTGCAGCAGACTCACCAAAGCCGGCATCAGCTGCAGCTCAAAAGTCCTGGACCCTCCACAGGAGCCGCACGATGAAACCACCTGAGCCATGTTGGACGGCGGCTCGGAGATGAAGAGCGGTTTCCCGCCGCGACAGTACCGCAGGATCTGCTGAGGACACAGCGAGATCTTCTTCATGAACCTGGAGAAGACGGCGTCTCCGTGCCGGGCTTTCGTCTTCTCGTACTTCTCCTCCCCACCACCGCCCTCCAGCTCTCCCACCACCACTCCTTCTCTCCTCTCGTACTCCCTCAGCAGCTCCTGAGCGTGCCGCAGGTCATCTTCCTCTCCGCCCAGATCCGACTCCTCCACCACACTGATGAAGAACGGGCAGAGGACAGGGACATCTTCATGCGAGTCTCCAAGATTGAGATCCTGAAGCCGGCTGCTGACATCAGTCTCACAGGCTGCTGAGCAGAAAGGGAAAAAAACAGACAAATCAAAATAACCAAAAAAAGTTCCTCTGACAGAGAGATGAAAAAAAACGTTTCAAATTCAGCTGGTGTCCATGTCATTGAAGTGCAGGATAATGGGGGACCATTTTTCTGCTGCATTCTCAACTAATTTAGAAAGAATTATGCAATAATTATTAAAGTCAGATCAGATGGACAAGGACCCACGCACTCGCCAGATGACAGGATGGCTTTGGCTGTCCTGAATTTTAAGGATGAACCTTGAAACTGGATCCTGAGCTTGCTGCTGGAAGCTTTTTATGACAGCAGCTGGTGGCGAAAGCAATGTGTATATATATGTGGTTTTAATGTGTTTTGGGGCATTTTTTGCCTTTAGTTAGGCGTACACAGTAGAGAGCTGAGGGGAGAGAAGGGATGACTGGCTGGACTTGAAACAGGGTTGTTGTAATCAGCATCTTTAACTCCTTGGCCACCATGTGAAATACTATGAAGCGAGTGAAGAGGGGGCATGGACACCATAAGCTGTTGCCATGAGTCATTAGGATGTTAAAGTGCACTCATAACGTGCAAAAGTTGTGACCCTTCCTTAATAAGTCATAGGCAGAGGTAGGAAAATGAAAAACAAAGTTGGGCCTTACAAATGCTGTTTGTGCCCCCTAGTGGTCATAAATCTTCAGGCAACTTATTTTAAAAATAAAGTCTACCTCGAGTCTCAGTAAAACAAAACTCATACCATTACATTTTATTAACAACATTTATATTGCTCCACCCTACCCTCTGCTTCAGGAGCTGCTGCCTCCTCTTGAACCTGGCTGTCCTTCACACCTGCTCCCCATCCATCGTCACCCTCCATGCCCCAGTCATCGGCGGTGTCGCACCAGTCGGTGGCCGACAGAGGTGCCTCCTGAGCCGGGACAGGCCGGCCGGGTGTGTGCGCTGCTGCCACCCCCGCCTCCAGGCACTGCGAGCGGAGCGCCCTCCAGCAGTCCGACCCGCCACCGCACTCGGCACCTGGGCACGCGAACAGGTGGAGGTTTCTGTGGTAGGGGGAGGCCTCCAGGGGGCAGTACACCTGCACCACATGGGCTAACGGAGCTCCGCAGCGGCCGCAGCGGGGAGACTGCCGGGAGATGACCGGCAACCAGTCCGGCTGACCCCCGACTTTGTTGGTCAGGTACGAGGACTGGTGCTCTTTAGACTCGAGCTGCCCGTCACACAGACCGATCAGAGCTGACTCCTGAACGGGTGAAGCCATCTCACACAAATACACCTACGCTGTTGTAAGTATGGTCGAAGTAGCAGTAAAACAGTCCACACACACTGGATTGAGAACGGTTCCTACCGGACCTCCACCCTCCCGTTAGGTGAAGTGACGGGAAGAAACGGCGATTTAATATCCGTTGAAGTGATTTTGCCTTCAAAATAAACAGGACAAACTTGCATTTTGTTTTAATAACGGTCTTCAGTCAATAAAAATGAAACGCAGATCATTGTAATGGGCTAAAAATAAAGCACAGAAGTAAACAGCGGTACTGTCTGTATTTCGGGGAGAAACGTGTCCTGATACCGAGCCGCACCGTTTGAGGAAAACACCTTTACTTTGAAAAACCTTAACCCGAACTCGTTGGCTTGATTTCCGATTTCCGGTGGAAGTTTGGTATTTCAAACAAATAAAACGACGATCCAACAAACGGCTGTCTTTTGAATATTTAATTAAGCAAAAGAATAAAGCAATCAAGAACACAGAGTGAACGCGGTCCCATCACACAGAGCGCAGGGGGTCAGAAGGAACCTGGACCAGATCCCCTGCCAAATCTTTTTGGCAAACTATATCTAATAATGATCAATTATAATGAATTTCCCAGTGGACCCTGAAAGTTGCAACTTCCCTAATTCAAGTCTTAGTCATAACCACACTGTTAAACTTACAGAAACTGTATTAATTATTGCCAAAAATGTGCAACACAAACATGAAAATAAGACATTTTACTAGTTGGGACTGTAGAAATCAATAATCCCATACGACTAGAAAAATCACGTATTGGTTGAGAAACGAGTAAAACCTTTTACACTGATTATATGACAAGAATAATAAGTATAATAATAAAATAATAAGGCAACATACATAGAATCCACCGTGCAGAAATACATATAAATACCAATGAATAAAACAATACTCAAAGTGATCGACCTTTGTCACATTAGATGCACGTTTATTATGTGTTGTTGATTTACATGTAAAGTTTTGAAAAAGCAAAGAAAGAAATATATATTTTTAAAAGCGTTGATTTTGTTTCCAAACGTCTTCGGGTGAGTTTTATTCTGAAAACATCAACAAAAAAAGGACCGGAAGTGTTGTGTGACGCCGCTTCCGGGCCCTGACGAGCGGAGCCAGCAGACATGAAGGATTTAAAGAGTTAATGTTTATCTGAAAAACGCTCGTTCGAGTGAAGATGCACCAGCTTCACACCTGATCGCTGGCGGACAGTCGAGGCCGTTAATGACCGTTATGTAACGGGAGAAATCTCCGTGATCCGGGTCAGCTCACACCAGGATGCCTTTCCTGTTCCTGGACCGGGTTCCCTGGCCCACTTTACAGACGTACACTGCGCTGAGTGCTGTTCTGCTGGCCGGGACCGTCCTGACCGCCTGCTCCTCCGAGTCCAGCCCGGAGGAGACCCACAGACACCCGGTCCACCGCTCCAGGATCAGCCGCTACATCAGGGACGGAGGGCAGTATCTGAGTGCACGGCACGGAGACCTGGCTGCGGAGGTCCTGCTGCACCTGCTGACTGACGGTGTCTTTGTCTGGGTGAGTGACACTCAGGTGGTTTGATCCCAGCGCGGACGTGATGGAAAGCAGCAGCACGTCAGTCTGCAGCAGCTGCACGTCAGGCTGCAGCAGCTGCACGTCAGTCTGCAGCAGCTGCACGTCAGGCTGCAGCAGCTGCACGTCAGTCTGCAGCAGCTGCACGTCAGGCTGCAGCAGCTGCACGTCAGTCTGCAGCAGCTGCACGTCAGGCTGCTTTACCAGAAACTGCTCAGGTGACAGAAAACCAATGTAAATGCTGATCTTCAGTCATTTACGAAGTGAAATACCAAACGTTTGCTTGTCTCGGCCTCTCAGATGTGAGGATGTGCTGCTCTGACCTGTTTAATGTCTTTGTGTCTTGAATATCTTTGGCTCTGGCAACTTGTGATTATTTAAAATACATAAATAATGGATTTATTTAGAATGAAAATGATTGTTAGTTGCACTTCAGTGCCAACACAAACAGCCACACAAGATCGCTGCCTAAATACAGTGTTACATTTACACAATTCTGATTTAAATCAGGAAATATCTGATCAAAGAATAATTAATCTGGCCAAGCCTTCTGTGGCACAGTTGGCTCCTCACAGTTTTTGTACTACGAACCAAATTCTCAGCAAACTATCTTCTCAAATGACTGAAGACTGGATCCCGACCTGATCCAAACCATTCAGGAGAAGGACAACACTCAGGCAGGACTAGTAAAGCTTTTAATGTAAAACTGCAGCTTCCATTATAAAACCAAACACAAACAGAGGAGTGTCACATGCAGGGTAAGGAATCCATCAATCATCAATACAGTCCCGTATCCACAGGAGGAGGTCTTGGACAGTCTTTCCCCAGGCGGTCCCGGTGTTCATTAAAAATGAAAATGGGAAATGATTTCGTTTTATTCCAACGATATTGTTGCACGGAATTCAGTGATAAATTGATGAATTTCGCCGGCCTGCATCAATAAGATGTGAAGAAGTAATGACAGTGCCTCTAAGTGGTTAATGAGGCCCAAAGAGTTTGGCTCAACTTTACTGTCATATACACTTAAAATGTACCATGTACATTCAAATGCAATGACATACATGCATCCTCGCTGTCTCAGCCCTTAAAACTATATCTAATAAAGAAAATAAATGAAATAATTATTATAGTTTGCTCACTCTGACTAATAGCTGATAATGTTATTAATCAGAACAGCAAGCAGCTCTTCCCATCTGTGAAGCTCGAAACCAGCAGCCTGATTGTTACTAACTGGCCCTGATGAAAACTTTTATTTTCATTATTCATGAAGAAGGAGACGATTTTCATGCTTCAACCTGGTGAGAAAATGAATCACTATCATCAGTGAAATCATGTCGTAAGACTTCAACAAGGATCCAGCAAGCTGCCTTTCCTTCCCTTTATTTGATGTCTGCTCATTTCTTGTCCTTTCATCCTGGTTTGTACTTATTTGAACTTGTTTCAGGAGTTTGTTTTGTGATGATGAGGACACTGTGAGCTCATTTTCATAATGTGATATATTATTGTGTCTGTGTGTGTGCAGGTGATGGTGAACACAGCCTGCTGTGTCTTGCTGCTCGTCGCCAAACTCATCCAGTGTGTCGTGTTCGGGTCGCTCCGCGTCAGTGAAAAACAGGTCGGTGTTTCAGTTTGCTGTTAGTTTCACATTAATGTCACATTCAGCTCCAGATTTGGCCTTTAAGTTTGAATTTAACTTTAACTTTAAATTCTGGTTAAACTGTCACTGACTGTGAAGCGCACTCTTTCAGTACATTGTGCCGGAGCTTGTGTCAAATGAAGAATATCACGTGACTGATGACGTCCGAAGCTTCAGAAAGTTCATTCAGTTTGACAGTTTAGAAAGTTTAGCAGCTAAACTGTGTGATTGGCACATTAGTGGGATAAGAAGAGAGGAGAATAATTGGGAAATATGGTGATGTTCACTAGAAAGACATCATCATAAGTATGACAACATTTCCTCCAGCTACCAAGTAATAATGTAATACAAATAACAGGCTAATTTTTTTTAAAATTTCATTTAACCTTTATTTAACCAGGAGTAAAAGATAAAAAATATCTTTTTCAAGAGTGCTAAAACAAGCAGCAGCACAAATAACACGTTACAGACATGAAACAACGAACAAATACAGAATTACAAGATATCAACACATTCTTCATCATTCGAAACATTTACAGCCAGATGTACCTGCGTCCAAGTCATTTAGAGTCACTTTAATTGAGCGCAATGAGAGCAGCTCCTGAAGATTCAGGTGATTTTGCAGCTGATTCGAAGCCGAGGGAGCAGCACACTTAAACGCCCTCTTTCCCAGTTCAGCACAGACTTTGGAGACAGTTAGTGTAAATATATGTCCCGGGAGCGAAGACAATAACTTCCCATTCTTTTTTGCAAGATGTAGATCCGTAGGTAAGAAGGAAGCAGTCTAAGAACAGCCTTATAAACCAGAATATACCGATGGTTAAATCTACAGGTGGACAAGGCAGACCATCCAACCCAAAACTTAATGAATATAAACATAACGTCACATAAATATCAACCATGAAGTTTTAGCTCTTTTGTTGTAGTTTAGTCCAGTTTAACTAGACTAAACTACAACAAAAAAGCACATTCATGTTTCATGTCCACAAAAGTATTTGATATCTGGGCTTTTTGGACAACGCATAATTATTTTACTGTAACATATTTCGCAATAACATCTATATTCACTGCAGCACTTCTGAACAAAAGTATACAGATTTAATAAGAACACTGTATAAAAGAGAAACATCTCTTTGTTTCCTTCTGCAGCACCTGAAGGACAAGTTCTGGAACTTCATCTTCTACAAGTTCATCTTTGTGTTCGGCGTCCTGAACGTCCAGACGGTGGAGGAGGTGGTGATGTGGTGGCTCTGGTTCTCCGTCCTGGTCTTCCTCCACCTCCTGGTTCAGCTCTGCAAGGACCGCTTTGAATATGTAACGTTCACCACATCATGCACAACCACAGACAGCAGTATCTGATGATGACAGTATTTTCATGTAAAACATATTCCAAAAAAATCCAGATGTGCAATGTTTGCCTTGATTTGGAAACGTCCTCTGAACATTTGTTGGAGACTACAACTCTGAAAAGTTAATTGCAAAGTTAAATTAAACTTTTACCTTCGACTGCAGCATAGTTACAGACAACAGAGCTCCTTTATTTGTGTTCAGTATCAATAAAGCAGCAGAACTACAGAGTTAATCCATCACAGCAAACATACAGAGACTTTCTGTTTTATCCTTATTTTACTGAAGAGATAGAAGTCCTCCGAGAAAGAATCCCTCAGAAACACGTCACCTGACAGATTTATGTCTCTTAATAGTAGAGATAGAAGCTAATTTCAAGTTATATTTGACCATAAAGCTTGTAGTCTGGAAATAAGTCTGGAGCCTCTCCAGCATCTCCTTAAATCTTACAACTTGTTGTACAGAGCAAACAACACGCTGGTGATTATTCTCGGAGCCTTACCTGTAGGAGAAGTGTAGAGTTTGTCCTGAGGGTGGCGCCAGAGGAAAGGTCATGACAGAAGGAATCTCCAAAAGGATAATAAATGAAACTAACTAGAACTGTTTCTTCCTTCGGTGTACGAACGGAAAAAAGGGCTTTGATTCTTAGAAAAACCCAAAGCTGTTTTGATTTAAACTGTTAGAAAGAGGATTTGGTTGGTTTGTTTTAAATCTGACCAGTTTAGCGTTTATCACCAAACCCACCTGGCGTACAAAGAACGGCATCGATCGTTTTATTTGTCCACAGAGGGTGATCGGTTTGCGCAGCAGCGAAACAGAAACATGAACACATCATATGAATACAAACTATAAAAGAGGATACAACAGAATCACAAGTTAAAACAACAGAAAATAAGTCAAATTATGACTAAAAATATAAAATGATAAAATATTTAGAATTTAGGTCCTGAAGGGGTAAATGTGCTCATGTCACCTTCTCCGTATGAATACACCAGGAGGACCAAGATGATAAAAGAAGGGGAAAAAACTAGTTAAACAAAAACTACAGGTGTTATATGTTTAGATGTATTCAGCTGTTTGACATATAGAGAATCAGCTCAGAACAGTTTGTCTTCCTGCTTGTAACTTTTAATTTCTGAATATAACTTTTGGTTAAAATAACAAATAAATGAATGAAGTAAAACGGAGAGCAAAAATTCCTGTCAAATCCAAACAACGTGTAATGTAAATATTCACCAACGTTTCTGTGAGCTCCCTGCTCTCTCTAACAGCTGTTTCTTCTATAAACTGGCTAACACACTCATGGCTGTGTGTTGGTGTGTTCCTCCAGCTGTCCTTCTCTCCGACCACCCCCCTGTCCAGCCACGCCCGGGTGCTGCTGCTGTTGGTGCTGCTGCTGTTGTGCTGCGGGGGTCTGGCTACTCTCTGCAGCCGGCTGGTTCGCAGCCAAGGCCGCCACACCGCCGCGTTCATGGCTGCTGAGGTGAGACTCTCTCCCCGACAGTTAGGGCTGCAACTAACGATTATTTTCATGAGTAATCGTTTAGTCAATAAAATGTTAAAAAAAATGTGAAAAATGCTCATCACAGTTTCCCAGAGCTCAAAGTGACGACGTCTTCAAGATGCTTCTTTTGTCCAAAACCCAAAACTCTTCATTTACTGTCAGAAATGACAAAGAAAAGCAGCAAATCCTCACATTTAAGAAGCTGGAACCAGCAGATGTTTGACTTTTCTGCTTGAAAAATGACTGAAACGATAAATCGATAATCAAAATATTTGGCAATTAATCTTCTTTCGATCGATTAATCGACTAATTGTTGCAGCTCTGCCCTTATTACAGGCCATCTGCAGGCCCCCCATAAAATCTGAAAATGTTTCACAACAAATGATCTGAATTTAAGACTTTAAAAGTACGAAGGTTTCTTAAAATCAGTCAGTGAAGTCTCATTTTATCGTCATGGAATTCCAGATTTCTTGAGTGATTCCTGTCTGCTTTCCTAAAAAATGTTTTTGTAAATTTCCTTTAACTTTAAATTTCCTGCTGGCCTTTTTTTCCTCATTCTTCTCATTTACTAGGTTCAGCTTTATTGTCAATATATAATTCAGGACTGCACAATGACATGCAGCTGTAGCTCCCTCCACGCTACACACACAGAAAACATATAAACACATATTCAAAGAATAGAACAAAGTATATACAAGTAGCACTAAAGGAAGAAATAAAAAAGGAAGACTAAATTACATTTACAAGGAATGTGTGTGTATATATACAAATATACACACACAAATATGTACAATATCAGTGTAATATGCAAGTTATAGTGCAAAAAACTAATGGTAGTAATGTGCAGAAGAAGACCAACATAACGGAGTAGTTTCATGTAAAATGTATATTTTAAAGTTGTGTAAACTGTCTTAAGTCCTTACAAGCTGCATTGGAGGATCATTGGAGTTTTCGTAGCCCTGCAGATAGTCTCATTTACTTTGTGTGTGTATGTAGTCTGATCGTTTCCAGTTGGAGTCACATAGACTTTGTTGCATTAATGCTGATGAATAAAGTTTCCTGCCACCTGATCTGCTGTCTGTGTTTCAGTGTATGCTGGTGACGGTCAGCACCACACACGTCATGTTTCGGTAAGTGAAATAAAGACTTTCACACTTCCTGTTTGTGGATCCGACAGATGGTTTTACTGTGACGGTCTTGATGTGGCTTTCTGTCCCCGCAGGTACTCCATCCACCTGTGGGACGTGAACCAGGAGGGCAGCTGGGACAATAAATCCTCCTGCGTTTACTACACCGACCTGCTGATGGAGCTGCTGTTACTGGGCCTGGACCTGCTGCATCACGTCCACATGCTGGTCAGTGTACTAAAGTACACTTATTTTAGTTCACAGCTCTGGGCTTCAGATTGTCTGTTTCTTTAGTTTGTTGTTATTTCAGAAGCGCATTTCATCTTAGTCTTGGTGACTGAACAGTTTTAATTTTGGATCAAACATGTTTCCATACTTCTGAAGGTCGATATTACACATTAATCTGGTAGACTACCACCAATCCAGCCCATAATGTCAACACTGTTTATTTAGTTTACTTTGTTTTAGTCCATTTTAGTAGAAGTAGTTTTAAAGCTGGAGAGCAGGACTTTTACATATAAATGAACGTTGCCAGAGTTCACACAGTGCTGATTCAGCCTCTCACCAGCAGGTAAATCTCTGTGTGTGTCGCAGTATACCGGAGTTTTTAAATCTGGTGTGTGTGGAGCACCGGTAGTAAAACCAGAGCCATGTAGAGAGAGAGTCGCATCAACAGAAGTTCAAGAAAAGTTTCTGATGCTGCAGATAAAACAGAAACTCTGCGTTCAGAGGAAGCACTACAGTCAGAAACAGAAACTAACAGGAGAACCATCTGTGGAGAGGCTGGAAGAAGAGCAGGGACTGAGGGCAGACAGGGTGTAAAACATTACATTTACTCTGCATAAATAATGGATTATTGTCTTGGAGCTGTGGACGTTTGAGCGAGCTCCCCTGTAGGCAGACGTCAGTGTTTGTGTAATTACTCTCACTGCCAGAAGGGGGAGACAAAAGTTCCAAACTCCAGCTTTAAGTTTTAAATAGTTTTAGTTTTTATTTTAAACAATAAGGTAAAATAAGTGGTGAGAATGTCCCTGAAAACATGAAGAGAAGTGGTTCAGTGACAACTTGTGTTTTTATCCGACAGCATCATAAAATGTGTGAGCAGCAAGTCAGACTGATTGAAGCACGAAGCAAAAATACTGTATTATTTCGCCAAACAAAAGATAAAAAAAATACATTTTTGCACATCTGTAAAACGATTTTGTTGTAAAATGCCAAATGATTCCGCATGAGGGAAGTATCTAATATATATTTTTAAAATGATGATCATGAAATAAATTGTAGTCACAGATTTTGGTGTGACCCAACCCATCACCTTCTCAATCAAGTCCCCATCAACATTAAGTCTCACCACACAGACCCCGTTTCATGCAACAACACTTCAAATCAAGGAAGAAAAGTACCAACTCAACCCGTTAAATGAGACTTTAACTACCTGTGAAATTAAAACATGGACTGGTTTGAGACAGAGTCTTCTGGAAGGCCTGACAAAGTTTCCAGCAGCAGGAAAGAAAATCTTGAGATTTAAGTGTTCATGTGCAAATATGGAAAAACCGAAAATCATTTCAGAGAGACAAGAAATGAAATCTGTTCAAAAGAAAGTGAATATCTTTCACCTTGGAGCAGGTTTGGTTTTTGGACCTTGTGGTTACAGCACAGTGTTATTACCTGCAGACAGCTGAGACCAATCATCTACTGAGTCATATCTCTCTCTCAATTTTCTACTTTTAAATATCAGTTGTTTTATTGATACAACTTAACAATTCCCTCTTCTTGTCTCCCTCAGGTCTTCAGTAACATCTGGTTGTCCATGGCGAGTCTGGTGATCTTCATGCAGCTTCGTTTCCTGGTTCAGGAGGTTCAGAAGAGAATCCGCCGCCACCACAACTACCTGCGAGTCCTCCGCAACATGGAGACCCGGTCAGTATCACAGCGGATCAGAGGATCACACGGTCAGATTGTTAGTGCTGAGAAAGGAACCGGTTTCCCTCTCATACCTCAGCTCAGGGTTTCTCTCTGAGGTCAGAGATTGCTGTGGCGCTTTACTGACATTGAGATGAACCAAACAAAAACCTGTATGTATATGATTTTAAGTGGAATATCTTTGGGTTTTGGACTGTTGGTTTGGACTCCCTGGGCTCTGGAGAATTGTGAAATTGAAATTTTATAGGCTAGGAAAGATCTAGAACAGGACAGGATAGAACAGAGGTCAGTAAGATTTCCAACAGCTTCATCCAGCGTACAGTCGTAGAAGCAGAGGTAGCACACAGGCTGAACGCCACACCACCACCTGTAACTCTTCAGAGGAGGCCGGACCAGAAACAGAAACCTTCGGGGGAAACCAACAAGAGTGTGCTACGTCTGTCGAGTCAAAGAAGTCCTCTTGATGTTGCGTTGTCTTTCCAGGTTTACCGTGGCGTCTGCAGATGAACTGGCAGCCAACAACGATGACTGCGCGATCTGCTGGGATGTGATGAGTTCAGCTCGGAAACTGCCCTGCGGTCACCTCTTCCACAGGTCACAACAGCAGCAGCACTCTGTGGAAGTGTGGTCTTTATAATCTGAGCGTCGTTAGTTAGTTAACAAAGAGCTAAATGCACTCGGGAAACATAATGATGGGATAGACTAATGAATAAATAAACACCTTTGGGAAACCTAATGATGAGTTTAAATGATGGCAAAATAACTGCGACTTGGGAATCATTACAGTAATGAGATGGAATAAAGGGACATTTATTTTCCATGCGTGAGTCACTGAGTTGTGACGTTCAGTAACAGTTGAGTGTTTAATAAATACAGATGGTTTTGGAATGGAGTAAAATTCAAGCACTGTCGGGGCACTTTTCAAGGAGTATATTCGACATCAAGCATATTGAAAGCACCTTGAAAACATAACGGTTAAAATTGACTTTGTAAGAAGCCTGAGTGTTGTGTGTCCTCAGCTCGTGTCTGCGCTCCTGGCTCGAGCAGGACACATCATGTCCGACATGTCGGATGTCCCTGAACATCGGCGAAGGACGTGTGGAGGCCGCTGCTGACAACATGGCTGCCGGCGCCGGAGTCGACACTCAGCCGCACCTCAACCAGCTCAACCACTTCTTCCACTTTGATGGTGAGACAGTAGGCTGCATATCTCTTCTCATCAGCTCCTCTGCTGGTCCATTTTCTTTTACATCACCACTAACCAAAAAACAAGACACAAAGTCTGTAGGCGCACGAGCAGCCCTGAGGGGTGAAAACACACCTTTATTATTCTTATAAAGTTTGTCCTGAAGGTGGCGCCAGAGGAAAGGCCTCAATTAATACGGTTTGTCCTCTGTACGGTGGCCATTTTACGACATCTCAGCTGTCATCAGTCTAAGCCTCAGGTGACCCTTCACACAGGTGTGCCAGGAACTAAACTAACACTAGAGCCAGCAGGTGATTAGCCTAGCTTAGCATAAGGACTGGAAGCGGGGGGAAAACAGCTACTGCAGCCACAGTTAGGTGGCTGACGGGAGTTCGTTGTCAGTTTTTAAGGCATCTCATCTTAAAATGGCAGTGAATCGTCAAAATCAGTAGGATTCATTTCTTTTAATCCGTCTAATAGTTGTGACGTCTCTAACATGGCTGTTTGTGGTCAGTTTTCTATGTGAATTAGCTGGTAAGCTAGCCTCAAGCGTCAGTGCCGTTTCCATGGTTACCTGCAGATTAAAACACCTTGTGCACTGATTTAGGATCGTTGTTGACTGGATCTACGTCTGCCTGCCGGCCAGCCAATCACAATCTTCTGTTCGTCACCAAGAAAACAGTTTTATTGGATTTAATATTTTAACAGTACGTGTTTTCCTTCCTGTTCGTGGGAAGCTCTGACCTCTGACCTCGTTGTATTCCCAGGTTCTCGTGTCGCCAGCTGGCTGCCCAGTTTCTCGGTGGAAGTTATGGCCACAACCAACATTTTGGGCGTCGCCCCAGCCGACCCGTCTCAGGTCAACACCACGGTGAGTTTACGGAGGTCAGGCTGGTGTCCTGGAGCTCGACCGAGCCCACGTTGTTGAGTTCAGGTGTCTCTGTCTCAGGCTCAGCAGATCCAGGAGATGTTTCCTCAGGTTCCCCTCCAGCTGATCCTGCAGGACCTGGAGATCACGCAATCCCTCGAGGTCACCACCGACAACATCCTGGAGGGACGAATCCGGACCGCCGAGCCGCCACTGGTCAGTCTCGTAGTTCTTTAATCAGTTAATTATTCGATTAAATCTAATGGATGTGGATCTATAAGTAAATGTTAGCGAGCAGAGTTTGATCAAATCTGAATCCTTTATTTTATCGCTCAGAAAATTTGAATGTTATAAATATATTTAGGAACTTAAAAAACTTGAGAATTGACATTCACATAACTAAAACTTACAAAACTCAAATACTTCTTATTTGACTTTTGGCTTAATGGCTTCCTAAATGTTATTTCTGTTCTTTGCTAAGAAAATAAAAGATTTATTAATGAGACTTTATTGGGCACAGGCAACAAAACAAACATAATACAATAATTGATTAAAAAAAAGAACTGTGGGCCTATAGAGACAACAAAAAAGGAAAACATTGAGAACTAAAACTAGATTTAGAATAGAATGTCTGTCATTGTACAGGTACAACGGAATTAAAATGCCAATCTTTAAAGGTGCTAAACAATAATAAATAAGTAAAAACAAAACTAAATAAGCAATAAATAAAACACATCACACACAAGGAGAGAACCAAACTGCTGCGTCTATGCGCGCCGCCATCTTGATGCTTCTTCATTTAATCAATGAAGAAGCAAAAATCTGCCTTTGAACTAAAACTGTCAGTATTTGCCTTAAAAAGCTTCAACTGTACATCAGAATGTTTTCTAGTTAATGTGCGTAAAGCAGCTGCACTTCCTAAAACGTTTCCTCTCTCGTCAGGTCTTTGAGCAGCCGGTCATACAGGTGACTCCTCCACCTGAGGACGAGGGCGGAGCCAGCAGTGAGTCAGAGAATGAGGTGGTGGATGAAGATGTGGAGCTTCAGTTTTCTCCGTCAGCGGAGCAGCGACAGAAGCTGCTGCTGCAGAGGAAGGAGGAGCTGCTGCAGCGAGCGCGCCGGTACCAAAAACTCACTTCACATTTTACATCGAGCTGTAGCCTAAAAACAATGTGTGTGAAACTGATGTTTTACTGCTCCAGAGTCAGAATTAAAAGACTTTCAGTGCAAAAATGTCCCTGAAAGCTCCTAAATTTCCCACCAGATTTTAAAGTGAGAAGGCAAAACTGTCGCCGATAAACAGGACAATACTTTTTGCATTTGAACATCATGAAATTGGCGCGATTGAAGCACGTTCAAGCCCGCAGCAGCAGGAAAGGACAAAAACAATTACATGTAAAATAGCCATAAAAGGAAACCGGACGTCTCGACCACAGATGGTCTTGCTCAGGTAAATGTGAAGATGTGAACACACCTGTATGTTAGACAAAAGACCCTTTTCACGGCAGACATTTCGACTGGTTAAAGCAGGAAAAGCACAGGTGTAAATAATACCATTAACAATGTCAGTGAGGGACCACGCACAACGCCAGAGCCCTGGAACTGGCTCACCTAAATGGAATGCAGCCTTCATCAGTGTTTTTAATTCCACCTGTGCTTTTCCTGCTTTGGCAAGTCAAGATGTCTGCTGTGAAAAGGGTCTATTAGTAGTGAACCATCATGAGATCAGTGTTGTCTTGTAGTACATGCTGAATATTGTTGGTTCGTCACTAATGCTGTTATAGAACCCCGGTACTTCTTTAGAGCCAGATGTGTCCGTAGCATTACAAACAGCAGAGCATCGAAAAGCGTCAATTATCGAAAGCTTGATCAGACTCTCGTCTACTTAATTTGATATTTCCGGATCTAAGTCAGAAAACTTTAGTCCAGAGCCCGACTGATAACTCGGTTGGGTCGTTGCATCGGCAGACATTAGCACCAAACAAACATAACACAAAAATTGACATTTCATTGATTAAACAGGATGTTATATTGTTAATAGTGTAACAAAGAGACATCTTAAACAGTTTATTCTTTTAAACCTCCTAAACTAAAACTCTGGGTAGATGACTTGTGTGACTTTTAGCTAAACGACTACCTAAATGTTATTGATGTTCTTTGCTAATAAAATAAATAAAAGCTAAAAGATTTAATATAAAATTAATAAGACTTGGAGTTTAAGAGATGGGTGGATATTTTACTTGGCTCCATCAGTGAAGCCACAGCAGAGTTTAAGCGACACACCAGTGATTTTGCACATTTTAGCTCATTTACTACAAATCACCTTCACTTTACGTCACAGCTGACAGTTTTATTTAAATCATAGCAGCTGTTTTTAGACCCCCCCCCCCTCTCCCAGGCAGCTGCTGGTTTCAGCTGGTTGTTTAAATCAACTTGCAGAGACACGACACTCTGCAGATAGATAATCCATCACAGTGAACATCCTGCTCACTTTTATCTGTCTGCCAGAGTTTCTGTACATTTATGGAAGTTTTCACTTCAGTTTTATGTCCGTTTAAATCTCACCTCAAAATCCATTTTTATGCTTTCCTGCATAGCCATTTACTATTATTTCTTTGTATTGTATTCACTGTCATCTTCTTTTACTGCTTTAGTTCTCAATATTTGTCACAATATTACTGTTTTATTCTTTATTTTTATAGTTTTCTATAATCTGACAATGTATCCCATAAAAGCACCCCTCACTTCTAGTTTATAAAGTGCTGTAAAAATAAAATTGTTGGATTTTTTTGTTATTACCGTTACATGGTGACAGTAAAATCCAACAGATTGTTTTGAAGGTGTGTGTGTGTGTGTACCTCTGACCTCTGCCTTTACCTCTGACCTCTGCAGGGACTATCTGCTGACCAGGAGCACCAGGACCGACACGGGAAACCACGACTCCTCGACCTTCGACCCCGTCACCCTGCAACGACAAACATTAGCGGCAGCAGCAGAGCGACGTCTGCAGACAGTCTGACTCCGCCCACTGAGCACAGACAGGAAGCTGGTATAGATTTACTGCCCGAGGCTGCGTTTTCTACTGGTCCCACTGCTCTCTGCCAGTGAACGAACACACTTTTATTAAATGACAACTTAGAAACCTCGTATTTAATGAGTGAGGCTGCAGTAACTAAATTGATCAGTGATTGATTGATCGAGCGATCAGGTTACACCTTCGCTTTACGGTAACGAATGAAAGCAGCTTGTCCCAACGTCGGTAAAAATAGATGTTTTTTTCTATTTGGAAAATGTTGGAGACTTCAGCTGGAGGAATGAAGTCGCTGCAGCGGTCAGAGTAGTGAAGCAGCTGCACGCAGAGTTCCTGAACTCCTGTTTTAACGCCTGCAGCTTCACGTAGCATCAGTTCCTCTGGACAGAGGGCTGTTTTTAGGGAGGAGCTGCTCCAAACATCCTGTGGCTGAATCCACAGTGGATCACACAGCTCTGATGTAGCAGCTGAACAGATTCTATTTTACTGAGGTAAACTTCTACAACTATATGACTGATTTATCAGTATGTTATTGATCAGCTGATGTTTACCTTTTACCTGTAACCCATTCAGAGTTTATTCAAATTTTTTTTTATGTTTATTGTATTTATGTTCCTGGGCTGACAGAACAGCAAGTGATTTATTTTTGTGTTTTAAAACGTTTGACAGTATTTAACGGAGAGTCTTTTATTTGCATGTTGGAGCTTCAGTTCTACCTACAACACAAGTGTTCAAAATCTTCAACATTCTCTTGTAAAAATATACAAAATTAAAGTTTTACATATGAAGAACACAGTATATAAGAGATACATCAGTCTGTTTAAAGGTGGACTTTTCCTTTAATCTGCCATCGTTGTTTATGTATTAAATTCATTCTAGCAGGTTTGTCTACAGATAAAGTCACAATAATGGAAATATTTTAATATTTATTTATATTTTATTTTAGTGTCTGGTTTTGAAAACATGAACGGAAGTGATTCTGTTCAGTGTTTCTCTTTTTCTTGTTAAAATGACTCAGTGTAGAATTTCTTAGTGTTTACATTTGAAATTGTTTTATTACGTTGTGTTCATGTTGTGTTGGAATAACTGCATGAAGAGTCAAACGTCGGTTTGTTCTGGGTTTAGTGAGTCAGACCGGGTCTCAGCTCTGTTTGTTTGTTCTTCCTCATCTGGACTCTGCTCCTGTTTACAGACTGTATAAATACTTTTGCATTTTTAAAAACAGAAAAGATTATCGGAGACTTTTGTACACAGAGACTTAAGGAACACGAGGAGTTTTTGTAAATAAATGATACCACTGTCTGTCTCACAGCTTGAAACAATAAATTCTCAGTCAGAGACGTTTGTTTAATGTCTGTTCTTCCTTCTGCTGGATTTTAACATTTGTGATGTGAACGTGATAAGATGTCAAGTTTCAGGTTTCTTCAAGTCTGATACTCACGTGCCTGTATTATGTATGTTACGAGTTATTAGTCGCCGTTATTGTTCCTTCTGTCCACATTTCAAACCCCCCCCCTTCCTGACACGACTGCACTGTAAGAGATGAAGGAGCTGAACAGCAGTCAAATAAAAGGGGTTAAGTAGTTGTTAATACAAAATTCCCTCTTTGCGTTTCCTTGCTGAGCTGCAGTGGCGGGATACAACCTGCTAGTCACATATAATAACGTTTATTTATGTGGCTTTTCACACTGCACTTAGCCCCCGGCTAGGAAAGCTTTCACACTGGCACAATCAAGTGGGCTAACCCTGACTTTAGCCTGGGGCTTGCTGGCCCTGCTCTGGAGTTTGCCGGGTTATCCCCTGAAAATCGACTAAAAAGGTGCCAGTGTGAGACAGGCTAACTTAGCCCGGGGCTGTTGAAGAATATGCAGTGTGAAAAGCTTATTAAAAACCCGAGACTATTAAGTGTTTTACAAGGAACAAAGGGAAAACAACAGTGGTTTGTTGCCGGGACAAAATATTGGTAATATTATACCAGGACTAAGATACACACTGAATCTGTGAACAGTAACTCTGATTAAACATCATATTAGCTTAAGCTAAACTCTAGAATGTGTTTTTGGATGAAACTGTGGATTTTGTCCTCCATCTCTTACAGTGTAGTCGTGTTATGAAAGGATCCCTTCACGGCCAGTGTGGACGGGAAGAATCAATAACTCAAAGTGCACACGAGTTGTATTAAGACAGACTTAAACAGCCTGTAATGCATTGTTAGTCCTACTTAACATAGTTTGTCATAAAACAGCTGCATCGTATTAAGTCTGCGTTTGGGAAACCAGCTTGGATTGTTGGCGTCAGTTTCTGCTGAGTTAAAGGAAAGCTTCACATTTTTACGAGTCTATCTTTAAACAATACTGACCCACATGTACAGTGAAATCGTTTTTCATCGCTGTTATCCCTCCTGTGCATACAGACCGCACACAGATCCCTTCCTAGAGGGATTTCAGTGTTGGTGATGGGGGACAAAATGTGTAAAAATACATTATAAAGTTTGGTTGAGGCTGACATGAGGCATCAGGGGGGTATTTTGTCCTCCAACTCTTACAGTGAAATCACTGTCGGACAGGAGGACAGTGATCAACAGTGTGTTCAGTGTGCACATGGGCATGTCAGTATTGTTTCAAGACAGACTGTCTTTCAAAATAAATATCTAACCTTCACACTAGTCTTCCAGAATAAAGTCCGACTCCTGCAGCGTGAGCTCAGCCTCCCTCTGCTCCAGACTTCCTGTTAGCAGCAGCAGCACTGATGAGACTCCGAGCGGTGACCCCGTTACTGAACCCTCAGTGGAGGTTTGAAACTCTCCTCTGCCGCCTGACACCAGCGAGCACATCCAGACACAAGCTGCCCCGTCAGTTTATAACATGAAGATTTATATCAGAGTGAAAGAGGCTGGGGAGGTGGATTTACTTTCACTGAATCCCTGGAAGTATGTCCCATATACAGCACGTCTCACTGCAAGGCAGAGGAGGTACAAAAACTAATTTAGACACAAAGTAAAAGACACAAAGGAACTTTTGGGTCTCTGTAAATTATATTATGAAGCGGACGATGATGCATACATACTAACATACATCCTAACATACAAACAAACATACATACATCCTAACATAAACATACATAAAGACATTCATAAGCTACCCGGCAGTACATAAAGTAAAAAAGGAGCTCCACCTTTACCAGCTGCAACATTAAAGTGAAGAACACATTCATGCATCAATTATAATCCAGCAATATAATTTATATTCTTCTGCACGAGTGTTTTCTGTACTTTAAGTTTGATGCTAATACTTTTGTACTTTTACCTTAATACATTTTTGAATGCACACACTTTTACACACATTTTACTTGCAACAGTCTAAATAAAGACACTAAAGAGAGGTGTAATTCTACATGTATATTTTAAATTTAGCTTCAGATTCACTAAATAAGAGTGACGTTCACTTACTGAGCTGTTGGAGTTTAAAGCCTTGCTCAAGGACACGTCATCGTCAGCACAGCAAACACTGCAGAGGGTTAAACGGTTGAATTAAAAGGTACAATCTGTAACACAAATGTACACAGACGCAAAAACATGAAAGTTTGACAAAAGAAATCTTACTGAATCAGCTGCGTCTCACAGTCTTCCTCAGCTGAACTCAATCTGCTGAGAAGATGCAGTTGAAAGCTCTGGAAAAAGCGTTAATGTGGCAGCCTCATCACTAACAGCTCCCCAACAATGCATGTGTGTATTTCGGGCCTGTGTGTACAAAATAATAATGGAGTGAAAAAATTAAATTCCCCCCCCCCAGGATTAATAAAGTTCTTTTCAAGATCAAGAATGAACTCTAATGCTCAAATGACAAACTTTGACATGTGTGTAGCTGTGTGTGATTTAATGTCCTTCATAATGTCACTCTTTCCTCCTCATTATGAAGTTGAATATATGTCCTCCAGCCAGCAGGGGGCAGTCACACTTCACTGCAGTCTTCAGCTCATGTTTCCTGTTGAAATAATATTTGTCTGTATGCAGAGAGAAGTGATGTTACCTTCTTTCCTTTCAGTGTCTGTCACACATCTCAGCACCCAGAGGCCTCGCTCAGATTACAATCACTACAGGCAACTCAACATTATAATTTCTAATTACTTTAATTATTAAAGACGCTTCAAGGGCAAAAAATCTTTATCTTGTTCATGTGTCACACAGTCATAAACCAGAGAAAATCAGAATAGTTAAAGAAACAGTGAATGAAGTCTCCAAAGGCTCCTGATGAGGGAAGCTTTGTCTCTTATATCACATTCGGCATCATTTAACGCATTTTACAGGCATACCAAAGTGTGGTGTGTGAATAAAGTATCAAATTTAAAAATGACATCATGTATATAAACTCACCATTGAACATCTGAGACATACTTTAGAGCCCGTACAGGAATATTACATCGACCTTTAGATGTTTAGGTGTGTAGTCCAGCTAAAATGTTTTAGTTTAAGTTTAGTTTGACATTATGAGAAGGTGGAATTAAATCTCACACAACTAACAACAAGACAAAGTCTACAGCCGTGCTAACAGCCGTGCTAACAGCCGTGCTAACGTGCAGGTTAGGGTGAGTGGCGGAAGCATCTGGCTTTGAGCTAAATGCTAACATCAGCATGCTAACATGCCGAAGTTTGGTTTGTGTTCGCCGTCTGAGTTTAGCATGTTAGCATGCTAACATTTGCTAAGCAGCTTTAAACACCGAGTGCAGCTGAGGCTGATGGGAACTGAAGGTATTTGATCATAAACAAGAAGAATTAATGTGCAGGATTTAATCATTTGTGCCATTTAATTATTAATTTATGTGCACGATTTAGTACAACTTATCTCCTTCGTGCCATTAGTCTTGTCCTTCACATTCGAACAATCTAATGTAACTATGGATCAGTTTTACTTTGATTTTGGACTGAGGTAACTGGATATACTTTGGGTTTTGGCTGTTAAACACTACTTTGTGCTTTCTTTGATGTTCCTTAAACGTATTTCTAAGGATAACGGACTGTTTTGTTGTCCAGTTCATAAAAACTCACCTTCAGGGTTTCGGAGAGCTTCATAAGTCTCTCCTTCGTTGCCTTTTCCAAAGTGCCAGCCTACTGAATGAGCTACGCCAAAGTCTGTCTACATGAGGTAAGAAGGAAAAACATACAGAAATAAACTGAATTAATGACATGTTGGTACCAAATGTCATGACAACCCATCCAACAGCTGTTGAGACTCAAAACCACAAATGTGAACCTGCTGGTGGCACTAGAGGAAAACATTCATACTAAATTTCATGGCAACCCATCCAATGAAGATGTTGAGTCTGAACCAAAGAAGTGGACCGAGACAGATTGTCTCATTCACCAGACTACACATTATTGAGCCTGTATGATGAAAGAAATCCTGACAGAAAAACTAAATTCTCCCTCGCCTGTTTTTTCTTTTTTAAAATCACTAAACCTTCAGCCGAGACTGAACATGTTGGTCTGATATAATGATGTGAATTTCCTTGTTTAGTTTTATCTTTCAAATACATTTAATTTTCTTTTATCTGCTCAGGGTTTTTCATAATAGAGATGCAGAGATGTGGATCAGCTGAGGGTTTAAATTAGTCATTCACTCCACTCATTGCTGTAATCCTGTACACATTAATATGAACAATTAACCTAACATGAGTTTGCATGTTCTCCCCGTGTCTGCGTGGGTTCTCTCCGGGCACTCCGGCTTCCTCCCACCATCCAAAGACATGCAAGTTAGATTAATTGGTGATTCTAAATTGTCCGTAGGTGTGAGTGTGAATGTTTGTCTGTCTCTATGCGTCAGCCCTGTGATTGACTGGCGACCAGTCCTGGGTGGATCCCGCCTCTCGCCCAATGTCAGCTGGGATTGGCTCCAGCCCCCCGCGACCCTCTAAGAGGATAAGCGGTATAGAAAATGGATGGATGGATGGAGTTTGTGTATCAGTTATATTTATGCAAAAGGCTCTGCTACAACAGACTGAAATCACTAAAAGGAACAAAAACGCAGCAACAACCAGGACTGAAAACTGACGAGACGTCAGCTGCAGTTCCTCCAGTGGCCACTAGATGGTGGCTCCAAGAAAACAGGCTGTACTGACTTTAATGGAGAACCCTCCAGTTTATTCCTAAAAAACACAAAGTTAATATTTGATTTCCCAAAACAAGTTTAGATCTCAATACCAATTCCACTTCTTCTAGAAGAAAGCTTTGTCTTGGTGAAGAACTTGACAGTTAAAGATAATATTAAAGCCGCCGTGTGTGAACCGAGATCAGCCTACCAGCATTAACTTTGAATTCTCGACAAAATCTTCTCACTTTTCCCAGAAAAATCTCCTGCAGGAACCCAGGACTGTTAGCCATGCTAGCTTTAGCCAGCGGCATGGCTCTGTGGACGGAGACGACCATGAGATTTTGTTCAGACATTCGGGTTCCCCAGATGATGAATCCTACTGACTTTGATGATCCTCTGACTTTTCCTGTAGCGCCACCATCAGGTCAACCATGTTTTACTTGTACATTCCCATCAGCCTCAGCTGCACTGTGTGTTCACTGCTAATTAGCAAATGTTAGCATGCTAACACGCTAAACATTAATATTAATTATTAAACATTTTGAAGGCCAAGGACTGGCGTTACGCTCGTGTATGTGGCATATAGGTATTTGTCCCTATAACATTAAATAATACCTTCTGTACGTCAGCATGTTAGCATTTAGCTCAAAGCACCACTGCCTCACAGAGCTGATCATGTTTATCACGGTGGCTTTAAGGCTAAAGAAGAGACGTTGGGGCATGTTTGCTAATATTTCATCTTATTTTAGTTTATTTTTATCTTCCATTTCATTTTACTCTTAAAATCCTATTTGTGTCGTATTTTTAAACTGTGTCTATTGACCTGTATTTCTATTATATCATGTTTTAATGTCTTTTGTAAAGTGCTTTGTGTTGCCTTGCTGTTGAAAAGGTGCTCACCTGGACAGGTGTCTCAGCCTATCACAGTCAGCTGTGGTGGTGGCTGCTGCTTATTTCAGTCATTTATACTCATACTTTTACATTTATACTTCCCTTTATGTTAATAAATTCAGCCCAAAGGACGGAGCGCTCAACACCGGACTCACAGCCATGTTTGCCGCCATCACGCAGGGATGTTAATGTTTCCGGTCGTGGAACACTGAAGGTTTCAACTTTCCCATGCTCGCCTACTTATGATGCTCAGAGAAAACTTTACTGACCAGATCTCTGCAGGGTTTATCAGACTCCAGGTAGCCAACATCAGAGGTAAAAAGGCCCGGTGAAGGTGGAGAACCGTGGGCTCCTTGATCTGCGTGACTCAGAGAGATTAGAGGCAAGCTGGAGAGTTCAGTCAGGTTGTCTTTGTCTTTGGACTCGGTTGTTTCAGCGCTCAGATGTGAAACGGTCCATAAAATGCAGTTTGTTCTGCCTCTTCCGAGTCTGGGATCCCTGACTCATGCAGCGGCTTTTTAGGGTTCAGCCTGACGGTGGGCAGCGAGGTTCAAAGTAAAGAGCTGCGAGTGTTTGAAGTGAATAAAATGAACTGACAGAATTATTCTCTAAAGCAGTACAAATACACATTCATGGAAGGGTTTATTTTGACTGAATAAATTTGGGATGTTTTTCACAGAGACTGTTTACTCGCAGCTGTGAAAAACGGCACAGTTCTTGGCTTATTGTGTGTCTGAAAGTGGTTCTGTTTCACAAACCTTATCTTTAATTAAAGGACCTCCAAGGCTGAAAATATATAAAAACTCTTAGCAACTTTTTAATAAAGTTTGTCCTTGTGTAAATAATGAAGGGCCTAATTTTCTGTGGCGCTGCATTGAAAACAAAAACTAAAAAGCAAAGCTTGACGCACAGAATACATCTCTGCTGTGTCATACCATACGGCCAAAAGTATGTAGACACTCAAATTATATCTATATGTGATAGTTGAACAAACCATTGGCATTAATGTGCTGCTCCAGCCTCCACTCTTATGGTTTCAGTCTTTCCACCAGATGTTGGAAGCAGGATGCAGGTCTGGACGTTCCAGTTCATCCCAAAGATGCTGGATCGGGTTGAGGTCCAGTTCTTCCACACCAACCTGGGAAAACCACTTCTTCATGGAGCTGGCTTTGTGCAGGGCGCCATAATCATGTTGAAACAGGAAAGAGACACAAACTGTGTGCTGCAGCATCAAGAGTTCCCTTCGCTGGAACTTAAGAGCCAAAACCAGAAAAGAGACCATAGAGACCCAGGCCATGAGACTCCTGAGGTTCATCTCTTGTGCTGATGATGCTGCTTCCTGAGGCCATTTGGAAATCAGTAACGTCTTGCAACCAGGGACTGTGATGAAATCTAGAAGCTGGTTGAGTCGTGAGTGAAGCAGTTTCAGGAGACCTGGGTGTCTTACGCAGAAACATTTACTGAAGCTCAATCGAGGAGAATAGAGATCAGCAGTACAAATGAACAGTGTGATGCCACCCAATTCTGGAGGTTACTCCCTAGCGAGGAGTATTTAACCCTTTACCAGACAGATTCACTACGAGTCCATATAAGGTTATTTCTCACCTAGCTGAAGATGTGTGAAGATTCTAGTGGGTATTGGATTCTAAACAAGGAAGTTAACGAAAGTCACGTTTTATGTCACTCCATGTCATATTCAGTGCATATCTCAGAGACAAAGAGGGGACAGTATATCAGTGTGGAGTTTGGGGCATAACGCCGTCCATCTCCAACGACCTTGGTCTCCTGGGAGACAAAGACAGCTGCACCCTGACTGGTCATCCTCGGAGACAGAGAGCCGAATTATTGCTGTGAAAGAGACAATATATGACCTACTGCTTTTAGGTTTACAGATGACCCGAATGTGACCACTGTGTCCCATTACCTTTAGCCTAAAGAAGGAAAACTCCTTCACAGGAACGACTTTTATTCACCCCTCTTCAGTCTCGTTCTGTGAGCTTCTGTGGCTGCAGTCAAGACCACTTGAGACCTTTGGCTTTGAAAAAGTCTGAAATGTGATAAAAACAAAGTGATGTAGTCTCTACCCGACCTCATACTGCTGACTGTACTAATGACCACAAGCTGAGCAGCTTATTTCACTTAGGAGGAAAAGTTTTTGTTCCTTCAGAAATACTAACTGAGGCGTTCTATATGTAAAATTGATTAAGTCTTATATATAAATTTGCCTGTATGTTGCATTATTTGAAAAATATATATTAATATATTAGAAAAGTCTGAGATCTTTCCAAACATTTGTGCATAAAACCAGACATCTAAAATAAGCACGCTGGCTTGTTTCATGGCAAAGACACACTGTGAGAAAATAAGCAGTACCTGCACATGGGTGTCCACTGACTGCAGGGTTGATGGTTCTTCATGTCCACATGTTGAAGTGTCCTTGAGCAAGACACTGAACCCCAAACTTCTCCCGCTGCTTAGGCCTTGCACGGTCGCTCGCTGCCATGTGTATCTGAGAGTGTGCAGGTGAATGAGAGGCGGTTTAGATAAAAGCTCTGTATAAATATAATCCAAAAGGTAAATTACAGTGCAGAACAGTCCACGTGATAAAGGAATCGTGTCTCCGCCTCCATTCAGGTTTTATTTAAATAGAGAATTTTTTTCCTGTGAAAAACAACAACTGCTAACAAACTAAACAGTCTCAGAACTTTGTCTCCATTTCCCTTTAATTAGTACCAGATTACAGAATTATTTCCAGGGAACATCCAAGGAAATTAAAAGACCTGTAAAATAAAACTTTACCGTTTTAAAAGCTAATTCCACATCCTCTCCATGCTGCCAAGTCCCAGTCAAAAGTCCCACTACAGAATGTCTAATGCTGCATTATTAGAGCAGACTTGAGACCGAGCAGTACACAGCGTTCATACAGCTTTTTAAGAGTAAACTTCAAGCACTTTCAAGGTACCTAACCCAAACATTTCCAGACTCTCGAAGCCTTTATCATCACATCTAAACTGTTGTATAAATGCCAGGAGACAACAAACAAATACAACAATGAAATCATTTCAAATATTAAAAGATGTTTGATTTCCATGAGTGACTGTGTAGATGATGAATCACCAGATTATGTTGTGTATAATTTGAATTCAAGCATATTCCTAACCTTGAAAACATAACGGTTAAAATTAAACATTTTCCAAACTTTCAAGACTTTGCACGAACCCTGAGTACAGCCCCGGTGTGTCCTGCCGCTCTGCAGACGTTTGATGAACTGTCAGTGCGTCACTTGTCTCTTCAGTCCATCCCACTCTACTGCAAGTGTTTGTCAGTGAAGAAGGCGTGGCTGTATGCTTGATTTGATGCACCTGTTAGCAAACAGGTGTGGCTCAAGTAGCTCAACCCACTAATCAGAAGGTGTCCACACACCTCTGAGCAGGAAAAAGCACTAAACAAACAGAAGTGTTACTTACAACATGTGTGACACGAATACCATGAAGCAAGCTCAGCTTCGTGTGGCTCTCTTTGTGTTACCTGTCCTCACCGACCCTGAGTAACTGCAGGAAGCAGGTTATTAACAGAGGCAGTATCAGCTTCAAAATATACCTTATGCATTATGCAGAATGGCTCATTTCATAATAATTTATACTGTATTATATTTCTGGATTATAATTATTGATGCATGAATGTGTTCATCACTTTAATGTTGCAGCTGGTAAAGATGAAGCTACTTTATATACTGCTGGTAGCTTCATCTATAATAACATATCTTAATTTATTAGTTTATTTATATTTTGTATGAATACTCTGATATATGCAAGTAACTAGTAACTAAAGCCGTCAGATAAATGAAGTGGAGTAAAACGTACAATAACTCCCTCTGAGATGTGGTGGAGTAAAAGTAGAAAGTGGCATGAAAAGAAAAGACTCAAGTAAAGTACAAGAACCTCAATTTTGTACTTAAGTACAGCTCTTGAGTAAATGTACTCCTCCACTGATTAGTCAACAAACAATTGAAAAGTTTGGCCTGAAGGAGGCGCCAGAGGAACGGCCATGTTGTTGTAGTTTTGCTTTGAGCTGAATGCTAAAGTTAGCATGCTAATATGCTGACAGCTGCATTAGCATATAACTAAAATAATCAAATAAATGTAGTGGAATAAAATGTAGAATATTGGTTTCCAAAATGTATTGGAGTAGAAGTATAAAGTAGCATAAAATGGAAATAGTCAAGTAAAGTATAAGTACCTCAAAATTGTACATGAGTGCAGTACTTAGTTCCATTCCACCGCTGGTTATCTGATAACTCAGATCCTAATAAACATCGTCAGAACCGAGAATGACTTCATGTGTCGTGAGGTGAAACGGGGATTCAACAAGGAGAAATGAAACAATATATTCGTATAACTGCAAACACCTAGAAATCATTTCTAAATATTAAAGTAAGGCTATAAGGCTACAGATAAGTGCGGGAAATATTATATATGTCTTTGGTATAGAGTGAATATTTTTTGCTTTTTTTGTCTGATGATGAACAAACTATTATAAATATGTGATGCACATAAAAAAGTTCAAAGTCATGTCAGACTGTTTCTGCAGCCAAAGCAGAGAGTTGGTGTGAGATGACGTCTGTCTGACTGAAATGTTGCATTCATGATCACGGCAGCTAACCAACAGTGTGTTAACACAAAGTATTAGTTTTTACTTCCAGTTATCGTCACAAAGTCGCTTCATGGTATTCGGAGCTGCAGAGATGGTATATAGAGATATATGATATAAACCAGAGTGGAAATGTTAAAACGGGAACAGTAAAATGATTCTACTGACACTCGGTACTTTTGTCCCCGTCAGGCTCCTGTAGGAACGATGACTCCAGCGATCTGATTGGTCGGTGGTTGATCTGATCCCATGGATGTATTATAAGAACTGAAATCAACAGGTTGGGCCTGCAGGATCTGTTACCATGGCGATCTGCCACGGCCAGCTTTGCGATACCAGAAAAGTGAGTTCAGCCCAAAGACAGCTGGATGACCTGAAGAAGAAGTGAAGGAGTGACAACAATATTTTCCTTCCTGATGTTATAATTTAGGTATTTATCGCTCAGTGTTCATCCAAAAACCACAAACTGTTCAACGTGACTTCCTGTCCAATATATCTGCACTGTGCACATTCCATCAGCCAATCAAATGAAAACCCCATGAAGGGCAGGATGCAGATCCTTCACCGTCCTTCAAAAAACAAAACGAAAAAAACTGTATGATGAAACGATTGATCATCTCTGTTGAGAGTCGGATCGAAACACTGAGATCAAAACATTTTGAAGAAGAAGAAGAAGAAGAAGAAGAAGAAGCTGTAGAGAAACAAGACGAGAGCAAAGAAACAAAGATTCAAGAAAACTTTCATTTCAGCTGCTTCATGCAGACGAGTACCAACTGCAGTACTGGAAGCAGTATTTTCAGTAGTAATACTGCCATGGGCCTCAGTACTTATGGAAGCAGTAGTGATAGTAGTAGTAGTATTTTCAGTTGTAGTTCTCCCGTAGTCCTTTGTAGTAACAGTAGTAGTATCAATGGTAGTAGTAGTATTTTCAGAAGTATTCCCACCATAGGCCTAAACAGTGATAGTAGTAGTATTTTCAGTAGTAGTACTACCATAAGCCTCTGTAGTAACAGTAGTAGTATCAAAGGTAGTAGTAGTGTTTTCAGAGGTAGTTAGGCCTCAGGAGATGTAGTAGTAGTGACAGTAGTAGTAGTAGTAGTATTTTCAGTACTGAACTCTTATTCCAACTGTGACTCAGAGTTACAGCGAAAAGCAACAAAAGAACTAAAACTTCAGATAGCAGGTGGTGATATTTTATGTTCCACAGAGTACTCCTTTAACTTCAGTCCTGTGGCTTACAGTTTATACAGTTTATAGTTTATACAGTTTATACAGTTTAAATAGTGAGAGCTGGACTCAACTTCCTGAACCGGGCCGGACTTGAATCCAGGCTGCTGCCGTAAGGACTCAGCCTCTACCAGGTGAGCTACCGAGGTGTCCGTTAATAAAGGCTTTTAACTTATTTCCAGCCTCAGATGGTTCTCCGTGTTGGTCTCTCGGATGAATCCAGCCAGAATAAGAGTTTAAATTAAAGCAGCAGATGCAAAGTTAATGTTTGAGTGCTTCTACGTCTTGGTTTCCACCTGCAGCTCGTCTCTACATGGGAGCGTCTCTGTGGCAGACGCCCTGAGGGAGACACAAACATGATATGAAACGTGTCAGCCAACACCACACAGCACATTTGTTAATTACCCTACATAACCTTCCACAAATTGCCTGTTGTTGCCACTGGTGCTGGAGATAACCCAGGTCAGAGTGGTGTTTCCTCAGCAGGAGAGGGAGCGTTGTGTGTTATAATACAGAGCGTCTGAACGCTGAGCTGCTTATCAGCTCGACCACGCCATCACTCTCTCAGCAGGACTTTGAGTGGCTGAATTGAGTTTTTTAATTGGTTCGGCTGCGTACCAGGAGCCTCTGCAGGAGCAGCCATGTTGGCTTCATTTTGAAAAACAGCCTGCTGGGAACTCGGCGTGTTGATACTGTTGACATCCAGCTGAGAGGTTCAGTCTGTCAATAGCAGGGTCAGTTCAGCCGCCACAGGTTTGGTTTGGGGGCAGAGTAATAAAGGAGAGTGTTGCCATGAAGTTACAGGCAGGCAGGGATTTATTATTAACTGGGGATTAATATTAATATTTCATTTATAATATCTGCAGTATTTTGCAGCGTTGAGAAAAAGATGCAGAGGTTCTGAGGATTTTAACATCCTCAGTGAATGTTGCTCTGAGCAGCCAGATGCTTTTACTACAGGATGAACTGTGTGGTGATAATTAAAGTGCTGCCACAACTACACCTTGTATTACTCTGATGAAAATGATAATACTTTACAGGTTTGCACAACACAAGTTTAGTCCAGTAACAATCAATCGAACGCACAAATAGATTAGCGACGGCAGAGACTTTGACGCTTTGCTTCATGATGAAATATCAATATATAACAATGATATAACGATATAACAACTACTGGATGTATTACAAAGACATTCTTATAGATTACTGCTAATGACTTTGTTGATCTACTGACGGCCTCAGCTGCAGCTGTAATTTGACATTAACATACCGACGCGCTCATTTTAGCATTCTCGCATGCTACTGTGCTAAACATCACACTACACATAACATGCTAAATCATATGCTAACACAGCTGTTAGCATATTAGCACGCTAACTTTAGCATCCAGCTCAAAGCAAAACTACAACATGGCCGTTCCTCTGGCGCCTCCTTCAGGCCAAACTTTACAATTGTTTGTCTACCAACCAGTGGTGGAGTACATTTACACAAGTGCTGTACTTACGTACAAATTTGAGGTACTTGTACTTTACTTGAGTCTTTTCTTTTCATGCCACTTTCTACTTTTACTCTATTTTATATTTTGTACTTTTTACTGCACAACATTTATCTGACAGCTTTAGTTACTAGTTACTTTGCAGATTCCAAATATTAATACAAATTATACTTAACAAATAGTGATGTATTATTATTATTAGTGCGGTATTAAATAGTGAAGTATATAAAGTCATTTTAATTAGCTCCACCTTCACCAGCTGCAACATTAAAGTGATGAACACATTAATGCATCAATGATTATAATCCAATAATATCATATTTATTATTTTGAAATGGGCCATTCTGCCTAATGAGTACTTTTGCTTTTGGTACTTTAAGTATAATGTGACACTAATACTTTTGTACTTTTACTTAAGTAAAAATTTGAATGCAGGACTTTTACTTGTAACAAAGTATTTTTTAATTTAAGTTAAAAATCAGTCTACAGTCTCAGTATCTCGAGTATCTCAGAGCTAATCCTGTGTAATACTCTGTCTATTGAGCCGCTGCTTCCTGAACAGCCAATAAAAACCAACATGGAACTCATAAAATAAATTAAAACCAGTAAAACGTGAGAGCAGAAGGAACCACACACCAAGACGCATCTCCACAGTAACAACAGCAGGATCAAATAGATCTAATCTCTGTAACAGCAAGTCAATAGAAATGAATTTTCAGATGAGGAGGATTCTGCTGGTCTCAGCTCCTCATGCAGGTCGTGTCTCGGAGTCATGACGGTAAAAGCCCGTTTTCAGCTTCTAACAAATCTTACAAAGAGCTTCCTATTACTGAACCCCTCTTTCATCTGCGCTGCCTCTGTGACCCCCAGCTCCACTCCTCTTCCTCATCCCTCTCCATCCTCTGAAGGGCTCAGCTGAGGGGCCCGGGGCTAAAAACACTCCCTGACTTACTCTGTGTGTGTGTGTGTGTGTGTGTGTGTCACTTGTCAGATGATGGTAGATATCAGAATCCATAATGAAGACGGAGGATGCCTCCCAGGGGATGAGCTGGTTCAAGAGCCGCTGACCTGCATCTCTAAGCAGCAGCTCGGCCGCTGTCACGACGCCTCTGAGTTATCACACTTCATGAATTGGTAATCTCTGAGGGAGCCGGGGCCCCCGAAGACGCTCTGAGGCCTGGGAACAAACAACACAGAGTCTCCTGCAGGCAGACAGAGACCACGTGGCCCATCACACATCCACTGATCTAGAAAGTTTGGATTTTGTAAACAGATTTTTACTGATTTCAGTAGAAGTGAACGGACAGTTGTTTCTACTTGAGAAACCTATATATGTGTATATATATATACACACACACACACTCCATTGTGTGACTCATCTGGCTTTAATGGCACACAGTTCACACTAATGATGTTTCCAATACTCTGTACTTACCAACTATTATGGGATTGCCATGGAAACATAATTACACAGCAGCAATGCTCCCAGATCACAGGCAACAAAACGAGACATGTCGTCCCCGTCAGCCAATCAGCATCAACATCCATTATTCCTACAAGTTTCAGCAAAGTCACATACTGAGGGTCTGTATTTGAAACCAGCAGTATGCACTGATTTGGCCAAAATGTAGCATGTAGTATGCAAACAAAAGCAAAATCTGCAGTACGCCAAAAATACCCGGATGTCGTACTGATTCGGAAAATATCTCCAGTATGCATCGGACCAGTCTGCCTCGCCTACTGTATCCCATAATGCAAAGCTCTGCCGATGGTTTGCCATTAGCCGTGCTTTCCAAAACCAGAAACTGGCTAAGCCTGGCCTAGCATACTGCAAGATAAATCAATCTGACAGTTTCATACTGCATACTACTATGAAAGGCAGTATACAGAATGTAGTAACGGTACGTACAGGAAACGGTTGGATTAAATGTCTCCCAAATGTCCAAATCTAGCATCAGGGTAAACATCCATATTAAGCCCACTTGCAACTTCTGAGTCAAATAAAAAATAAACTACAACATTATTTTTGCTGTGTAATGCAGCTTGTTACATAAATGACACTTTTTATTATAAGCCAATCAGATTTGTCGATATTGAGTTACTGAAGCACGTGCGTGACGTGTGCCTGCTGATCCCAGAAGAAGCTGCAAATAAACTTATGGTGACTTTGGTTCCCTCAGAAGACACATTTTTTATATATTTCTGCTCCTGGCTTTGGTCAGTACTCAGTTAATATCAACATTTCAGTGATTAGTGTTTTGAATAAGACACAATACAGCCTGAGTTTGATTTTCATGTTCAGGTTATTGCTGCAGCGCCCTCTTTAGGCTTCTACATGTAATTTAAATGCTGCAGGAACACAGTGTGTTTCCAGCCACATTTAAGAAATTTAAGAAAAAAACATGAAATATTGCAACTAATATTGCAACTTTTTACGCTGCTAGAAAATGCAAAAAAGTGAAATGTAAACAGACTTAATCATGACATCGATAAATCATGACGTCCATAAAGCATGTGACTTAACGTCACTCAAACAGAAATGTCATATTTCCATCATGTTTTCCATCATTTGAGCTTTGACTGGAACTCTTTTAACGATGCCATCTCTTTGTGTCCTCTTCTTCTTCTGTGGTGGTTTAATGGCAGCGACTGGAGAATTAGCTCCACCAACAGTTTATCTCGATGTGCTCAGTTCTTTGCTTGCTGATTTTCTAGACATTTGGTTAAAATTTCTCTCTCTAGCTTTGAAAAAATATTGCAAAAGTTTGACTCAACACCAAGAAAACAGCCCAGAGAGTTTCCCCTCCAGAAAAACTACAGCATTTGTCATTTGTTCAAACTGCTTAAAATGACTGGTCTCTAATATTTGGCACTGAATGTAAATATCAGAGTTTGTGTCCCATCTCCTACCAACAGTCAAAGTTGGTTTTCTTTAACCGTCAGTTGTCAAAAGTGAACCAAATCCTAACCATTAATTATTTCCCATTATCATGATATTTCACAACCTTAACTGAGTGCCTTTATTTATAAGCATATTTCTCAAAATGTGGAACTTTTAAACAAACCTTTACCTTAACTGTGGAGGTGGATCGTTGGTTGTTTTGGAAGGACAAAACCCATTTTGTTGTCTAGGTATGAAGGCAGCTTCCCAGCTTTGATATCTGTCCGCTTACGGCAGATTGTGTTTACCAGCTACTGTGGTGCTTCATGGGTGGAAAAGAGGAAATAGTGATTCTTCTTCTCTCTGCATGAGGAAAAAGCTGGGCTCAAAATTACACTTAAAGCTCCCAAATAAAAAGAAACAAAGCTGATTCTCAAAGGATACGACAACATGAATAGACGCAGCCTTTCAACTAAAATAAGTAACAGAAGGCAGTTTTCAGACAATGGCACAATCCCCTTTGTCTCTGTTGGTTTATGTGATAAAGTATGATTTTGAGAACTGCTTTTGCCGTGCGGTGAGACTGAATGGAAACAGACAAATACCCTAATCGACATGTTCATCTCATGTGCATGTAGTCAGTCTTTGGCTGGGTCCCATATGACTCCCTAATTTATTCATTCTCCCTATTGAGATTTCGTACATTCATGAATCACCATCATTTGCGTCATCACTGATGTCGCTCAACTGTAATTTTAAAATCCATAAAATACAATGCATTGCATCGTGGGATTGTTAGCAGAAAGTAGTGTACATGCCATAGAGTTGTAAAGTGGCAGGAGCTATATCAGGTGCCCCTTGTTCCAGAAGTCCCACTCATTTTTCCCACAGACAAAGATAGGTGACTCACAGTTGGAGCACTCCTACGGCTTGGATCGGCATGACGCTCTCATGGTTGAATCATCAGTACAAAAGATGAACAGTTGTGTTAGAAAATATCCGGTTCTTTGATAAAAGGTCGAAGGTGCGAGCCTGTGGACACACAAACAATCACCGAGCTTCAAATTCTGTCACGTGTGCCGGTAACAGCAGGTGGAAGCTAAAGTTTACGGTGTTGAGAAAACTGACAATACAATCTGCAGCTCAGATCATTCACTTTCAGATTTTGGAGCATTCTGCAACAATGGCAACGTGTTTTCTTTACAAATCCAACGATGAAGCATTTTGAATTCACTACAGTTCTGTTTCACACCATTGACTTCTTCTCCATGGCAGCGGGGCTCATGGGTATTGTAGTGTTTAGAGCATTAGGGATATCATAAAAAGAAACATTTAAAATAGGAACACTAATGGGCCTCGCTACTGATACTACTTTAAAATGTCTAAAGGTTGATAACGACAGCTGGGCTGAACTGCGTTATCAACTGAAATATTATTAGTTGAACGACTGATTGATTGATTGATTGATTGATTGTCTCTTGGCTAATGAATGAACACCAAGTGTTCTTGAGAAATGATTTCTTTAGCATTAATTAGGAGGCTACTATCAGTTTAGTCAAAGTCAGTTTTAAGAAACGACCAAGTTAATGTCAGAAAGGATGTAACAAATAAATTAAATAAGCTTGCCTGTTGTTCTGCTAACTATTTGCAATTGCCGGTAGCTTAACCCTGCTAATTTCTATGTTAGCTTTGTCTCCTGTTAGCTGACTTGAGAGAACCATTAGATCCAGTCTCGTTCCCAGAGCCTCGTTAGCTGATCTACTGCAAGTTCTTCTGTTAGACCAATGGGCATCCCAGAGCTAAGCTAGGCTAATTGCACTGATCAGAGACACTAGAGATAATGGCATTAATGAATGTCAAAACCTAGATATGCATGAAAAATTGTAAGATTGCACATAAACTGAAACATCTCTTTCTATATCAGCAATTTTGAGACATTTTCAATCTCTAATCTTGTACTGAAATAGCCTGTCATTGTTTCATCAAGACTCAAACCATGATTAATATCTCAATATCTGATGAAATACGTATTAAACATTATCATGATTAGGTTTAGTTTGGAAAAATGTTTACGCACTTATTAATATGTTGGACCACAGCCACTGCAATATTAAAGTTTGGGCTCCTTCTCTTGCATATGCCAGTTAATTAATCATCAATAGACGGTGGAGGTCAATCACATTTTCCTAGCTGCTGACTGTGTTAAGAAGAGGTCAAAATGACATCTCATTTAAGATTAGGACCCGGAGCGCTGGTGTTTGAACCTCCCCGCTGTGGGGGGAGATAAATGAGAGTAACCGGGCCGGGAAGAGGCTTTTCTATCCCCCAGACAGTTTGCTCAAGGACAGCAGCCGCTCACCGACGGCCTGAATGCCATCAGGACTGTTTCATGGTGAGAAGAAAGTAGGAGGGAGAGGACTGAATCGCCCCACAGAGGAAGAACTGGAAACATTACCGCCACCTGTAAATGTCAGGTGTCACATTCAGGGAACAAATATCAGGGATGCACACATTTACGGGCCAGTTATAATATATTTAATTATGAAGCTAAGATATGTATTTCGTTATCTCCCTGCAATATTATATCATGGCTTACAACTTATGAAGGATGTGAAAGAAGACTTTATGTAATTAGAGAGGATTTATTCAAGGCGAGCGTTGTGCAGATATAGATCTCTGAACCCTAATTCAACATGGATGGTAATACTGGCACTTTAATGTTATTACTAGAGGCTTTAAAGTCCAATAAGGGGCAATTTTCTTTCTCTTTCATTTGCTTTATCTAACCAGACGGTGACATCTGGAGATAATGAACTTTCATTTCTGTCACAGCCGGGGAAAAAAATAAAAGACAAAACTTTTATCGCAGAACTTGTTTTAAATATTTTATTTTTCAACACAACTTTCAAATTATTCAAGAAGAACTCATCAGTTGTTATCTCTCTAAACCAATATTTTTTTCATTGTCGAAGCATAATGTGCCGAACGGAATTGGCCATGGTGCTGTCTGAGGAGCTCACAGGGATGAAACGTATCAAAGCAGCACGTATAGCAGCTTAGAAACTGCTGGAAGCTCACGCAGAGACAACGCAGCGCTTTAATCTCTCTAATACACTCGGTTACATCATGCCCTAACTGCTGCCGCTGGGTGTGGGAACCCCTCAACCTCATCCTTAACTCAGCTGTGGCAAACTGCGTCCGTTTGGCCATCCTCATCTACCATGACCTCTGACCCCAACCTCATCAGGAGTGCGGCCCAAAGCTTTTTCACTCCTCTGCTACCAGGAAAAACAGGTGAAAAGTATTATAAGACGCTGTGACTGAAGCCCCTAGTGAAATAAATCAGCGTGTCGTTTTTGAAATTTAAGTGCAACTTCATGACAGTTCAGGTGTTTAACTTGCTGTTTGCTGCACGTTTTATTAGCCACCGCCACCGCCGCCACCTACAACGTTAACAATATCGTCAGTCAAGATGAATGGCGCGACTGTTGGTCAAAGGATCAAATGCTGTATTTTTGCTATTTTGCTTACGTGAATAAGGGGAGTACTGGCACTTACTTTTTTCCACTTTCTGTCTTACAGTCTCACAAACTCACAGTTGAATCCACCATGTTTGCTCTCCTTCTCTGGGCGTCGTTTGAAAGCATACTGGAATAAATAAGGAGCCTCTAGCTGAAGTAGAAACAGATGAGGACGGTTCATGAAGAAGTAAATTAAACTTGACTTTTTAAATAATTTCCAGTCAGGGTCTTCTAAACCGCCTGGAGGAAATACAATTATAAAACTTGGATCATTAAGAATTAAACAACTCAAAACTTTGTGAAACTGCTCTCAACTTGTGATAACTTATTGTTCTAATCTTGCTGTGGAGGTTTTGGTAATTTAAGAGGACTCTGAAATCTGCTGAGTCGGCCTGAATAATAGGCTTTAATTAGTAAACAGTGGAAATCTTCTCTTTATTGTCGCTGATGGTTTGTTAAGTTGCTTTTGTTTTAAAGCATTTCTTAAGTGCTAAGTAATTATTGTTATCATTAAGAAGGCAATGACATAGCACTGCAATTAAAAAAGAAAACTCCCGGTGTAACCCTTCAGAAACATGGGAAGGTCATCAGCAGCTCCCTCGCTGGGTAAATCTAATCCAGGCGTTTAAACACATGCGGCATGTTTGGCCTCATCCTGACACTGAACTGCAGAGCTTCTCATCCCATAACAGACTCAGAGACGTGAACAGTAAAGCCCTCTCTGGCTGAAGTGCCCGCCAGGACCAAATCAATAAATAATTATACATTTATTCCTTTATTTGCAAAGAAGAAACACAATTATTCATCTTAACTATTGATGATCAGTGTTGGCAGCCGGTAATGCATTTCTTAGCGTTACCGTCACTGTTCGAATTACACTGTGGTTTTCAGGGGAGCCCTATTTTTCGGGGGTAGGGGTGGGGGTGGGAGGGAACTGTACACATACATGAATGCGCCCGCCTATGTGCAAAAATAGCCTACAGTATACTATCAGTACATTTCAGTTCATACAGAGAATATTTAGCCTGGGATAACAGGCTGAGAAACAATTAAAATGCAGACGCACAGTTACTTTGTTAAACTGAGGTTGGATTCCATGACAGTTATGAACATGCCCACAGCCTCAAATGTCGGTCTTACGGAAAACATAGTTGAGTGCGCCCCCATGCATGGATGGCCACAGCAGGAATAGACAGCATTGTGTTTATTAGACACAAATTATCGGAAATTGTTATAAACATTCACATCGCACGTTGACAAGTGCTTTACTATTGGGTTATTATTTATTTCAGGAATCTAAATATACAGGAAAATATAAATTTATACAGAAAAAAAACAGTGGCACCAAAAATTACCATATTTTAGAGCTCCCTCTAAATTCTCAAATGAGGCTTTCTGGGGAGCTGAGCTCTGGTTATCGTAATGTGATTACTTTTTTTAGAAACAAGTAGTGTAAGGGATTACAATTTGAAATCCAGGAATTACATTACAGTTAGTCACTGGTAAACCTGAAGTGCTGCTGCCACTGGGACTACGGTCGCTTGTGATGGTCAGTAAATACCTTCAAGAAAAAAGTAAATTTTCAAAAAGTAATTTTGCAGTGCTGTGAGCTCCACAAACAAAATTCAATTCCATTGGCAGAAATGTCAGAGACGGATATCTCAAAAGCTGGAGAAATAAAACTCAGACTACCTGCATATGTGTTTTTGGGTGATCTGAAGCTTTAAAGTGATTTTAATCAGGAAACAATTGTAAAAACTCTGAGGGGGCAGTTTAACAAAGAGGTTCTTTCTGATTTCAAAGCAGCAGGCTCCAGCAGATATAAATATCCATCAACCAGTTCTCACAGACTTTATCTCAAATAAGTATTTTTGTCTGTCGTATTATTTAGGACTTTGTTCTCTGAGCCAGGAGTTCTTCAGGATTTGACACCAGCAGGTTGATTCAGAGTCGGACAAGCATCAAGTTCCTGTTGTTTCCCCCTGAGGCTCAGCGGGCGACCTCGGACCCACCGAGGTTAATTTCCCTGACTCTCCTACATGCATCAACCAAGCGCTGTTTAATATCTATTACAGGGCTGGATGAAACGCCTTCATCCACAGGGCTCCAGGGCTCAGCTATTCACGGGGCGAGGTATAGGCCCAAAGTGCAGGACTGACCCTGCACTCTGCTCCCATTAGCATAATTGCATTTCAAACTGGTCAAGATCGCCGTGAGAGAGGAGCAATCAAACAGTCAAATGAGCCACGGAGCGTATATAGACGACTCAAAACCTGGTGCAGGGCAGTAATGGGGCAAACTGTTGTAATATGCATGACCACATGACATTGATATGGGGATGAATTTCACCCCCAGATGATTGGTTTGATTCATTCTCCCAATGACACTCGAGCAGCGCTCATCTCATGATGCTTTTGAGATATCTTGGGACTAATGTGGGGCAGGGAAGGCTGACAGTTTAATACTGATTTAAAGGAGATGAAGCAACAGTAAAATGGCAGCATCAGCAGTAAGACAATCAGAATGAGGTGGACTGTCCTTGAGGATGAACGTCATATTGACATGTGGTTGAAATATGTTCCCATTATCTTTGGATTTACCACTCTGACAGAACTCTTAGAATATTTCCTGCATAAAACAAATCTCCTTTGTGAAGATCTGACACACCAGGTGATAAATTCGGCATAAAACCAGATTTACCATTGAAAGTCTTAATAATTTTTGAAATATTGGGTCCTTGATTTGACAAAAGCAGCTTCCCAACTGTGGATTTTGTTGCTGAAATGAGAATTGTTGCTAGCAGATTTGATCAGTTCTAGCTAGCTAGCTAATTAAGCTACCTTTAGATCCACAAGCTGGGTGGCAGACTGTTTCATGTTTTCAGATGCACTTGTGGCCGAAACACAGTGGTTTGGACCATTCAGCGTCCTATGAGGAACTACTGGCAGCTACAGGCAGCGAGAAGCGACTGTTCATTCAAAAACAACAATGGCGGCTCCTAAAGAGGTTAGCGTAGATGCTGCTATAGCGTCAGTTATATCAGAACTGGAGAGTAAAGAACGGCACTGAAGGCTTTTCTCCATGGAAAAGATGTTTTCGCTCTTCTTCCGACTGGCTTCTGTGCCTGTCCTTTTCCAAACAGTTTCCAAGGACGACTTCTGTGTAACAAGCCATCTGGTGCGTCAAGGTTACCGTAAAAGAGCCTTAAATGTGCACTTGATGGCTACATATTGTGCTAACAGACTGAGGCTAAAGCTAACAGGTCCCAGGCAAAAAGACAACATCCTCGTGAGTTGATGATCCATGCAGAAGACATTGTTATTGTATTGCAGTGTAGCTGCTTAGCTCACACACTTGGACAAGCAAGTCGGAAGTTAGATTTACGCTTTATTGTTCGTATTTTCAAATGGTATGTTTCACTTTTACAGAAGAAAAGGCTTTGAGGATGAGGACTATCTAAAGTGTTCCACTACATCCACTACAGAGCAGGACGGCTCCCAATACTACACAACAAGGCATTTTTTTAACGTTACTTGTAACCCCACAAAATATATGTAGTTGGCTAGACATGCTAATGTTTGCAGCTTATGTTGTCCAATCCTTACGCATCCACTTGTATCTTTGGTTGTGGAAAGTCTTAAAGCTTGACAGGCCTGTCGCGCCTAGTTGTGATTGCTAAGCTATGACTGGACAATGACTGGGGGACCTGACCTATGAATATAAATTTACAGTGCTGTTGCCTTAAACCGCTTGTTAACCCGTCGTCTTACCCTGATTAAATGGAAAAATCCAAAACCCCTATCATGCCAGGTGGTTGAAAGATGTCATGTTTCATTCAGAACTAGAGAAAATCTAATAAAAAATTGGAGTGACTAACCCCGTATGTGGAGATATGTAATGTAATAACTTTCCTTTAATATTGTAATTCCTGTGATAATCAATCATTTTATTATTTCATATTTTAAATGTATTGCAGCCTGTTGGGAGGGGGAGCAGAAATATTCTTCTCACTATATTGAGTTCTTCTTCTTCCTGCATGCTGGGATTCTCTTGTTTATTGCTACGACAATTCAATAAAGAGAATTAGATTAAAAAAACAAAACAACAAACAAACAAAGAAACAACAAGTGAGGGAGGAAGCACGGCACAGCATGCGGTGTGATCCTGCACGTCTAAACAAGGCCATATCTCACCACGGCGATGCCGGTATCCTAGCAGCTGCAGCCGGCAGCGTTTGTTGGCACGGCAACAGAACAGAAGCTTAGAGATAGACTGATGAGTCTTTTCAGCTCTCTGTAAATAAGGTAAATGCAGGATGTAACGTACCAAGAGATGTGCAAACACAAGCTTTAGAGTGGATATTACTCAGTCAGAGCTGACTAGTATAACAGCTCAGGCTTTAATTCCTGATGCATAGAGTCATTTTGCTCTGCAGGCTGCACTTTAATAACCTCAAACATAAACCATAAACTTTAAATGTCAGATTCAATTGGCACAGAAATGCACATCACATTTGAGTGAAGTAATTATGCAGATGTGGGCCTGCTGTTGTGCGTTGCCTCAGTGGGAGGGTTGAGTACACCTGCATTTAGCCCCACTTGTGCCTTCCAGGGTCCCATTACGCCGCGACACAGCTGTTAGCATCGCAGAATCAACAGCTACATCTGAGAGCTCCATTTGGCTGAATTTACCACAAGTGCTCCCTCAATTTGATTTATGCAAATTACCGACGCGCCTCTTAAAGACCGAGCTTTTCAGCCGTTTGAGAGCCGGCCAGAAGTCAGCTGTTCTGTCTTGTGTGGTTTCTCTCTAATTAAGACTTCAGATAACCTGGTTGATGTGGGAGGCTAAATGCTCATTTCTCCTCTCAGAGCATTTAATAAAGAAGGGAATATTCATGGGAGCTGTGTGAACTATCTGCTCAGAGCGGACAACACCACAAACAAAAGCATAGTGAAAATAGATTTTTAGATAATGACATAGACATTGTTTTATCCCATCGCACTGGAAAATAATTGAATTCACACTGTTATCATCGAGTGCACTTGAGAGGTCACGAACACGGAGGTCGCACTGACAGAAAAGACATGAAAGCAGCTTTGCTATAACAACACCCTTAAAGGGGAATACCACTCAGTTTTTCAGTCTGTGTGTAGTTATTAAAACGTTTTCATTGGACAGTGTAATCAGGATCTGTTGACGTGAACGATTCTCAAAAAACAAAATGATGTCTGGAGTCTCTCTGTTTGTGAAGATGGAGGTCAGTGTTTGTACAGTGAAAGTAGGAGCAAGTATGTCAAACAGATGTTACATTCGTGTGGGATTTGGAGACTGACAGCCGGAGTGAAACAAGAACCTCTGGATTCTGCTCCTGAAGCAAGAAAACCTAAATCAGAATAACACGGATATTACACAATATATAACACACAACTACAAAACAATCCAGTCCTACAACATGACCTTACTCAGCAGCATGTTGTGTCTAGACCAGTCCTGTCTCCTAAGCATTATATACATTATATACTACAAATGTTCAATAGCAACAATATGTTTATAGACAACACTGCCTGGATTTGTTTTGTTTTTTTAATTAACATAATTAGGAAACTTTTTAATAAACATTTTTGCAAAGTCGCAAAATAATTTAAGAATATTCAGTGAATCTGCTAAATGTTCACTAACAACACATTTCATTTGCTTTCCTACAATATCCTTTATTGCTACTAAAGCATGAGTCAGGGTTTTTTGGTTGTTCTGTATGTTTAGGCAACAAAGCACTTGGAGCGATGGTGATCTTGGTTAAATATTGAAAATGTCAACAGTGACACATGACAGGACGTGTTTCCTTTTTGAAAATATTTTTGATCTTTCCCCAACATACACCAGGCTAACTAAGCTAAGCTAAGCTAAGCTAAGCGGCTGCTGGCTGCAGCCTTATATTTAAAGGGACAGATATGAGAGTGGTATTGAACTTCTCATCTAACTCTCCACCATAAAGTAAATAAGTGTAATTTACAAAATGTCAAACTATGGTCGCTTTGTACGCCTACCATCCACCTCTAATATAACTGAGGCAGCAATCACATTTAGTAACATACAAACATAATTGTTAGGAGTCTAGACAGGGATGGTACATTTTAAAAAGCAATGTAATATTGTTGTTAATTTAATATTTCTGTTTTTAGAGACTTTTAACTTCCCACAAGCCCGAGACCATCCCGGGTTAAAGGTGAGCCGCTACACTGAGTGAGGCTAGCTGAGTTGAAAAGGAACAACAGAGATTCAATTAGAAAGATGACATGAGGAGAGAGCGTGGGTGGATATCATGAAATCCTCAATGAAAGAGTCCACTGAGTTTCACAAGTTTCCGAAAGTCCACGTTCTGTCTTCAGATCTCGTGTTTATTTGACCAACAGTCCAAAACCAACAGATATTCAGTTTGCAAAGATAAAACAGAGAAAAGGAGCAAATCATCACATTTAGGATGCTGTAACCAGAGAATATTTGGCATTTTTGCTTGAAAAATGAGCGAAACGATGAATCGATTATCACAATCGACTAGTCGTTTCAGGTCGAGGTCAGGACCTGCGAACGTCACAGGTTAGAGTCCCTGTTGCCTGGTCCTTCTTTGAGAGAGAATAGTTCATGTCACTGGTGACGACTGGACTGTGGCGAAATGAACAAAACACAAAACTCTATATACAGTCAATCAGTTTACACAACAGTAGAGAAAGAATCAGAGGGAATCTCTTTTCTCCTGAATCTGAAATAATAATGAAACAGTGTGTGGTTTGAATTACAGCTGTCTACAGGTCTGTCTTTCCAAACACTGCAGCTAACAGACACCTCACTTCAGTTCAGATTTCTTCAACCCTCTTCTTCCTCAGCGTCCAGCGGTCCTCGGTTTGGGGGGAGAGACGGTTTGATTTGCTGCCAACGATTTGGTGGCCAGATGATGTGAGAGGCCCGACCGTGAAGCAGCCCCACAGACACCTGGGGAAAAAAACATTTAAAAAAAAACACAAATCAGGGCACTTTGTGATTCACGTTCTGCGCCAACAAAGGAAGTGGTGTGGCCTTTACGTAGAGAAGCAGAAATTAAAGATGGAAAGGTCAGGACAGAGGATGTGGGTGCAGCACGTCGTCTGCAGAGAGTAAACTTTGCCTCATACACATGATCTTTTCCACCATCGTCAAACATAATCTGGGATTTACAGAATCATCTAATGTCAACTTTCTCACCTGGTAATAGGGCTGTTATTTTTTATATCACGACATCTAGAAGTGGCTCTGACATTGTCCAGTTACATGCAGACGAAATCTTTTTAAATTAAGTGTTTTAATTTTATATAAAGCCTTTCTTTCCCTTTGTTTTTAAAATTCTTTTTTCTTTTCTTTAGGGATGTGCAAAAAGATTGTTCTTACTATTGTTTCCTGACTAACTGTCATACCAATGATAAGCACCTTTGCATTATTGTGAGAACAATTTGCCACTAAAGTGAATTAAAACAAACATAAAACAACAAGTGACTAGATTCTGGTGTGGATCCAGGATTAAAAAAAAATATTTCGTAAGAGGGATTTTTGAAAGTTGAATGTTCTATATATTTCTGTATTTTATCATGAACTGCAGCACTTATTCGAATGAAAACAAATCCTGCACATGTATCCCATAATCAGTTCTGCATGTGCGTTTAAATGCAGAATTGAATCCAAATTAAGACATAAAATGTCCAAGACGAAGAAATGTCTGCGCCAGATATATCTATCTATCTATATGTTTTCTGGTATTAGTTAAAGAACATCACATATTGAGTATTGTGCAGCCTTGGTACAGGCATATGCTCTCAACTTCTTTGTTTTGTTTCTTTATTTACGCATATACATTTAAAAAAAAAGTTAAAATAAAAATATATAATTTGCAAGGGAATGTGAAGGAGAATTGCCTAAAAATCCTCCAGGGGCTTCTCCACATTCTACAGCAATGAAGTATACACAATTTATATGTATCTATCAATAATTTTTGACAGTAAAAAAGACATAGTTTATCATAGTACTTGACAACAATGCATCCCATAATCAATGTCTGATATGAGTAATGAGTAAAGTGGTCTGTTTAAAGTGATGAGCTCATCTGCTTTTAAGGATTTTCTTGGAGCTCCAAACATGAGGACTAAATATGAAGCTGAAGAAACGCTTATCTGGGAGGATTTGAAACTGTTGGATTTGCATTCACACTCAGGTCCGGAGACTTGCAGTCATCAACAGCAGAGATAATTAAAACTGGCAAGCTGACAGCTGAAGATCTGGTCGCTCACTGTTGTCCGACATCGTCTTCGCTGCATCAATTAGAGCTGCTTTGCATAAAGGTCGAACACACACACACGCCAGCAAATGTCAAATGCTTTTAATGACGCCTGTTATCTCTGAAAAGCTGGCGTCTATATTAAAAAAACACCGTGCCGCGTTCATCTCCATCTTCAGAGTAACCTTTAGACAGCCAGTGCGCTCGGGCTCATGGAGCGATACCAGGCCGGCTGCAGACAGACGAAGAGGTGTTTGATTTGACTTCTAGGGTGTCCTCGCAGCTGAGGCGGGCGGGGCTGTTGTCTGGGCAACACAGAAGAGAAAAAGCCTCCACCGCCACAACAGCTGCAGGTCAAGATCCAGTTTAATAACATGAAGTAATGAAGCAGCCGATTAATATTCATCTGCTGCAGTTGAAGAGCAGGTCAGTGGGCTGTTATCTACTGAGGCAGGCAGCGAGACATTAAAAAAAAAGAATTTAATCAAAATGTATTTATATTGCACATTTCATACAACTGCTAACCTAGACTGTAGATAAAACCAGATCTCAAAACTGTGACTGCCGACAGTGGAAGGCTGAGTCAGCAGACATTTTTGTTTTAATCTCATGATAAATGATAAAAGTTGGTTACTGGTTAGTTATGGTTCCCTTTTTAAAAACCTTCATTTAATGTGAGTATTTTCCCCGTTTTTCAGGAATGCCCGTCGTTCTGTCACTGGTTACTTCCTTCTTTGTTTCTTTGGTTCCTTCTATGGGTCCTTGGTTTATTCTTGGAGTCTTTCTTTGGTTGCATCTTTGGATCCCTGGTTTCTCTTTTAATTCTTCTAATTCTTATATAATTATTTAGTTCCTTCTTTGTTTGGTTCCTCTTTAGCTCCTTTTGTTTGTTTAATGGGTTCCCTCGTTGGTTCTATTGTTTGTTTGTCATTTTGTCTGTTGTTTGGTTCCTTCTCTGATTAAGTAGCTACTTGTCTATGTCATTGGTTCCTTGGTTTATTCTTTGGCCCCTTTCTTGGTGGACTGGTTTAGTTCCTTTTTTTAGTTTGCTTGTTGGTTCCTTCTTTTCTTCTTTGGTTTCTGTTTTGGTTCCTTGATTTATTCTTTCCCTCTCCAGCTCTTTGTCTTGTTCACTGTTTCCCTTTTTGGTTCCTTGGTTCTATTTTCATCTTTGGGGTTCATTGGTTCCTTTTTTGATTCAGTGGTTACTTGTCTTGGTTCTTGGTTACTTGTTTGTTTCTGTGGTTCCTTGGTTTAGGTTTCTTTGGTCCTTTGGTTTCCTGTTTCCTTCTTTGGAACTGGGGAACTAATTCAGCTCTTATTGTGGTTCACTGGTTCCCTGCTATGGTTCCTTGGTTCGTTCTTCATTTTTTTGTTCGTTTGCTTCTTTGATACACTGGTGACTAACAGTATAGTTCCTTGGTTCTTCTTTGGCTCCCTAGTTCTTTCTTAAGTTCCTTAGTGTCTTTTAGTTTCTTCTTTTCCTCTTCAGATCTTCCTTTGCTTCACTGTTTCCCTTTTTTCCCTTGGTTCATTCTTCTTTTACTGGATCTTTGGTTCCTTAAGTCTTTACTTTCCTTCTTTGGTTTGTTGAATCCCTCTATAGTTCTGTCCTTTTCGGATCTCTCTTTGGTTCCTTGGTTTGCTCTTATATTTTTTTGGTTCATTGGTTACTTGGTTCCTTTTTTGATTCACTTGTGACTTGTGTAGTTCCTAGTTTTTCTCCTCAGCACTTTCTTTGGTTCATTGATTCCTTCCTCCCTGCGTTTCCTGCTACATCAGGACGAGTACGGCGCTCTGAAAGGCAGAAATCTCAGCAGCAGCCTGACTCTCTGGTATCGATCAACACCCCCATCGACCCCCAACAGATGTATAGTGGTCATTTCGTGCTTTGGGCTCAGTAAAAATCTTATTTATTGCACCTTTAAACCCTTTAATAGGCCATCCTTCCCACAGCGTGAGATCCACTGACATGAAGTCTTGACTCGTCTGTGCATTCAGAGTCCATTTCACATTTTTCAAAGTTTTGAATTTCTTGGAAAACTGTTTTCAGCTCTGAACAAAAAAACTTTGACAAAAGTGAAAAAGCAAAACTCACACTCCATGTAGAGTTTACACTATATACTGTATGTAGATATTGTGGGTGGTTTTTGTTTGTTTTGGACTATTTCTGATCGACCCATAGGCTGAGTGCATCATTTGTGGGAGCTGCTGTGTTTCTGAGTGGTGGGTGGCAGTGAGCACTGCAGGCCAGATTTAAAAGAATATATTATTGAAATGAGACCTCCTTGCTGGATGGGATATATCATGAATATACCCCATTGATTTTGCAGTTTTAGTCATGTTCCTCCTGGTATGAATATTTGATGGTGACATTAAACGGTCAGATTTGAGTGCATAGCCTGACATGAGGTTTTTCTCCAATAAAGAGAAACATAACGGCATGGAGGCCCGGCGAGATGCTGCCGCAGCTTCAGCCATTCAGCAAGAATAAAGGGATAATGTGATTTTGTGAAGTGCCTGATGGTGATGTCTGTTGGGAGGGATGGAAGCTGACAACCGCTCTTTAACCCCACCTCAAAGTGCTGTCCAATAAAACATATACTAGGAGAATGACATGGCGACAAAGAGACACAGACAGAAGGACCACTACATGTGTGCCACCTGGTGAAAGTTTCTTATGATTTCTTTGCTAACATGTAGCACAAATCACATGTAAGTGTAAAAAGGGGAAAATTCGAGCCTGGTTCCAGACTGCTGAGCTGCTGCCCTCATTGTTTTTGGTAAATTAAATAGGTCTGGTATTGAGCTCATTGACGGATGTTTCCCTGGTTGGAAAAAACAACCGAGCCAGGCAGAACTTTGTAGGTGGGATTGAAGAACGTCATCTTCCTGTGCCATAGCAATGTAAGTAGTGACAGAAAAAGAGCTGCAAAAATGGTGACATGGTGTGGATCATGGATCTGTAAACAGAACTGGATACAGCGTCGGAGACGGGGCCCCGTTCATTCCTATGAAAGTTGCTCAGTGGCGCATGAAGCCAGAAAAGTTTGACTTCCGGGTACAAAATTACCCGGATCTTCTGCAAAGCTTCCGCATCGTGAGGCCCACAGAGCAACCGCTCGGTTGGAAGGCGGACTCTATAACTGTGGATTCAGCTGTTAGTGAATTTTACAACTTTTAGGACATCATGATTTAAATAAGGGCTGTTTAAGTGTTCGTACGGGGAAGTTGATGTACCTCAAAAAATGTATCCGCTGATTTACAGACGTCTCTTTCACAATGCAAGTCAATGGGAAAAAGTCTCTTGGGGCCAGTGTGCATCACGTGACGGACCTGGAAGTTGTAATTACACAGTTTGGCCACTATGTCAAACTGGCTTCAAAGCCTGGCGCACTTCCTGGGGGGTGGATGAGATGGACGCAGCTGTACAGGTTGTTGTTAGTCGACTTACAGAAATAACAACTCTTAAATCACGTTAAGTTAACTGCTCCTCTACAACTGAAAATGACATCGGTGTGAATGGATATGTCACTTGCTACTGATTGATTAGGGCAAAATAAGCAAACAGTTAATGGTCAACATGAACACAATGTAATGTCAGACTCAATGATGAAGCGTAATGAAATGGCAATTCAGTGAATGAAAAAATACAATGCATTTGAGTTTGGTATGTTCTGGCAGTCTGCACTGGTATGCACTGCTTCCAGGAAATAGCCACAACCTAACTGGCAGCGATCAAAATGGATCCTGTACATACTCAATACTGTCGACACTTCCTGTACATACTGTATGCTGAAAATGAGACAGCCCAGTTTACAAAAAGTAAATGTTCAGCTTCTGTTGATTGAACTGGGTCACTCTTGAATTTGCAGTTTGTATTGAACTTTATAGTGTCGTGAAGTTCAAATCTTACAATACCTCTGTCCTTACCGAATCCAGGCCTCTAAATTTTATAGATTTTCGAGTCGTTTTTAAAAAAAAGTTTTTATTTTAGGATGTCGTGCACCTTTTAGGACACGCAGGATGTGGAAATAAAGGAAATAAAGCAGTTTATGCTTCATTATCCTTACAAACCATTTGGTTGCACGCCACATTAACGCTGATAATTTAGGAGATTTAAGTGTTTTACTTCACCTTCTGTGATATTATGTTGATTCTTGTGTATTATTTTTTCCCAGTAAATAAGCAAAAATCTACTAACATTGTTTATGTGGCGGTAAAGTCAGCCTTTATATTATGAATATTAGGGATGAGCTCATGTTTTGACTACCTTGACTGAAGCTGAACAAATCTAAACTGCATTACTGTCCTTTTGTTATGAATGTTACATGAGAACACAAAGTCTTTCTGTCGCTCTGTCTGGTGTAACTACAGACCGCTGATGCTGCTGTACACAGGGGAACGTCTTGGGAATAAAACTGTAAAGCCACAGGAGCTCTGCGGAGCTGCTGGTCCATGTGTTCTGGGTTTCAGATCTGAGGGGATTTCTTCTGAGCTCCTCAGCCAGATTCCTTTCAGCTGGAGATCCGGGCCTTCTGCCTGGACCTGTAATGTGCCATCCATAGCAACAGCACCTCCTCTGCTGAAAATTTTATACCGCTCAACCCGAGCGGGAAACTACAAACAGCTCGCAGACAGAGAGGAGGACGTTAATACTGTTTCTGCGCCAGAGAGGCGAGCAGCAACGCAGCGTTAATGAAATCTTTATGTTCAGCAGTGTCTGTCAGGATGGACAAACCGAGTCGACAGAAACATCTAGATCCGTTAACACACTCGTCTTCTGCACAGTCTTCAACACACGCACACATAGAAAATGCATAATCTGTCTCTTCAGTTTCCTTCAGGATACTGTAAATCTTTGCTCCAGCCAGAAAGGGGGATGGAGGTAAGCCCGGCTCAACATCAGATTTGACAGATAAAACCCTGACCTGACACACACACACACACACACACACACACACACTTATTTATCCATGGATTTTCACCAAGCTCCATGTTCTTTTTCAGCCCGTCTCTGCTGCACAAACATGGTTTCCCATCAGAGCTGAATAGAGCAGTTTTAGGGTTTAGTGCCTGGCTCAAAGGCACTTTGAGAGGTGTTATTGTGAGGCTTACTTTCTCATAGTTAAGCTACACATTATTAAATGTTTTGGTGTTAAAATAAACTAGTGAGATTTTGTTTAAAACCACTAATTTTTGGATATAATTACACACAAACTTTAAATCCAGAAGTTATTATATTATATATTATATTATTATAATGAGATGTTTTTGAGACCACTGCTTTGAGTCTCCATTAGGTCAGTCGCTATGGTAATACTGTTGGATGTGTGTGTGTTTCTTTCATTACTTTACAGTTTAGTTACAACGTTGTGATTGTTTTATTGTTATGTATCGTTGTGTAACTGTGCAGCGGTTCTGTATCTGTAATGCAGCCTAACCTGATCAAAGCGTCAATTATATTTATGAAAACTTTAAGGACGTACAGTGTGGATAGTCTGATTGGTTGATTGGGCTGATATTGGATTCAGTTCATACCGGTCCAAAGCTGTTGCTGTCCAGACTGTGTCCGTGATGATCCCCCTCGAGCCAGAAGTGACCATCAGGAACTCGAACGTATCGGTTCTTGTAGCCCAGAGTCCTAAAGAGAAGGAAAAAAAACCAAGATTTTGTTTTTAATCAGGCTTATGCAATAAATTCTCCTCCAGACAGTGAAACCTAATGAAGTTAAAACAGATGAGAGTTTTTGTTTAAAGATGTTTGATTTTCTTTTAGTGCCATTAGTGAACCCAAATACCAAAATTTCCTCTCAGCTCTCTGAGTGTTAATATCAATAATGAGCTGAAAGACAATTTAGAAACTGTCAGTGGAAAGCCTTGAGTAGAGTTTGCTTTACAGAAGCTATTATTTGTGTTTTAACCCTCTTAAACTTTAGACAAAGAAACTGGACGTAGTTTTATATTTTTGCCAATTCTGAGCTTATTCTTTTAGTCAGTATCAAGTGTTATACATCATCATGATTCAGGGGAACCTGCCCTTTCTTTCTGCTGCAGTGTAAAGTCACCATCAGGCATTACCTTTGTGTGAGCAGACCATATTTGACATAAAATAAAAATACAAAAATGCCCAGTGAAAAAAACTTGTGTTTTGTTGGATAACTCCATAGTCAATGTGGGAAGTTGTGTTTTTTACAATGTGAAAAGTTGTATTTAGGTGTTTTGGAACTCCATGTGAAGAACAAATACACCTTTTCCTCAGTGAGTTACAAACATTTATTGGATGTTGTCCTGGGAGTTTTTTCACTAGACAATGTGACAATATTTACATTTTGGTGCCGTCTTTATATTTTGGTCAATATCACCTCTGAGAGTAAATATCATAGTGTTATATATCATTGGAAAATAGACAACCTAATCTGTCCATATATTGCCATAAAATTTCCACTCAAGTGAGCCATCAAGCTTCTATCACGTGCCGTAAATCGGCCATGTTTGTTGTAAATGCACCATTCAAATTGTCTCAGAAAGATGATAATCTCACGGTTCAGACACAAAGCTCGACTCTATCCTAAACTGTTCCAAAGTTATTTAATGTTTTGTATAACATGTCTAGCGTAGCATTGATGCTACGCTAGACCCACATGCTACAGACACAGCAGCTCTGTGAGGCAGCGCTTCATTGCTGATGTTCAGCAGGTATAATGTCTACCATCTTATCAGCGTTCAGAACAAAAGCAGCCCTGAGGTGATGCATCAGTGTCGACATATTTTTTTATATTAACAGAAAACAAACGGAAACATCGGCGTTGAAAAAATGGTCAAACTGAACTGAGAAACTGATTTTAACTTTCCAGGTGGGTTGAATAAGTTTTCATTAGCTCTGACTAGAGAAAAAGAAGATCAGGATTCGGGTGAAAATTGCGGTTAAGGTTCCTCGTTGATGGCGGATCAAATCTCCGGGACAATTATCGCTTTCATCTCATTATCATCAGCCTCTAAATCATCCCTGCGGCGTCGCTTCCCGTCGCCGCCTTATCGCTCAAACAAAGATCTGATCCGAGGACACATTCAGACTAATAAGGGTGGAGGGGGGTGGGTGGTGTTTGTCTCCTCATGTAGCTGCTTCAATCAGGTCGTCATGTTTATGAGGAGAAGGACCAACGCCCTTCATCATCCCTCTGGACTGTTATGGGCCTGATTTATCATTTAGCACAGGAACATTGTGAATTATAGCCTCAGTGACTTTTTAAATGGAAATTTGTCTGCGATTCTTAATGCGCGCGCGTGTGTGTGTGTGTGTGCGCGCTGGTCTGGGAGGCCGGCTGACCGAAGAGGCCTTGGATACATAAATATTGATTTAGCCACAGCAGCTGAATTTACTGACTCACAAAAAAACAAAAACAAAAACAAGCTGGGACCTTTTTGTAGAAATAAAAAAGAGGTTAGAGCCTATATGACACCAACTCTCTGCCACAACAACTGTGAAGTCTTTACAGATCCAAGGACGATTGACTTCACTGTATTTATCCTTTTATTTAAGCAGGTTTGGTGTGTAGAGATGAAGAATCTGAGCAGAGCAGCCACAGGAAAAACAACAATCCTCCCTCGCACACGGTTACATCATCACTCTGGTTTTTCAATTCATCCCGGCAGGTATTTTGTGATAAAGTGCTGTAATTCTTTTGATGAACCTTTTCTCCATTAACCTGCATTGCATACTTCAACCTTAATTAGCAATTTTCTACATGGGCCAGAATTGCTTTCAGTAAACCTCTGTGAAGAGGTGTGACCTTCATGTTATAGATCTATCGAGCCCGGTCACTTCCTTCATCTGTCTTTACTGGAATATCTTGATGCCTCTGAGATACATCTCAGTGCTGCATTACAGCATTCAAACTGCACTAACTGGGCTCATAAATGCTACAGAGCTTCAGTTAAAGTGCAACAACAGCAGCATGAGGAAATAAAAATCACCCCACATTCATTTGAACGAAGAACGGCAGGAAATCCATTCACCTGGTTTGTTTCAAATTCACTGCGGCTGAACTTTGACCTGCGGTGGAGGAAGTACTCAGAGTAGTAATACCACAGTGTAAAAATACTGTTACAAGTAAAAGTCCTGCATTTAAGTTAAAGTACATAACTAAAATAAAAGTACTCAGACTATACAGAATAATGTATATTATATTATTGGATTAATGTGTAATGTTGCAGCTTTGGCTTCCAAAGTGTGGAGGAGTAAAAGTATAAATAAAAATATACATGTAAATTTAAATTGTACTTAAGTACAGTACTTGAGTAAATGTACTTAGTTACATTCGACCACTGCCTGTAAATGTTGTGGCTCTGCCAAAGTTTACAAAGTCTCACAAATTTAACCACTTGCCAACAAATCTCTACCGGTGGACACATTTCTACCGTTGCACGGTATATACCGTCATATCGGCCAACACTGCTTCAGAGAGACGAGGGCTGAAGTCTGTGTGTAGCCAAAATGTGTCACTGATCCCATCTTTTTACTTTCAAAAATCTATGTGAATCCAGTCAACCTTTTCTTTTTATTATCACGTGTCTGAAAGTGTCCCAGTGTGTCCCCAGACTAACTCGAGTCGGTCACACAGCGTCTCGTTACTGAGGGTTTAACCCAGATACAGCAGACACACTCATCCCTTCCTGGACACAGCAGACATACTCATACATACCAAAATAACACAAGAACACAAGAACACATGGTGACGCCGCGGACGCGTCAACGAGCTTCCAGATGCTACAAACTGCCTCGTTATCGCCGTCTGAAGGCAACTGATGTGTGTTTTTACTGAATCTGGGCCGCTTCTGAACAGAAGGGTTAGAGTGCTTCACCGAGACCAGTTAAAGATTCACATTTCTCCTGAACACACACACACACCTCGTGTTAACAGCAGCTGATGAACGCTGCAGAGGAGGTTGAAAGGAGTTTAATGAGGCAGAGGTCGACAGCTGCTGACAGCTCCACACGCTGGATTAAGACAGTTAAAGCTGCTCTGACCTGTGTGTGTTGTATCTGACTGATGTGTGCTGCTGAAGCCTGGTGCTCCTCGTTATGTCTCTGGATTTAAACTGTCAATCGCCAAACTTTTCCCGTCACTGTTTATTATCTTTGTCTGTTTTCATAATGAGAAATTCCAAACCTTCCAGAGTTTTCCGCTAGATTTCAGTCCTAACAGGAAGACGACGTGTCCCAACTATCATTTCTGACATCACCTGACGTGCACTCACTTTAATTGGATGAAAATACGAGGATTGAGAGATTTACGGCTGACTGGATTTTATCATGCATGAATTTCTACAGTCCAGTTTTGCTCAAAGAGTTAACGTAAAGTACCAACACTACCAGAGTCAGAGGTTCAGCTCTGTATATAGATACATAATGCTGATGTATGACCGGCTGAATACTAGTGCTAAAATGATTGGTCCACCAACAGAAATGATTCAATAATTTCCATAATCGACTGATCAATATCAGGCAAAAATGCCAAACATTTGCTGGTTCCAGTTTGTCAAATATGTTGCCGTTTTCTGTTTTATATCTTTGTAAACTGAATATCTTTGGGGTTTGGACTGTTGGTCAACAAAACAAGACATCTGATGCCATCACCTCGGGCTCTTAGATCTTATGACGGGCATTTCTTGGAGTTTTATAGACTAAATGAGTAATTTAATAAAAGATTAAAAGACTTATCTGTAACAACCAGACTAAGAGGCTCTGTGAGGCTGTACTTAGCTGAATGCCAAGTACAGCATGCTAACATGCTTAAAATGACAATGCTAACACGCTGACGTCAAGCAGATATAAACTGAGTCGTAATTTGCATACTTCTGAACTTCCACTTGCTATTTTAAGTGCATAAGTGTGTTCACACCGACAGGTATGGCAACATGCAGTGTACTACGACCTGGATGTACCTGGATGGTGTTCAGAAAGTTGAGTGAGGAACGCTGCACACTTCTCACCCTCAACGGTCGCCATCTTGGCTACGTAGCAGAAGGAGAGGAACCACCAACCTGTGAAAATGGCTGCCGCTGTTGCGATTCTTACAGCTAAAAGTAAAAGCGCATTCATTTGTATTTATTTTTAATAAAACTGAATTGAAGTCAAGTGAGCAAACTAGCTGGCAGATATTTTGGCGGGCAACAATCACGGTCAGATGTTGGCGATAACGCTCTGCCTGGCTGCAACTCGCCATTAAAAAGAAGAAGAAGAAGAAGCGGTCAAATGTTGCGATGGTCATTTCCGGTAAGTGCACAACGGCCGTGTTCAATTCGAGACAACACTACCCTGTCAAAATTCACAGTATATCGTGTACACAGTGTACTACATGTATGTGTACTAACGGAAGTATCCGAATTGAGACACAGCACAAGTGTTTACACAAGTGTCATTTCTAACCCCCCAGTTATAATTACTGTTTCTCTGCGAACTCGCCGGACCTCCTGTAATTTAAATCCCATCCAGAGTGATGTCCTTGTATGTTAAAGTGGATCTCTGAGTTTATTCTGTGGAAACATGCTAAAACCAACATATCGGCCTATTTGGGAACCAAAATGAGGACAGAAAAAATTAAAGCCATCAAGAGAGCAAGAGCTCATCAAATGGGCTGTTGTAATGTCAGCTACAGGTACGTACTGCTGTTCTGTTCAGAGTTTTTTAGGGACCAAAGTGGTGGACCGACCAACTGACATTGGACCATATTTGTGCAACTTTTTGGAGATAAACCCCAAATCTCTACCAAAACCAGTCACAATGACACTGTTGTGGTGGTGACGTTGTATTTGGAGGATCACTGAATGAAGTTTGGCTGGCCAGCCTGAACACCTTGCAGCAATGGAAGACAAATGCAATGCTTCCGTTTGGTCACAAATTCACCATTTTGGCTGTGAGAAAATGCCAAATTCAATTTTGGTTGCCAGGTGTTTGGCAGTCTTGATAAAAGCCTCCACAAAATGGCAGACACTGTGTTTACTGGTCAAAGTACAGATGAAGTTAATTTCCAAAATACTGAAGTCCTTTCTTCTTCTTCATTCTGTGTGTAAAGAAACTTGAGTTCCTTCAGATGGTACATTAGTTTGTGTGTTTTGGTGTCACTTTGTTAGAGTTCCAGTGACTTTTCGTGTCAGTGATGGCTGCCTCCTGCTGCAAGGGGACCTGTATAATGGTTTAACAGACAAATAAACTTTATTTATGTGTTACCATTAGTTCATTGCAGAATCTCCTGCACCGCCACAGTCACCACTCCCACTTAGTTTCCTCGGGCCTGACGACGACGATGGGAGATTTACGTACCGTATAAACCTCTCTGTTTGGAGATGAATCTGTAAAACAATCCTCTCTCTGCAGCTGACGGTTATGTGGCAGGCAGACGGTCGGGTCTGCGTGGTCAAATTAAAACCGGAGCTGTGATTTATGTCGGCCTGGCCCCGGTAAGACAACACAGGCTGACAGCCAGCGTCGTCAGCGCCGCCTCCGCCAGGGAACCCATCACAGGCCTGTTAATTATTCATCCCCTCCCCAGCCGGTGACCTGTAATTTGCGCGGTGGCACCCGACACAAACAGCTGCCGGGATGAATCACATGATGATGGCGTGTTATGATACTGTGAACACGTCTCTGTTGGTCTGATGCCCTGCCACTTCCTCTCAGCCTCCTTCTTCTCCCTCATTGAAAAATCCAGAATCTATGAACATACAAATACAGTGGAAACAGCTTATAGTGACAGAATCATTCCTATGCAAATGATTCTGCTTAAATAATTTGCTTAATCAAGTAGTCCGCTTAGTTCATTTTGGGTCTTTTCATACATGACAACATATGGTAAAAATTCTATTTTTGACTTCACTCCCATGATGCTTTGCCTGGCAGTAACCCGTCTGCTTCCAGCTGGCTACCTAAGGCTGCTGCACACTGAACTCATGACGGGAAAAAGAAACGTCGTCTTCTCGAAGCTTAATGTGACAAACTGCCAAAAACGAGCCGACGAGATGCAGCAGTGAAACTTGGCGTTAGGCTACAGTAAGTACTAAGCTAAGTACCAGCCCATTTGACTGTTATCAGGCTGTTGAATAGGCGTTATGATCACACTTCTGTCGACCTATATATTAGGTTCAGGAGGCTGTTATCACCCATTTATTTCAGTGAGCCAATGCAGCGTGTTCAGGTGACGTAGTATAAAGAGCGAAGAGGAGGCTGGGGTGGGTGGATGGGTCAAACAAACAGGACTTTTACCCAGCAGGCCGGGGGTCATGTCCCATTGACTTATTTAAAGTTTTAAGTTACAAAACATTACTCGTGTTACATTATTTACGTCACGTACGTCACTTCAGAAGGTCATTCTCATCTATTCACATGGTAGGTGTAGCAGGTCCCTTCTAACCCGTATCTATGAGGCTGATAACCACTGATAATGCACATTCAATCGAGTGATAACAGTCCAATCAGGTGCAAGTCCAGTAATTTAATTTGTACAGTAATTTGAAAATCGTTTGAAACGTCTGCACTGTATTTTGAAACAGTCAATAAAATTCAGTAAATAGCGAAGCTGTCCGTTTCATTACTTTATATTCATGTAATAAATATACACATGTCAATAAGATGTTCATCTGCATGAGAAATAAATTCAGTTATATTAATCATCTGCTTGTAGTGATCAATTTGACCCGAACCGACACGATCACTAGAAGAGGTTTCCGCTGTATTGTTCATTTCAACAGTTTAACAGCTGGACACCAGATGTCTCCTTTTACTCTGTGTTTGTGACCTGGAGGCTTCACGTTTCCACAACACACTTGTGTAAGTGGCATACTGGACCGTGATTGGCTTCCAGACGAAATCCTGCAGGTACGTCCAGGTGTTAAACTGAAAGTTAAGGTGAGCTCAGAGAAACTTTCCTCCTTCAGCAGCTGAATGTGAAAACAGGCAGATATCTTATTTCTGGACATTGAATTTGACCATTTATAGGCCAAGAAAAAGTTAAGAAATTCATAAATGAATATAAACAACAACTAAACCTTCAATCTTCCTCACCAGAATAACATTTCTGGAGAAAGTTCTTGGACAACAGACTTTAAAGCATCATGCAGTTTCAACTATTAAAAAAACGAACTAATTATCTGTCTACAGCCCCGTCTGCATCCGAACAGTCATTAGTTTAGTTAAAGGCAAGAATTCCTCCAGCGTCTGGACGTCCTCGCCCTGCCACAGACTGCCTATATATTAGAGCTTGAATCTGCTCCAGTTAGACGTTATCACTGGGAGAGACGCTCTGAGGTAAAAATCCAACTGTTCCATCGGCCTGAATGTGCAGCTGCATCAGAAACGAGCGAGTGTATGCAGATTCCCCAAATCTGCTGAAATCAAAGCGTCGGCTCATCCAAATTACAAAAAAAGACAATAAAAGAAGTGTTGGTTTAATTTGCTGCCAACAATTACAGGGACTATTTCTGTGGTAGAAAGCAGTTAATGAAAAGTAACCTCAGGGGATTATCTGAGTGGATTATCCAGAGAAACTCATACACTTTTTTCTGGAAAGAGATGCTGCCGTTGGATTTTTTAAACATAGTTTTTTGATGCTGTGAGCGTCACAAACTAAATTAATTTAACCTCCTTCGTATTGAGGTGGAGACAGAAATCACAGGCATGTATCTCCTACCTTGGACACATAAAACCAAACCTATCTTCATGGATTGACACCACTGGAGGGAAGTGAGGAAATATGTTTTTTGGTGAACAGAGTCTTTTGGGGCGGCTCAGGAGGTAGAGCAGGTCATCCATTAATCCCAGGGTTGGCGGTTCGATCCCAGCTCCTCCTGTTCACACATCGAAGTGTCCTTGAGCAAGACACTGAACCCCAAGTTGCTCCTGATGGAGGCCAGCACCTTGAATGCCAGCTCTGTCACCATCGGTGTGAATGGGTGAATGAGACCAAACTGTAAAAAAGATTGGAGCATTTTTTGGGACCTATCCACAATTTGTTGTGTGATCAAAAATCAAGAGAAGGCATGGCAGCAGCTGCAAAGATGGAAACCAGTGAAGCCGTGCTGGTTTTTAATGGCTGATTGTTTGTGTCGGTTGTATCATTCTTCAGCACATGTGGAGGCTTTTAATGGACTCTCATGGTCCTCAGCTTCAGAAGAGACGACAGCTCATCAAAATGATTGACAGGTGTGGTGGCGGGAACAACCAAGTTGATTTGAAGGAGGACTAAGAATAGGTGGAAACTTAAAGAAAGAGCAGAAACCTGTTGCTTCTCTGCTTCTGTGGGTTGAAACCTGCAATGATGCACTCGTGTCACAGCAGGCGTTTCACTTTTGAATGTAATAAAAAGTGATGTCACAGTGTATCTTCTTTGTAGGTTTGATAAGTGTAAAAACAAGACTGCATTCATCTTTTGTTAAAATGCCTAAAATGACCTGTTTACCTGACGGAGACCTCTAGTGGACGTGGGAACTGAGACTCTTGTCTGTCAGGAGCAAAAGGTGGAAGTCGTTTGACGCTAATAGTGTCGCAAAAATTTGTTGGGAGGAGGTCGGGGGTTGATGGTTGGGTCAACTCTATGGCTGTTCAACATTGGTTTTTACCATGACCGCGATCTTTCTGTTACCTTAAAACCAAGAAGTTTTGTGCCTACACCTTAGCAAACCTCAGCCCTGTCTGGACCTAGAAGACAGTCCCTGTGCGCTACTCTTCATCGGAGGTGGGGAAAGTTAACCAGATGCACATTTGCCAAACCAACCAGTTAGTCTTCATCCTTGAAGTTTGTTCTTTTGTAACAGTGAAACAAACTGTTTGGAGACACTTTCCATGCAGCATAAATCTCACCTTTGTGTCGCTTGTCCAATTAAGTTTTTGAGTGCGGTGTCTTCTTCCTCTTATTCTGGTGCACCGAGCTGTAATGGGCTCATTACTGCCCCCTTAAGCCGGAGGGTGGAAAACACCCACTGATACAGACTGTATATAAAGATGGACGACGCGTCTCCTCTTCCTCCCTCTGTACAAAAATGAAGCCAAAATACCCCGGATACAGGAGCTGTCATCTTGCGCTGGTGACATCATTTGGAGCCAGAGTCTGTGCAGTAGTGATCGAGATCCCGCCCACACACCCGCCTGAACCAATCACAGTACACTCACAGCTGTCAATCATGACGTCACACCCCCTTTTATAGCATCAAATAACTAATTAAAACCAAACTGATCAGAAAAACGAACACTTGAACAAACATCAGCGTGATAAGAACTACCTGAAATGACAGAAACCATCTTTGGGAACATTTTATTTGACGTGTGCTTTGATTTTTCAGTTTGGTCCATGTCCCATCCGCTAACATGGAGGGGGCGGGGCTTATGACCTATACTGCAGCCAGCCACCAGGGGGCGATCCAGATGTTTGGCTTTTGGCGAGCTGTCACGTCGTCCATCTTTATCTACAGTCTGTGGTAAAAACTGTAAAGCTGTAAATTACTGTCATACAGTGAACTTTGTGTGTTCGACTGAAAACCAGCTAACAAACCAACAGAAAGGGGATTAAAGGAAGACTTTACAGCATTCAAGTTTTGTTCCACCTTCTTTAATTTAATTAGCTTGTTGTAATGTTGGAACTGTCAAGCAGATTTTAAAAGAAGAATATTAATCAATAAATGTCTCTTACGCTCTTCATCCTAAAAGATTAAAGGGTTTAATAACTTACCTGAAGGTTTATTTACATGGTCCGTCCCATAATATTGCAAATTAAAGGAAATTTAAGAAATTAAAGTTGGAGATTTAAAGAATCCTAAAGAGATAATAAACTGTTTTTATTATGAATGAATGGCAGCACTCTTCCCACCATAAAGTTTTAAGCTTTAACTCGGTTTCATCATTTTGGTTGATGCTCTGCAGTCGTGCCTGCTGAATGTATGAAAGTTTGCATTCTGCTCTTCTGGCAGGTTTTGTTCCGTTTTCTTTTTGTGTCAAAATACAAAATGTGTGTAAAACTATAAAGGGATTTTAAAGTTTATCCGGCCCCACCAGATTTTCACAAAAAAAGGAAAAATAATAGCTCATTAAATAACCTTCGCAAAGGGTCAGAATTGCCCCTTGTGGCAGGTTTTGTTTTCTATTTTGTAAGTGTTTGGATGATGAGTCTCTCTTAAATAATATATGAGAATGAGGTGTTATAAAAAGCTGTGACTTCAGAGGGTCAAATTTGACCTTGTAGCTTTTACAAGTACAACACAGAGCATCAAAACTTTGCACAGAAAGACCAAAATATGGTGACGTGTGACTAATGATCACATAACCTGAACTATATATGTAGTGAGCGCCTGCATCTGATCATGTAATACAATGATGACAGTAATAATCCCCCTTCAGTCATTAGTTTACTGGTCTGAGGCAAAGTTTCATGTTCTGATGCTCCTGATTAAAAAGGTAAAAATGGAAAGAGACTGCGATGCTAATGGGCAGAGAGACAGACTAGGGACACGATGGTCTCTGTAATAAAAAGACGTCCAACAATCAGACGGTGAGTTTTGAGAGGTTGCTGTATCAGAGCCAGCAGCCCGGCCCGCTCTGTTCTCCTGCTGCGTCTCATTATCTGAACTGTGGAGCTCATTTCCTCACGAGAACGCCGTGTAACAGGGCTGAGAACAGCTCCCACCTCCTCCTGAAGGAAATCCAGGGAGAAGAGCATGACTCACTCACACACACACACACAGTCCCTGCTATCCAATGCACTCACACTAGGAATAAAAATAGCTATCTGCAACCTAACCTTAATGTGTTCTTAATGCCAGTTCAAATGCAATTCAAGCCCAATTTCAAGCCAACATTAAGCTTGAAAAGTTAAAATACTCCAGTGAAGTCTGCTTCAGAGCAATCACACAGATCTCACACAGGGGAAATAACAAAAGGCTTAATCTTCAGACCAGAAAACACATTCAGCACTGACATGCTACGTTTCAAGCTGCTGGGCCATTTATAAAACGCCAAGTTTCAGATTAACCAAAAATTAAGATAAAACTTTAAAGGCCCTGCACGCCCGTACAGGTGTTTCCACTCATCCTTGCTGATTGGACGTCTGCTCAGGTTGAAGGTGGACAGAGATATGCAGAGGTCAGAGGTCACCTGACTCCATGCACCAATAACAATGATAAAGGTGTAATTTGTTCCACGTCCTGGCAGCTGCAACAAAGCTAACAGGAGCGTGAGGAAGACGAAGAAGTCAATCAAACTCAATCTGCACACGGCCACACACTCCTGAGACATTGTCCAAAATCAGTAAATGTGTGCGTGCAACAAGATTTTCTGATGACCTTAACCTGAAGAAGGTCATCTGAGGAAACATAACTGCATTAGAACCAAGAAGTTTCATCTCACGTTACTTAAAGAATAACAATAAATACACTTTTTGAGCATGTAAATTATATGTAGTCATTTTTACTACACTGTGATCTGATCTTTAGTCTTTAGTGTTCATCACAACAGCACCACGTTGCCTTTTTACAGAAAAAAAAATCAAGTAATTCCATCTTTAATAGATGATGCGCTTTATACTTTGCCTCTCATTCACCCATTCACACACTGACATTTCTGTACTTACTGGCTGACATATACGCAGACAGTAAAAAGATCAAATCTGCTGATAATATCTGTAACAACATATATAAACATAGAAAGAAACTAGCGGTGTGGACCGTTTGGAGTTGAATATAATTTGCAAAGAGACTGAGATCATGTGACAGAGTAGCAGAAGTAGTAGTTTCACCTAGTACTTAGTTCAACTAAAGTGTTCAGGGCAAATCTACACCCTCCCACAAAGACACATCCTGTATCCTGTCACTCTCTGTCTGCTGCATCCACTGACGCCATGCTAACGTTAGCAGAGCAGCATCTTGGCCGTCAGTGGAGGCAGAGACCCCGGGGACAGAAGTCTTCCTCCTCCAACGACCTTTCAAATGTCACATGTGGTACTGGAGTCACTGTTACTGCTCTCCATGTCAGATAAAAAAATAACCCTTTTGGTTGTGAAGGCCAAGCTGCTACGCAGCCATTTTATTTGGGGGGGGGGGGCTCAGTTGTTGTGGGGTAACAATTTATGATCCAAATGCAAACAAAAGGGAAGCTCCTACGACAATACAAGAATGAACAATAAAATCTGTTCATAATGTTTAATGATGCTGCTGAAGCTTTACTTACATTAGCGATGTTTGTGAACATTCGTATAAAACACACCTACTGTGTATTCTGACTCAAACTGGCTGAGAAACACACAAAATGCAGACTCAAACTCTGTAAATGCTCAGAGGCTGTATTTGATGAGCTCCCTGCGTGTCTCATTTGTGGCGACTGGCTTCACCTCTGATTCATTTTCCTTTGTTGTAATTCTGTCTGTGTTTTAGAGTCGGGCTGAACCCAAGTTGTTTTCAGTTTGGAGCAAAAAAAGAAAATGAAAAAAAAAAACTTCATCTTGACACTGAGTTGAACAACCGCCACAGCGTTTCTCAGCAGTTTGACATGTTGGTTTCATGGTGTGCTGCACCAAAATCCTTTCTGTAATTTGTTCACCCATCTGGCAAACACGAGACACACGGTGCCGGCCCTGATCGGCTACTTCAGATCTGCCTCTGCCATCAGTGGGAGCCTGTTCGTTCAGCCATGCAGAGGAACCGCAGTTATTAATGGGACAAAGTCACACATCGTCTACACGAAAACTGGTGAAAGTCACCTTAAAAACAAGTTCTGTTTAGTGTTGTTTGTACCAGAAAAGTCTCAGCAGCAGCCATGACTCCCACTGTGTCCTGGAGCAAGACGCCGAGTCTGTACCAGCTTACTGGATCACTAACACACATTCTTCTTCTTTGTCAAAACCTGGCACCTACATTACCCACAATGCAACCCTTCCTCTGACAATTCAATCTGAGATTGGGGTGTGTTATGCTAGCTAGCAGCTAATGTAGCCCCGACCGACGCTGACTCAAGTGACATCACTTGAGGATAAAACCATAGCAATATGTGCCGGCGATACACACTTCATCAATAGCAATAAGATCATTTTTCCACAGAATGTTCGATAGTTTCACTTAAATGCATTAAATGCAAACTGCCATGAAAGCACATAACCAATAAGCCCTGGCTCATAAACAGCCAATCATATCCATTGATAATGGAGCTGCTACGAGTGACACGCAAACATCCAATCATGTAACAGGTGTGTAGTTGGGTTGCACCATCGACATGTGACACAACAAGAGAAACAGAGTGCAGACGGTGAGGAGGAGATTGTTGATAAAACAGGACGTCAGCTCGCCAGTAGGCAGTTTTTTAGGTTTTAAGTCTGACTGATATCAGAACACCGGTGTTGTAAACTGTTTAGGAAAACCGTCCCGACCAAGAGAGCGAAAATACAACAAACTTATTTTATCACCTTTGCCACTTCCACCTTTTTGTCTGTGCATCAAGGTACAATCGTTCTATTGTGTGTGTGTGTGTGTGTGTGTGTGTTTACTTGTTTGTTTGTTTGTGTTTTGTAGTTTGAGTTATTTATTAATGTAATTTAACTTGTATAAAAAGTACTAAAAATGTGCAATGGATGGATTTTTGAAGTCAACAATTCTCTGAAAGATGATGAAGGAAACATTTCAATAAAGTATTTTTAAAAAAAAAGGTAAGATCGTTCATTATCCTTATTTACTTTTATTAAATTATTACCTGTGTGCCTTAATAAATAAAGTGCTTAAATTCAACCTTTTTTCTCCTGGTCTTTATTAAAAATGATCAATAATTGTTGATAGACTGAATTGAAACATCTTATCGTGCTACATTTTTCAGCTGTATCGCCCAGCCCTACTTGAGGACATTTATCAGACTTCACACAGCTCCCTCTGGAGACACCAAAGGCTTTATTCTACTTTTTTCGTATGCAGCTGAACTCCCCAACACCTGGAGACACACACTGATGATGCATGGATGTGGTTTAAGGGTGTAACTGATGGACTCCTGTCTGTCAAACACCTGCCACAGTGATTGGCTGGACAGGATCAGCTGTCACTCAGTCTGAAAGTCTCCCTTAGTGTCTCATCACAGTTACTCTGACGTTCAGTGAACCTGACAGAGAAACAACAAACGTGTCGACGATGAAGGATCGAAGTAATCGCCACTCGCATGGTCGGAGATGATGACAGTGAAAGCTACAAGAGGTGGAGGAGGTTGTTATGTAAATTTAATATGAACGATGTTGATGAGATGGAACACTTTGATTGGCTCATCAATAAATCCTTCCCAGCGGTTGATTGTTAAGGATGGTTTTACAATACGGAGGACAACTGATGTCAAAACAAAAGAAAGTCTTTTTTAGTAACTACACAAAGATAGCAGCTGAGCTTTCAGACATCGGTGACTAAATATGTAAAATAAATTAATATGATTGTGTATATTTATACTTTTATTTATGCCTTAAATACTGTCAATTTTCTCGATAGTATCATAAGAGATTCATTTATATATACACTTGTACTTATAGTCTACTTACTGCCACCGTCTCCAGTTCTTTTCTTTGTTTTTGTTTTTATGTTGTTATAGACTAATGGATGTCGCGTGTTATCTCTACCAATACTAACTGATTACTTATATTATATATATATATATATATATATATATATATATATATATTATTTAATTTAATTGATATATTTCAATAATTCTATTATATTAACTAATATTGTTATTCACATTTTTTTTTCTTTCATAATTGTAATTGTGCTTTGGCAACATGTCAAATGTCATGCCAATAAAGCCTATCGAACTGAATTGATTTATTCTTTGGTTGATTCATGGAGGTAGTAATTAGGGGATATTTTAAAGCATTTTGTGCATGATTAATTGGGGTTATTATTGTAAAAGTTGCATTACAATTAAATAACCCTTGATTGATTAAATTGCACTCAATTCGACAAGTACTGGTCCTCAGTTACTTTGACTGCTCTTAATAATCAGTTTGAGGCTACGGTAAGAGATGATGATATTACCTTGAGCTGAGTAAGTAAGGGGTTTTGAAATTAAAGGCAACTGTTTTTTTTAACTTTTCAACTGATTTTTTATTAAATAAAGGAGGCAGTGTAAAATCAGAGGCACTTGATTTTGAAAATAATGGAAAATGAATGTATTCTCCACCTCCAATGATAACTCCCTCAACTATTTTTATTTTAGGAGCAAAGATTAAAGAGATTAAGGGTGAAGTGGGTCGTCCACTAATCGCAGGGTTGGCGGTTCGATCTCTAGCTTCTCCGGTCCACGTGTCGTCGAAATGTCCTTCGGCACTGAAGCCCAAATTTGTTCCAGATGGTCATGCCGACTACCTTGCATGGTAGTTACCTTGCCGCCATTTGTGAGTGTGCTAATGGGTGAATGAGAGGCAAATAGTAAAACGTCTCGGATAAAAGTGCCGTATAAATGCAGCCATATGGAGTTAAAACCTTCCACGTTTCCACCTTCAGTGAGCGTTTTGTGTTTGTGCAGGAACCAAGCAGTGATTTATTTTTGCCACAAGGTGATGCCAGTTAATCTGATTAGAAATCAGCGTGATGGAGTGAACCTCTTGACTGCAGAGTGATACGATTAGATGTGAGACAGCTGTGTTCTTTCTCACTAACAGGCTGCTGTTTCACATCAACCTCAGGATACCTTTAGTTTATTACAATAGAGCTGTGATATAAAAGTGATGTACAACAGATTAGCTCCTTTATCAGTGTTAGTTAGAGAGGCTCAGTCAGTTTTTTTCAGTAACTTGTTGCTGCAGGGGGAGGAGGGCTGCGTCCTACCTGATGAAGTCTCCCTCCAGGCCAATGACCCGCTTGATGATCTTCTGCTGGGGATTCTTGGGGGACCTGAGGGAACAATAAACATATATAAGGCAATGAGCATAAAACCCAAACAGGAAAACACAGCCAAATAAAAATCATACAAGCGTGATGTAGTAAGCTGCGGGAACAGCTCTGTTCAGGGAGATGCTGTCTGTGCATTCAGATCTAGATTCAGATTCAGGATTAGATACTCCTCTAAAGTCTGAGTACATTTTCCAAACTCTCGTGTCTATTAAAGCCTCTGACTCTCGTTGGATCAAATCCAAACTGCATGTTGGACAAGCAGAAATGAAGGCAGTTGAGAAAAGCACCAACAATTTTCACTTGATGACAATATGGTTGATCATTTGCAAATTATTCATATGCTATTTACTGTATTTTGCACAAGAAATTACACATTTTTGGGAAAGGAAAGCCGCAGAAAGTAGGGTTGCTGAGAGTCTGTTATAACGCCTGCATTACTGCTGATGCTGCATCAGTCTGCCTGGTGATCTCCTGCTCCATTTTACACTAACTTACATGAACTAAGATAACTTCTTCACTTGGGGCAACAACTCATTCCTTCCCAAAGGGGTAATTCAGTAATTCACGTTTCCAGCAGCACACCATGGCATCAGATTTGGAGGTATTGAATGTCATCCCAACTGCTTCACACTCACCAGGAAAACAGCCGCCATGTGTAACAGCGTCCAATAAAATGATGAATCCTGAGGTCACAATCCCCCTTCAAACAGAAATGAAGACAAGGCAAAACTCAACTCCAACCAAGAATGTGCTTGACTTATTGCTAAAATTACGGATAGAGCTCTAACTCCAGTTATATAAGAACAGGAAAGCTCCGGCACATGTGCACAACGCCCGTGACCCCTCCAGTAACCTTGCAAAAGTAAAGAGCTGGTCCACTGTTCTACAACCAGGAAAGAATCTGCATCGGTCCTCCTTCAGAGGTTCAAAGGAGGTAGCCTGTACTTTCATTTTCACTTCATTATTCACTCTGACATCGCGTTCATGTTAGTCATTTTCTGATTGAGTTATTTTGCCCCAACCAATCAGTACTGACGTATCCATCTCCTCAACGCCATTTTCAGTCGACTCAGAAGCCGTGGCAGCAACAGCTTGGAGCGCTTAACTTAATGTTTGTCATGTCAATTGAAGAAATAAGCAGATTCAAGATTAGTTATTTCTGTAAGTCGGAACTGTACAGCTGCGTTGATCTCATTCACACGTGTTGCCATTTTTGTTGGACTCTTTGGCTTGGTTGTTTTTCCAAGTAAGAAACATCTGTCAATGAGCACAACACCGCACGTTTCTGAATAGCTGAAAAAGCTGGAGATATGGGGTCGATTCAGAGATCTGGATCCAGGCAACGAAGAAGATCGTCGAACGTCCTCCTGAGGTTTGACAATTGGCTGAAGCCTCCTTACCAGCACCCAGGTATATGAGCAGTGTGATACCCCAATAATTGGAGCACACCCTCCAGTCCCCCTTTTGATTTTTTAAATAGGAACCACAATCGACATCTGCCAGTCCAGAGTTACTTGGCGGTACATAATGGTATTTAAGGTCAACAGCAGCTTGGATCAGGTTGAATTATCCTATAATGTCCGGGTCTGTTTTGGATCTGGTCTTTTTGGCTTGAAAATGAATTCATGCATGTTGGGGTTCGGGTAGGTTTTCCACCGATCTGGACCCATGAAGACCTCGACCTTCAGGATCTCAGGGTAAATCCTGGTGTCCTATGACCTGGATCTTTTTTGACTTCCTCAATGACCCCAACCAGGGAGATGCACAAGGATTCATCCTCCCTTCTGTCTTCCATCCTTCTTCTTCCTTCTCCTTCTCATCTTCATCTTATTTCTCCTTCTTCTTTCTTCTGGCCCCCACCCCCCCAACATGCCCCACCACCCCATCCTCCCCGTTGCTGTGGGGATACAGGGGATCGTGACTGACTGACAGCTTGCTAAGCCAATTGAATTCACCTACAGCCACAGAACTAAACATTCATTGGTCGGTCTCTGGGGAACTGGAATCTATCAATGTGTGTATTAGTGTGTATGTGTGTGTTCATACTGTGTTGCTGTGTGTGTGTGTGTGTGTGTGTGTGTGTGTGTGTGTGTGTGTAATAGAGTGATGGATGATCTCTCCAACAGCAGAGGAGAGGAAGGATGGAGAAACGACAAACACAACCTATCATTCACTCTCAGTGTCTCTCTCCCCTCTCTCCTTTTAATTCTCTCTCTCTCTCTCTCCCTCTCTCTCTCTATCAGTGTCTCTCGCCCTCCCCTCTCGCTTTACATCTCTCTGTCGCTGAGGAGAGGAAAACAGAGAAGACGTTGGTTCTTGGAGATACTCGAGGAAAACAGGAAAATAGCTGCTGCTGCTGCTGCTTTTGCTGGATGTTAACATGCAGAGCTGCATGCCTTAAATAAAACACAACACACACACACACACACACACGCTCTGTGCTGCTGCAGACATGCCAGGAATACCTGCTGAATATCTGCTGCTGCATGGGACGTGATGGATACCGCTTCTACTGGTGAGTGTTTCATCACTATATGACTTGTGTGTGTGTGTGTGTGTGTTGGGAGGACTGCGGTAGTCCTTGAGCGCTGTGGCGGCTCAGCCTGCGGTTCTGACAGCTGAGGGGAATAAGAAAACAGGGCTGGGAAATTTTTGTCGCAGGTTTTAAATGAGTGCGAGGACGCTGCAGCTCCTCGAGTCTGTTTCCTATTTTGTCAGTTCAGCTGCTCGATTGTTTGCTTCTGACAGAAAAGAAACTGTGTTGGAGTCGGCAGAGTCGAGTCTCGTCAGTGTCAGTCTCACTCCACAGGTTCATCCCCTGAAGTCAGAGAAAGGCAGAATGTGCAACAAGACCGGATGAAGCAGGGATTTTTTTTTTTGGAAGGGAGGGGGAGGCGTTTTCGTCTTTATGAGTCAGGTCAAAGTGACGAGAGGCAGGAAAGATTCAGGGACGACATGCGACAAAGGTCCTGAGCCAGGTTTAAACCCGGGGAATCACATTAACGAGCTACATGCCCCTCAGGAAACTGGAGCCACCAGGATGCTTCCGGAGCGCTAACGAGGTGAAAGTATCCGAGCTTCGTCAGCTCTAGTTAGAGCCGGCGTGGACAGACGGCGTATGCTGGTGTGTGATGTGGCAACATGAGTCAGGACAGAGCACGGCGCGGCTTATATTTGGACGGGTGCAGTCAGAGTTGAGATGTGCAGGTCACAGGATTGGCTGCAGGGTGATCTGCTCTAACGGGAGGAAAGACATTCCCACCACTGCCTGCCTAATTTACCAGAACCTCCGTTTCTCTCCATCTCCCTCCTCCCTCCCTCCTCCCTCCTCTCTCCTGCTGTATTTAAGCCTTGCTCATAATTAACAACAGTGCACTAAGGCGTCTTTAAGTGTGCATATTGAAATTCAGCACATTTCCACCCCGGCTAAACGGGGGTTAAGTAAAAGGGGTCAAAGCCTCCTGACAGCCAACAAACGCTCAGTTTTCTCACGTCAACATGCAGCGGCGTCGGCCTCAGAGAGACTGAGCGTCGGCTGTGGAGACTTTAAAGATGCAGCCGTCTCCAGAGCTCCACAAGTAATACGTCAGTGTTCATCCTTAATTTTCATCACATGATCTCTCAGAGGGCTCGCAGCACATTTGCTCTGATTAGGCTGCACAAGCAAAACAGTTATTTCTATTTATTGGACAATAGCAGGAGGATTTCAGTGTGACTTAGTGCTAATGAAATAATGACAGTAGGCCATTTTCTCTGGATATTCACTCCCTGTATGAGAGGGGAACTGAGCAGCACTAACACACAAGTTATGTCAAGATGACCCTGCTTCAAAAATTACATTATGTCACAAGCACAAAGCACAAATCTGACACACCGGTTGCACCTGTTCATCAACAAAATGTTGTCAACTCAAACTCAAATGTTGTTGCTCCCTCTCTGGCCTCCGCAGACGTAGTTTGTACGAACGACTTCTTGTTTCTAATCATGTCCTTTTGGTTTTTTTTTTTGCATTGTGAAACTTCAACATCTCATTACACAGAACAACGAGGACTAGAAGCAGGACTGGAGCCAAGAGTGTTTAGAAATAAAGCTCAACCAGCAGAGGCAGAAAGTACATTTACTCAAGTTCTGCACTTGATTACACTTTTGTACCATTTCTATTTTATCTTACTTTATATTTCTGCTCCACTACATGTTATGAATTAAACTAGCCAACAGCATATGAAGCAACATGTTAATGCATCAATAATAATGATCCAATAATATGATAATATAACACTGATAGGGGCCATTCATATACCTAGTAGTATCAATAGTAAAGATAGTATTTTTTCTGATAATCTCCTGATATCTCTTTTGTTCTTTTACTTTAGTAAAGATTTGAATGCAGAACTTTTACTTTACTTATCTGAGTTTTTCTTCCTCCGCTGCCTGTTTGCTGGATTCAGGATTTTTTTGTTTCGAAACAGCAATATTTCCTCCATTTCTTAGATGGATGCTTGAGGGAGAATTTTGTGGAAAACAAATACAGTCTGTAATAAATAGTGATAGAAACTCATTTGTCACATAAATTATGATGTATGTTCGGCTCCATCTCATCGTGAGAGGGCTAATAAATGGATTCAGACCTCTTAAACTATTCCTGCAGTGTGCACCACCACCTCCAGAAAAACTAAGAAGTCTGCATCATGGCAGTGTGACCATCGGATCAGAATACTGCCAAGTGCTTCTGGTCTTCAGACATCATGAAATATACATAAATATAATGTCAAAGACTTTTTCCTTTCTCCCTATCCTTAAAAGAGTACTCCACATATAAAAAAAAGGATCAAAATTGATGCAGCAGAACCAGAGATATCCTCTTTTTAATTCCAAACATTCTTCTTCCTTGTCAAAACCTGGTGCCAACATTACCCACAATGCAACTCTTTCTCTGACAGTTCAGTCTGAGATTGGGGTGTGTTATGCTAGCAGCTAGCTTGCAGCTAATGTAGCCTGCAGCAGAGCTGAGCAGCGGCTGCAGAGGTCTGTCAGCTCACTTCTTTCTAACTCCACACCAACAGACTGTTTTCAGTTTCAGTCTTCAGCCCCAACCGACGCTGACTTGAGTGACATCACTTGAGGACATTTATCAGACTTCACTCGGCTCCCTCTGAGACACTAAAGGCTTTGTACTACTTTAAAACATATTCGGTAGAACTCCCCAACACCTGGAGACACACGCTGACGTGGAAAGTTAAAAAATGTTGGCACTAAACGTTGAAAATTGTTTGTGGGGCGTCTGGTGGTCTGCTGGTTAAGATGCATACCATGTGACCGCAACAAAAACATCATTATTAAACATAATTTTTGTGGAATCATTGAATATCAGTGATTTTTTCTGGCAATAAGGCTGAAAACAGTCCCCAACAAACGCACCATTTCCTCCTGTTTGAGTAACGTGAGCAGCTGTGTTAGGAAATTACTGAGCTTTTTTAACAAAACTGAAACTAGATATTTGGATTCTTCAGTAGAAACCAGTTGGCTTGCAGCTGAGAGCCACAGACAGAGTAGGGAAGTCAGAATTTTGTATTTATTTATGAAGTTTAGATCACAGGAAATACACTTAGACTAAGATTATGGGAACATCATCAAAATCATTGAAGCAATAAATAGTTGAAAAGTATTGAAAAGGATAGACTAACACATTGTTGATTTGACACTAAGAAAAATATAGAATAACAGCAGCTTTATAATTTATCGTCAGTTCATTAGATTTCCAGGTATTATTATCATTATCTAAATTCTTTACTTGTATAAGTTCTGATCTTGCTGCTAAGATTTTTGTCTTATCGAGTATTTGTTGAATCTGTCCACCACATCGGAGGCTTCTGGTTCGGCCCGCCATCAGTCATCAACACAGTCTGAAAACGTAACGCAGCACCAGCTTCAGTTTTGCATGAGTCGATATGAAAACCCATCTGCTGCAGCCTCCTCCGCACTGAACACACAGGTGACTGCAGCTCTACACATGTACTGTCATGAACCAACAAACAGAGGTCACACTGTTCAACTGTGTGTGTTTACAGTGTGTGTGTGTGTGTGGGTATTTAACAGTAGACGGGCTGCTGATTAAAGAGCTAAGCGCTAATTCTAATGCTGGTGATGCTAACAAGGAGCGTGTGTGATGGGAGGAGGGAACAAACCGGTGGACGAGACTCACATGGGACTGGTTTAATGGTAAATCAATGGCGGATGGAGGGAGGAGGGAGTCAGTGAAGAAATGTTGATGTTATCTCGGTGTTTTGGCGTCACTTTCATGCCAATAACACCGAGTGAAATCAATTAAAGAAAAGAGAGAGGGAGGAAACAGGAAGCAGTGGGTACACTCTGTTCTGCTCATGTCTCGGCTTTCTGCTGTAAACTTGAGCTTCTAATCGATGTATTGATTCTTAATAATGTTATGTGATCGTATTGATCCAAAGGGTGAAATCTAACCCACATCGTCACATTCATTTAACCCTTTCAACAATGTTTTTGCTTGTTTTTCACTCCTTTTATCTACAGACGTTTGACGGTGTTGTCACTATAAGTCTGGCCAGGTGCCGGTTAATAGCCAAATATTAATAATATTGATCAGATATCTTGTGGTGCTACCAGACAGGAACGCTGCACTGAAGCTAGCATGTTTTGACTCGTGGTGGCGCCTGATGTTAGCAGCCTGCATGCAGCAGTTGGCATTTGGCAAATTAAACACAGAGGTTTGGTGTGAGGCGGCAAAATAAAGACAAATTAATCCGTCCAGTTTTCACTGAATTGCCTGTTTGCCTGGATCAGAAAACGTGTTTTGTGTACTGACAAACTTCTTTTGTAGTGTCACTTTGCTGCCATGAATTGTGAAAACTCTATCCATTTCTTTTTTGATTAATATATTCATCATTTTGTCTTAAGTATAGTAAAGTTAATCACTTATTTTGTCTTAACTGCTTCTTTAAGTTTCCCTCCTTGCCGTAAAGCATCCTAACTGGAAAGAACAGCAGAACATCTCCCAGTTAGACTAGTTAAGACACCATTTAGCAGATGTTAATAAGATTTATTTAACTCTTGAACCAGAAGAGACAAACAGTGACATCTTCACTGAGAGAAGATCAAGAAAGACGTCCCGAAACAAACAGCACAGATGAAGATAAGAAGAACTCCCAGATTACATCCAGCCTCATGAACACACAAAGACCTAATTATTCAGCTTGATCAGTTTATTAATGCTGATCAAGTTATTAATGACCTCTGAGTCCTTTAGAATCACAGCTGTCTTTATGTCCTCAATGGAGAATACAGTAATGTTAGAAATCTTACTGTTTAACTACAGGACTTTTATTTTTCAAAACTAACAGAAAAGAAAAAAACGGTCCCTTAATTTTTTATATTTGGTGCATAATGAGCAGCTAAACTTCACACAGAAGAGGTCCTAGTTCACTGTTTCTTCCTACAGCAGGAAACATGACCACTTCCAGGTGTGTGCAGACCAACCCTGTCTCCTAGAAATCATGCTAATATACGTATATAAAACTAATCTTCCCAATCAGTGGAGGTGGTTGGGGCGGGTGGTTCGTGCACAAAAGGCTGGATTTTGACACTCGAGTCAGGCGGTCAGGTTTAAGCAACAAAAGCACTTTAGTTAAATGTTAATGAACATGTTGTGTCTCTCGTCACTTTCTGTATTAAACCAAGACCCTGATCTTACCCTAACCCTAACCAAGTGCTGTGAGCCTAAACATAACCATTCATTAGTGAATCATGCTTTAGTTGCTATCAGCAAATATCGTATTGCAAGATCGGATATTTTGACAGAAAACAAATTAAATACTTGTTGGAATAAAAGAGACGTGAGCTACCCTGGAAGCAACAAACTTTCGAGTTCGAATCTCGGCAAACTGATAAATAACTGTTAGCACCTCTAATGAATGCTGCAATCAATGATACAAGACGCCATTGTAATTCAAACACTGGTTGTCAGGGACATTTTACTGATACATTCAATGTCAACATTGTGCAACTTTTACTTTAATTACCAACATTTCCTCATTATGTTGATGATCTGGGTGGCTTTACGTGTCCTGTAAAACATATTCGCTGCACATTAGTTGTATCGAAACGCATTCTCTAGGAGACAGTTTTGGTGCCGACATAAAGTCCAGATAAAAATCAGCACTCTGCTCCTTTGAAATATATTTTTTTTGTGTGTAAGATTGTATAAAACTCTGTGGTAAAATTTGTTGATTTGTTGATACAAAACTCTCAAATCCCCAAATTTCAGGTCATATTTGAGTTTCAAAGCATCAATTAGCAGCTGGCAGGAAATCTGTTAGTCAGACGTTAACCAGCTATTTAAAGACAACATTTTGGGCATTTGTTATTATTTGGGACATTTTATAGACCAAATATAATAGACCAGGTATTAGTTGCAGCCCAGATATTTATCAGCATTAATTCAAAACTACTTGATGAAGTACCGAAGGTTTGTTCTTCCATCACGTCTTTAAATGTCTTTAAATGTCTCTGTTCAGTTATTGGGGATGTAAATATGGGGAAGAGGTTTTTTAACATCAGCAGTAAATGCTTTTGTCTTCACATCATTGTTACATAAAATTAGCCTTCTTTTCTGAATCCCCAGGAGAACAGGTGTTCTGTAAATGCACCTGTCTGAGGATCTAAAACTGTCTTTAAGAGCATTTTGGTCTTAAAGACAGTTTATTTAACTCAACAGAGTGAACTCGATCATGCTTCAGATATCAAAGAACAAAAATCCATCTCCACTGGTCCATGCTCGCTGTGCTCCTGCCTCCCTCTCACGCATAAACGTAGTTATGAGTATGCAGAGATGAAAACCATCTGCCTCCTGATGACTGAGCTTTGACGTCAGCATCATCCAGCTCTTAATTCAGTCTCATACTGAGACTCTTATGAACTGCAGGCCTGCAGATTTACTGTAGCTCTCAGCAGGAGCAGGTGGAGGGAATAATCCTCCTCTGCTGATGAGTTTGTTCCCTCTTTTTCTTTCTTTTATTTTTAATCGGCGCTTCCTCTCTCTGTGAGGCAGTGTTGGGATCAACACGTTCTGCCAAATTGGCAACTACAAGGCAACTTTGCATGTTGGCAGCCCAGGAAGGCCCCGAGAGACTAGTGTTTGAATTCTGCGGAGTTCATTTCCTAGAAATGATTTAATGTATGGAGGACCAAAGCTGACTAATGTTGAATTAATTAAATACATGAACAAACAAGTACAGAGATTACAGTTGAGTTTCAAAACATCAACACTGAGCTGGGTCCCATTTCATTTAAAAAGCATTAAAAAAGAGAAATACTTATAAAGGCCTAATCAAACTCACAAGGAAGCCTGGAAAATATCTGTATTTATAAATTTATAAATTAAAATAATAAAACGCTTTTATTTTAATAGTTTCTCTTCTTAAATATATATCTGCATCCATGTCGACACAGGAAAGAAGGAAGAAAGATTGAAGTGAAAGTAACAGATAAAACAAGACAATTGATTTAATGAATTGACACTTAATTCTCATTCTAATAATTTATCTTTTATTTATAGTCATTTATTCTATTTATTAGATAGATAGATAGATAGATAGATAGATAGATAGATAGATAGATAGATAGATAGATAGATAGATAGATAGATAGATAGATAGATAGATAGATAGATAGATGACTTTATTAATCCCTGAAGGGAAATTGAATTTACTTATTTATTTTTGTTCGGATAAGGTTTAGTCTTCTTGTATGTTAATAACAGGAAACTAAACGTCTCCTTCTTTGTGTGTTTGGGGGTTATAGAGAGCCAAAATGTCATGACGTCACTTCCGGTCTAGCTTTCGTTTCACTAGCTTCTGTAACTCAACTGTCTTTGTGAAAGAAGGAAGCGTCTTCCTGAGGTTTACCTTCCATATTCTAAGACAAATTAGACGATAACTTTGTAAGCACAGAAAAGAAAACTACAGCTCAAATGAAAATTTAACAGTATGGCAGCACTGGTACTTTCGTCATCGTAACTTAAAGTTTCGTCCATATCCATAAAATTCACTAGCGCTCTCTTCTGAAGTCATCATCTTCTGAAGACACCTCGACTCGCCTCTTTTGTTGAATCGGGACGTTTAACCCGCGAAGGTCTAAGCCTCATGGGAAATGGTGTTTGTTAAAAGTTGCTAAAAACACAAATATTGAATAAACAAAAATATTACTATCCTTACTGAAACATATGAAGTGAGCAACATGACGTACTGAGTGGCTGTGTTTTTAGTTTTTTTACCTTAAATGTCAGGATTTTTTGTATTTTGAATGAGGTCTTTTCACATCTGAAACAGAACTTTGGCTCTCTATTTGAGTCCTTTCTCTGGACAGAGCGCTCACTCGCTCCTCAGTTTTGGTGACTTCCTGTGTGGAGCAGATTTCCCACAACAAGTCATGACACTGTACAACAAGATACATGATTTGACATCGCCCTCCAAAACCATCCATGTGAGTGTTTTGTGATATGACGCCGGACAACTTCGATCTTCAATACCTTCAAAAACTGCTACAAAAATAATTCATAAGAGTGTTTTCTGATTTACCACTTCTATGATTAAGGTTTGGCTAGGTTTAGGCAGAAAAAAATAATTAAGGTTAGAAAAAGATTGTGGTTTTCTAATTTCCCACCAGCATTCATACTGCCAGCAGAAACTAATTTGGACAAATGGAGAAGTCTCAGTCGGTGCAGACACTCTTCACTGTGATTCAGGCAGATAAAACGAATGGATTTTTACATCAAAATCTTGTCTAGAGCAGCTTTGATAGTGCTTTAGAAATAAATTGGTTTGAAGTTGAGATCTGCTGCATGAGATGTCCTTGAGAGGTAAAAGCACATGAGCCTATTTCATGTTTTTTTTTTCTCCCTCTTTTGATAGTGCAAAGGAAAAATCCAGTTTTCTCTTGACCACAGCAAGGTCAGAGGTCTGAGATGAGGGGTCAGAACAGCAAACAGAGAGCTGGTGGGTGTTCGGTATGTTGCTCAAAGGCACTATTTTTAGTAGGTCGAGGGGTTGAAGGACAGCAGGCTGCTGTCTGGGGTCAAACTGAGATTTCCAGCTGACTCTAATGGAAAAAACTCAGCAGCTAATAAACATTACAGAGTATCTGATGGTCATTACACCGTCTGTCTGCAGGGAGGAGAGTTATTAACACGAAATCTATACTGAAGGAAAGGTCAGGTACATCACAGCCACGAACACAAGTGTTAATTACAGACAAACTTTAAGGCCTGCAGAACAGACAGTCCAGAGTTTAGTTTGAAGCACGTTCTCTCTGAAAACACAGACAGTTATGTGTCTCATTTACGAGCCAATGTATCGGATGCTTTCACAGCAAATATTATTCGATAAATGTGTCAGATCTTGTTTATTTGTTCCATTTATCCTCAGTACTGATTGCACTGGTAGCTTACAGTAGATTCGTGATGAATGCAAAGAGGATTTTGTCTTTTTTTTTTAAATCTTTTATTTTTTTGCCTTACTGACGTCCTGTTTGACTGCAAAAACAAACATTTAGTTACTGTAAGAAAGCTGAAAAACACCTAAACTGTACCGATTCATTGGAGGGTCGGTAACCATGCAGATAGTTTTGGTTTCATTTGTCCAGGTTTTGGGATATTTGTCTCTAAAATGTCTCCCATCATCCCAATACAATAGAGGTGAATTGAATTTAGTTTGTGATGGTCAGAGCATTGATTAATAACATTTTCAGAATTACCTCTGTACAGAATCAGTATCCCTGTTGATAATCCACAGACCTCATGGTGAACAGCTTTTACAGGGACTGTTTTATGGCCAAAAGTAGAGTTACAATGATAATGGTTCACAGTGATGCAATACTTATGGATTACTTGAAGTAAATAGGACATTGTTTTTATAAAGAGATGTTGCAATTGAATTTTTTAAATGTCTTTTTCAATGCTGTGAATGCCACCAACTAAAATTCCATTCGCCTCTATTGTTATTTGGTGTGGAGGCAGAAATCTCAAAACCTGGACAAATAAAACCAAAACTATCTGCCTGGATGATCCCGCTAGAGGTAAGTGAGAAAATATGTTTGTTTGTTAATTGGTTTAACTTGCCCTTTATAAGAATAGTTCGACATTTTGGGAAATATACTTGTTCACTTTTTGGTGGAGAGTTAGATGTGTCTGTCTGTCTGTCAAATATGAAGCGTTAGCCGGAAGTTGGTTAATGTAGCTTAGCTTAGCTTAGCCTGGCTCTGTCCAAAGGTAACAAAATCCACCTACCAGCACCTCTAAAGCTCACTGATTAACATACTATATCTCGTTTGTTTAATTTGTACAATTTTGTATGGCTTAAACTAACTAGTTATAACGTGGTAGTTAGTGCCCACTTGTAAAAATCCTGTTGTGGTGCATGACAGGTGTTCTCAAAGCTTTCTCGCTTATTTAAGACACAGTAGCAACAGTTCGGAAGGTGACATTGGCTCAACTGCTATGAAATCAGGAACAACTTACGTTTTTTTCCCTGTAAAGTCCAGTATATCAACTCCTAAAATAGGCATTTTATTTAGCCATGATTAAAGGTTTTCAGAGGGTGATCAGCAACAAGAGCAACATGAGTCCTTGCTCATAAATGATGGTAATTTGGTGCCAAAAGACAATATTGCTTGAGATCAATGGGGGCCTTCTGGTAGCCTAGTGGTTAAGACACATATAATCGCAATGTCCCTGATTTGATTCCAGACAGGAACTTTTGTTGCATGTCATCTTTGTCTCCCCCATGGTCATTTCTCTGTCAATACTATCTACAGTCAATAAAGGCTGCAATGCAAAAACCATGAAATGGACACTTGAAAGTCCTGGAAACTACTACTACTGGAAAACAGAGCATCTCTTGCTGCACTTGTGGGTGTCACTATAAAGGACAACCAATAGTTGCTACAAGTCCTCACAAATGTTTGAACTATTCTGCTTTTTGTCCGTCCTGTCAAATCCCAAAGACTGATAGCCCATCGGATACACTTAAAAACCTGTTTCAACAGGAATTACATCACATTATGGAGGTAATGACACCATTTCATGGGGCCTTTAACAGTCTGTCCAATTGCTGCTGTAAGGTGAAAAACACTGAATCTCTAAAATGCCAACTTCTCAGGAACTGTTTTTCGCTTGATAAAAAATTGATTGTGACATTTTCTCATTGGGTTTTGAAAGAGTTTGATCACCTCCTGAGGTTGGACAGTGTTCTTCATTTGTGACCCATCAGTTAAAATAAAATCATGAAACTTAGCCATGGTTTTCATCTGACGACAGTTGTGTCGAGTGATAGCTGCAGGCTATGTGTAGCTGCGTGTCTGTGAGTGTTGAATAAAACATGGTGGAAGGGGACCACTTTATGAGACGTCTGCCACATTTGGTCGCAGCGCCCTAAGAGCTCCGGCCCTCAGCCTCTCTCTCTGCTGTATAAGAAATACATTAATATTTCACATTTGGGCTGCTTTAATCCATTCACAGAATGTCAATACTCAGCACTTAAAAAAGTGCTCAGGCTGGCAGTCCTGCCGGGTTAAACAGAGCTGCTCTCTGGTCTGCATGCGGGTCCTATAATGCATTACTAAATACTTTTATCAACAGCAGGAGATTCTTTCTCTCTCCAAGTGCTGCACTGGCAGAGTGTGAGCGGGAAAAGCTAATACCACCGTCAGATCATCAGAAATCAGTTCTTCTTCAGACAATGAAATAACTGCAGGGACGATGACCTCTGAGGTCAGGACATTTCAGGAGAATACAGCTTTGTGTGACGCTCAAGAGAAGGGCTCTTTAGTTGCTTCAGTTTAGGTTTTGGGTGCTTAGAGCCTGATCACACCAGAAAGTGGCACAGAAACATTCCTCTGTTCTTCATTATGAGATACAGCAGGTGGTGATGAAAGCTTTGTAATGTACACGGACAATAACTTAACCTCAATCAGCTGCTCATGACTGTGGCCAGAATTTTTAGGAACGGAGGCACTTAATTTGATCTGGGGAAGCCTGAATTGTTTACTTTTTTGTTCAGTCTTTTCTTTTATTGTGTGTCACAGAAATGGCATGCCAGTGAAATATATTTTAATCCAAAAGACAAAGAAAGTGTTCCCTTTCTTGAGTTGAGGGCTGAAATAGGAGCACGAAAGCCTAGAGAATTTTTGCTTTGGCCTTAAAAGTAATTAATTTCGTACCCCCAAATGTGACCTAACTGGATTTTAACTTCAGTTTAAGGACAACATCCTCCTAAATGAGTTGTTAACTATTGGGATAATGTAAGCAAAACAAATGACACTATCTTCATTACATGGGAAATCCAAACTTGGTCAAATTCAGATCTGAACAAGGCAGATCCTTCTTCGTTCTTAAGTGGTACTGATGAATACCAAATACCAGCATTACGTTGTGACTGTCCGTGTTCTGAAGCTAAACTTATTATACCAACGCTGAAATAAATCTTCGGCTTCAGACATGTTTTTTGTTAGCCTAAAAGCAGTCAAATTTATGTATATTGAGGCTAAAACCATACTAGAATCAGTAAGTGTTAGCTTTTAACTGAAGCATTAAAATCACCCCAAGTTGCTATGATAGTGCCAATGGTAGCTAGAGGGCTGGAAGTGCAGGATGATAGAAATTATGAACACCAGTGAAACTACTGATGTCTTTCAGGACATACTGTTCCTCCTGTTCTGCATCTGAATCGCTGGTACAAATTATGTTACATTTGTCACTGTGGTTTACAATGAGAGGCTGTTATCCTAAAATTTAGACTAAAATCTGTGTCTCATTTACATAAAATTGGCTTTTGAGTGAAAAAATAAAATCATTTAAAACCTGGAGAAGTGGACAGAGAATCACCACATTTAGCTGTTTTACCTCATCCACCATTTACCTAAACAGTAACTCTATATTCATAGCATCACGAAAGTCAGCCACCACTCTGATCTCCATTTTATGCAACTGTGTGTGTGTGTGTGTGTGTGTGTGTGTGTGTGTGTGCATGAAGGGGAAATGAGGGAAGCCACTGCAGGCTCTTATTGTTAAGTAATAAGAGGGAAATGAGTGTGCGAGCATCGCGGAAGTAAACAGGAGAAATTAAATTAGCGTGCGGCAGCGTCTCCTGAGAGCACACTCTCCAACCAAAAGAGAAAACATCCACTATTAAACTCTCCATTTAACATTCAAACCGTGCTCGCTTCATTAGCATATAAGTTGTTTTCGTTGTTACCTAAATACTGTACATAAATGTGTTGTTTCCATCTCTGTGGAGAAGCATTTACATAATACTATAACGTTAGATACAGCTTCCTCCTCTCTCTGGGCGATGGAGATGGATGCCTGCAGGGGTTTTAATGAGTTGCATAAGAGCAAAACAAAGACAACCAAGGAATGATTTCAAATGGAAGCGAGCCATGTAAGGATGATAACACGTAAATGTGAAGGGAAAAAAACACAAACTATCCAATATCGCCTAATCATATATTGACTGAATGAAGAGCTCTGTGCTGTAAAGGCAGACTGATTTGTTCTAACGTTCTTGTCACGGAGCAGCTTGCATGTAACTGTGTGGTGTTTCACACAGATGGCTGGAGAGGGAGAGAGAGAGAGA
>SEMN01000866.1:57646-167646 GCA_005408345.1 Macquaria australasica | reverse complement strand
CTGATCCTGACACACTTGCTCAAAGTAACCAAGAGAAACATTCATCAACACTCCCGTTCAGAGTCGGCATGTAACAGACTCAGACGGCAGCCTGAACAGTTTTACAGTCTTCTGGTCTGAGGAGACGTTTCCCCTCCCTTCATTTACAGGCGTGTGGAACTGTCACTACCTGTGTTAGCCGGACATGTCATAGATAGTTAAGATGTGTTCAGACTGAACGCATAACTAATATTAGAGGCAATGAGATTACATATACAGTCAATGCAAAGAAACGAGTGCGCATGAACAGACGTGATGTAAAATTAAAGTTTGAAGTTAAGAACTTGTCAAGTTGAGTGAAAACTTTGAGAAAAATAACACAAAGTAAAAGTCATTATTTCTTTCAAAGGGTTAGGGTTGTGGGTGTGAAAGTGAAAGCTGAAGAAACCAGATGATTTATTGTGGTTTTAAACTACGTTTTATTGTCAGAAACAGCCAAAATATCTCCAAACTACTGAAGTTGAGTGACCCTTCTTGTCGACGACGGCTTCGTCCTGCTTCCAGCTGCTCATGGACGCTGAGTTTTCTTCGATGTTGCTCAATTCACTTACCGGTGTTTTGCTTATTTTGCTCCAACTACAAGCCTATTCCTGCAACATGATTGGCTGTTCTTCTTCTTCCTCTGTTTAATGGCAGGTGGCAACTAGCATTTAAGGTGCATTAGCGCCCCCTCTCCTGGTGTAAAGGTGGTTTAATTATATCGAACATTTGTTATATTTATATTGAGGAAAATACTATCGTGGTAATTGTTACTGTTTTTCTGCCCGGCCCTAGCTGTTACACCAACACAAAACAGACACGAGCGATGTGCACGTTGTTAGCTAGCTACAACTAACGTCCGTACTAACTAATGTATGACTAAGGATGCTTTTTTTGTTTTGTTGCTTATTTAAGATAAACCTTTATTGATCCTCAGACGAGAAATTCAGGTGTTGCAGCAACACAAGGACAGAAATATGTATAGATAAATAGAAAAAGGTCAAAATAAATAATCAGACGTTTAAACAATAAAAATAATAATTGACTAATAGTGCAGTAATGTCTCAAGTGGAGTGACAGCAGCACTAGGCACTAACACTTACTGTCATATAGAGGTATTATAAGCAGCTTCCTCAGTTGTATTCAGTCAATCAAACCAATCACATCATTACTTCCTCATAGAGAAAACAATCGCTCCCATCAAACTGCATGTTGGACATACAGTATATATACTCTGGGGTAAAAAAAACCCAAAAACTAGTGAGGTCAAAAAGGGGCAAACTGAATTTACAGATGCAGCCAACACACTCTGTCATGATGGGGTATAAATGTTTTTGGTTTGTCACGTTTTCATTGGAAAGTTCTGGTGGCACATCAACTACGTGAAGAACTGCATTGACATTTGTTCTAATTTAACAGCTCTTTGTTTCAGTTCAGCCTCTGACGGCGTTCGTGGCGTTTCAGGAAAGTTGGTTTTTATTATTATACTGCTCTCAGTGCTCAGTGTTCAGCAGGCTGATGGTCTACGTGTCATAATGGGAAATGCCAGCGTTCTATTTATTTCACTGGGGAGCTTTTCATGCCACAAAGTCTAAATGTTGCTGAGGAGGGTTTCTTTAGTCGGGGGGAAAAATGTGTCAGACACACTTGAAAAGCCAAAGGGAATAAAGGCCACTTAACCTTTTCTAGACTGCTTTAAATCTCTTTATCCTCAACAAAACCTTTTCTAACTCATACATCAGAGGCTAAGAAGCTTCCCAGGCTCCAATCTGTTTCTTTAAAACTTTCACTCGTGTTGTTACAATGGAGAGTTTGCCGTCTCATCGTCGCAATGCTCCTTAAAAAGATTTCATACGTAGCTTTAGCGTTGCATGCAGTTTTAATATCCTGTGGTGTGAATGCTGTTCATTTACACCACAGTTTCTAAACCTTGGAGACTCGATCCCATGTGGGGTTTGTGAGAGATTTATAAGACTGATATTTAATGTTTTTAGGCTAAACTTCTTGTGCTTTAATTCTTGACAAATAGAAAGCTAAAATATAACATAATACTAAAATTACTTTGCAAGTATAACAAGTTTTGATGTCATAGTATGAATACTGGTTTGGATAAAAGGCAAATGGCTGCACGTATATAGAGTTTTTATCCAAAGCGCTTTACAATTCCCCCTCATTCACTCATGCAAGGTGCTGGTCTGACCATCGGGAACAATTTGGGATTCAGCGTCCTGCCCAAGGACACCTCGACAGGTGGACAGGAGGAGCTGGGGATCGGACCGCCAACCCTGTGATCAGACCTGGTAGACCTGCTCTACCTCCAGGGGCCAGCTGCATCAAAATAGACCTCCAGTCTTTGACTTAAATACAACTTCAAGTCAGACTTGCAATCGACACTTAAGTGTACCTGTTGCCTAAAGCTTCCCTGTGAGTGACTAACGTAAGACTGACTTAGACAGCCTGTCGCGCAATGCATTATGGGTGAAATAAGACACTTCACAGAAGAGAAAAAATGGTGATGAATTTTTCAACCGCATCTCACGGTCTTCATCAGCAAACGACGCTGGCTTGTGCATCACGTGATAGCGGCTGTACAGTTTTGCGAGAAGATCATTGTCTTCTCCTGCGATCTGAATGCTGTTTACGTCCTCAGCACCGGTTTCAGTGGAGAGCCTCGCTGCTCTACATGCATTTTAAAAGAGAGGAGCAGCCTGATAACAGCTCTCGGCTGCTGTAAAATCCCTGCGAAACGAGTTCTCGAGTGGCTCATTACTTAGCTATGTGTGTCGGTATGGGAAGAAGTGGTGTTGGCTTTGATTCAGACACTCGTTGGCATTCCTCGAGGATAGCGCAGAGTGCTAAGTCATGTTCATTTCACCAGCTGTGTCCAAATGATTTATAGCGGGAGGATAATGTGACGCTACAGAAATAGAGCCTGAGGGGGCGTCGGGGACGGCGTCTCAGCAGGACGAGGAGCCCGCTGCGGACTGAAGACGTGGGCTTGAGATCAGCTCAGGATCCGTCCGTCAGTCGATCAATAGTCTCACTTCCATCTCTCTTTCTCTCTTCTTCTCTTTGTCTTTCCATGTATGCATCTCAGATATGTTTGTTTGTCTCTCTTGGTCTTTCCTTATTTCTGTTTTCTTTTTATCCGTCTCACTTCAGGAGCCGGGATTCTTTTGTATTTTTGTTTGTATTTACATGACTGAATACAAAAAGTTGAATGGAAATGGCACTCAGCATGCAAATGTGTTTACACCTGCAAAAGCAATTCTATTTGGCCCTAAAGGCATTATGTAATAAATTATAAAATGATGTAATGAAAGTGCATTTGTCAAACACATTAGGATGTAACTGGCATAATTAAACATATTAATGGCTCAGTTTTGTTATACAGAAGGTGTAAAAAAACAACATTGGATGTTGTGTAATTATTTTTCCAAGGAGTACCAACTACTAATTATTAATACTAACAGGTTTCAGTGGTGATAACGTTGGATCAGAGACATGTCTGTCAAACTTCCCACGAAGGAAAATGCTCCAAACTTTGCAGAGTGGTTCTGTATCATCCACAATGTGACCGAAATTCAATTCAAATTCAAAAAAGTGACTAAATTATAGAAATCATTCTCCTGATGGTGCTGCTATTGAACTGCCTTCAACTTTAACTGAGGAACAGATTCAACTCTTTAACAATGAATTCCGTTTAAACCTTTTAAATCACAGTTTTGAGACTAGAGTCTGGTCATCGTTTTGCTTCTTGCAGCTATAGTTTATATTGACCTTCTGCGCTCACCCATAAGTGATGCAACAGGGTGGATAAGGTTAACTCTGAGATCACTCCACTGTATTACTTCTACTTCCTGTCACTAAGGTACAAATGTACTGTGAAGTGACGGCTGTCTGGACTATCGAGTGGCGGAGCATAATGTCAGACACATCACGACAGTCTGCTTTCATTTTTCTGTACTTCTTTCTTTCACAGAGTCTCTCTTCAGCAGTCAAATTGCTCGGTCAGGTGTGAGACAGTATCGATCACATCTCCCACACACACACACACACACACACCACAGTGACCATCTGCTCCCACATGTCAACAGTGTCAACTCATTCTGTGTCAATAAAGCCACTTTAGTCGATAAATATTCATTTCTCTGAGACCACTTCCTCCCTGGTCTCCAGGGTGGACACTGTCGTGTTTAATCTTTCATGCCGACTCCATAATTTACCTCAATATCACCTCTCCTGCACCCGGGCTGTTTACTCACACTTTAACACACACACACACACACACAGCGAGGCCTTCTGGTTGGTAAGGAAGCCCAGAAAGGACATTTTTGAGGTTTATTGTTTTCTCACTGTATTCTCCATCATAAAAGTAGCTTCAGCAAATGAATGTGAGGTCTGTGGATTATTGAAGGACATTGTTTCTAGGATGAAATGTTGCTGCATCATTTGCATTTACAAAAGAAACAAAGCAAAAGTCCAATTTCATAAGCTTGCTCTCTCCTGTTTCTGATTTAACCTAGACCTCTGTTAACTAATCGTGTTCTGGCTCTCGGGATCTGAAACAGAGGTCTTCGCTGGTCTTGGTTCCTAGAAAATGGAGCGACGTCTGCAAGCTAGTTCAGGCAGTCAACTCACACACACTCCCTATTGGCGGTCTATTTAAACTGCAAAAAATGTCCCATCTCTCCCTCTGCCGCCCTGCATCAGTACTGCTGCCGGTTCTTTCAGACCCACCACCACCAACCCAGCATCCACCTGCAGGCTCCGGCTATGGGGGTTTAAGAGATTTGCTCATCACTCCCCAATATCTCTGTGTAAACATATCTGCGGGGAGTGACGAGGTCGGAGCCTGGACGCCAAACTCTAACTATCCACCTTTGCTGTATTGGGGTGGAGGCAGAAATACAGAAAAGACAGGAGATAAAACCCCCAAAACTGTCTACAAATGTTTGTGTTTTGAATGAAAAGAATCACAGATAAAGTACAGATTTGATTCCACTTTCGGTGGACTTTTTAGGTTTCTTTGTCTGAATTACTAATGGTTCAAAATCAGACAATAAATCAGATTTCCTCTTCCCGAGTGAAACGCTGCTCCCTCTTCCTCCTCTTTTCTAATTTGTCCTCTGGTTACCCATGATTCAGTGTGTGTGTGTGTGTGTGTGTGTGTGTGTGTGTGGTGGGAGGGTCATGATCAAGATGGTCGACATTATCCTGTCTGGGGGAGTTGGATGTAGGCAGGAGGAGAAGGTCAGAGTGTCAGCTCTGATGTTGTTTTTCCTCGGGCCGGTTGGTTCACATGCAGCCGCTTACTGAGAGTTTATTCTTGTTCAGGTCAGGTGTCGCTTTTTTCTCTTTTGTGTTTGTGTCGTTGGTCATTTCTCAGAATAAAAAAAAGTGTCACAAGAAAGTTTTTTGTGTCAGCTTCCATCCCAGCAGGCCATATTTCCCTTGGTATTATATTTTAATGTTACACCTTGTTCTTCAGCCTACACCTGTGTATTTCTACTGGTCGTAACCTAATTCTACCCTCAGTTCATTTTATCCTTCCAGTGTGGGCTGGTCTTATAACGGACTTTTAATTTAATCCAGTTTATTCATCCTCCCTCTGCCTTTCTGTCACCAAATAGAGAGAGGTGAAGTCTTTGCTGGCATTAGTAGGAGTAATAGCTGCAGTAAAGTAGTACTACAGTAGCAGTAGTGGTAATGTTAGTTTAAGTAGTAGAAGTAGCAGCTGACTTTTGTGTTTCAGCTGAGCCAATCAGAGCTTTGTAGCCGCTTAACAGCACCGGCTTCGTCTTCCAGCACCAGAGCCGAAACAATTGCCACAAAAATTGTAGACTGGGTGAGATCGATGCAGCGCTGCACGTTTTTGTAGGTCAACTTGGGAAAAAACTACTTTATCACATACATTTGTAACTGGAGTACTGTAGGAGTACTTGTAGCAGAAGAAGTAGTACTTAAAGTATATCAGATACTCAGATTAAACTGTTCTACTCTGCAGTTCTACTCTGGGATTTTACTAAAGTTTTTCTTTTTCCTTTGGTATTTTAGCACCGAGGAATAAACAACAGGATCACAAGTGCTTTAGACCTGTCTGTTATCACACACACACACACACACACACACACACACACACACACACAGTTAACTCCCTGTGGACTGGGGTTTAGGTGGTGGAAGCCTCTTTTGTGTCTCTGGATGAACACTGGACAGATCTAAACACACCCACAACACACACACAGATGGAGAGACACAAATACACTCACACACACACGCCTGCACTCAACAAATTAACCCCCATTTTGAAAAATGTTTTCAATATTATAGTTATTGATCCGTGCAGCTTTTAACATAATGTTTTAACTATTTGGGGGAGGGGGGGCGCCGAGACCTTTTGGCATGTGCACAAACACACATTTAAAGTTAAACACACACACACACACAGTTGGAGGTGCATCAACATGGCGACTACCAGCAGCAGAGGAAACGAAGCTTGCAAACACAAACACACACACACAGAGTTGGAAATGCATAGGAACAAGCACAAATGGATGCTAAACTCATTTAATGGAACACACACACACACACACACACACACACACAGTTGGTAGTGCATCGACAGGGCTACCACCAGCAGGGAATGCTAGGCTAATGGAATGATGAATATCAGCTATGTGATGCAGTGTATTCCAGGAAAGTCATCCCCCTCGGCAGCTATTTCCTCAGAGCCGGGTCGAGCCATGACAGCAGAGTCTGTCTGAGAGGAAGCTGGGTCAATGATGATTAAAGCCACACCCCCACCTTTTGAATTTGGTCCTTTATTTTTCTTGTCACATTATAAAAGGTCCGGGTTGTTTTCCAGCTATAATGGGAACACGGCTTCTTGGTACTGGTGGAATTTCTCATTGAGAACCAGCAGGTAGGTGAGCCAGAGGCGCAGGTTTAATAATTAGCGTGCTAGCAATGAAAACACACGAGTGTGCTAGTCAGACTCTAACAATTGAAGTGAAGTGTTATCTGCTAATTAACCACTGTTTCAATACAGTATTTTGCTGGAGAGATAACGCTTCAGTTATACTGGCGGTGCAGAGGCCTTTTGTTAGCAAAATGCTAAGTGGAGTTAGCATCGACGTTGTTCCGACACATTTTGTGACCCTAAAAATGAACTTTTCTTTCTTCCTGTTGCATTTAAGGAAACCCGGACATCCGAAATGTAAAGGTCAGATGTTGAACAGCAGCTTATTAAATGCAAGAAACAACTAACAACCACATGACTCTGTTTGTGTATTGTTCGTCTTTCAGGTTGGATTTTCCCAAAGACAAAGCTCCTTCAGTACATTCAGTGTTACTCTGCAGCCATTTCTCATATTTCTTGATATTTCAGGGTCCAACACATGAATGCACCAACACATTCATGTTCTAATTAGCCCAACTGAATTACCAAGTGACAACAATGTGACAGAAAAAGTAAATGTTGAACAGAAATCTCAAAACTGGTAATGTTTTTAGGTAACTGATCAACCAAAATACTGGCCAAGGTTCATGAAGACATATTTAAATTTATTAATAAATAAATTTAATTATTAATAAAAGCACATTTTTTACTCCACATGTATCTGATTACTGAAAGTATTCAAACAGTAATATTCTTTATATTAGTTATTTGTTGTGTTTCTGTTTGAACTTTAACTTTATGTTTGATCTCTTCTTTTTCTGTGGTGTAAGCTGTGTTGTGTGGCTCTATAAACAAAGTTAAGTTGAGTTTATCTTTATAGTAACTGGAACTGCTGAAGAGGGAAATGCAAAGCTGTCAATTTCAACTTCAATCAGTCTACAGTTTGTCCCAGTCCTCACCTACAGCATGCTCATGAGCATTGGGTAGGGACCAAAAGAATGAGATCACACATGCAAGCAGCCAAAATCCTTTTGCAAGTGTCTGGGTTCAGCCTTAGAAACCCGGCGAGGAGCTCAGAGCAGATTGCAGCTCCTTCATGTTCAAAGGAGCCAGTTCCACCTGAACTGATCAGGACTGGACTCCCGGCTCCTCCCTGTGGAGGTTTTTCCGGGCACGTCCACCTGGGAATGCGACCCAGAACACACTTGTGCTATAAATCCCATCTGGCCTGGGAACGACTTGGGACCCCCAGGAGGAGCTGAAGGACATGAGTGGAGAGAAGGCCGTCTGGGCTACTTTGCTGAGCCTGCTGCTACCAAAACCCAGACCAACGAGAAGCAGCAGAAAGCGGATGGATGGATGACGAATGCTCGGAGAAGTCAATAATACAGATAAAAGATTTTGGTTTGACTTCAGCTCTAGTTTGTGCCTCTATTTCCTCTTATTGGAGATTTTTGTGCTGATGATAAGCTGCTAATGTTCTCGAAAATAAAGTTAAACTTACAAAAAGAAAACGCAGCCAGGTGTTTGAATGCATTTCCCATATCCCTGCAGACCGCTCCACCCTGCCCATATTGGAAATACTCCATCCAGTGTGCAGTGAAGTTTAAACTGCGTTTATCAGGTGCTTCTTCTTTCTTTTTGGCTCAAGGAAGAGATATGCACCTTGTGAGTTAAAATTCTACTTCACTGCATACAAGAGGGAATATTTTGAAAAGAAGGGAAAAGTCTTTGAGGATTTTGGACATGTTTTCAAAAACCTGTTTGGTGCTTTTTCTATTCTGTTTATTTTTCAGGAAAGTACTGGCTTAGATGATTCTGTGACTGGAACACACTCATTAATGCCAAAGTCTCAAATGTAAAAAATGATGATTAAATGACAGGTACAAACTGGGAAGATTCGGTGCTTTTAAACCACATTAAAGCGGAGCAGATTCAGGATGAGTAAACCAAGTGGGACTGCTTGGATGCTGTCCTGGTAAATCAGCCGTCCTTTCAGCAGGAGAACAGGAGATTCAGGCTCCTGCCCTCCGGGTGTATCACTTCCTCTCAGCACAAAACGACTTCCTCCCGGTGACCTCACGGGTCACATGCCGCATGCCAATGAGCTCCCGTAACGACAGCCCCTAACGACGGCCGCTAATTAGCATTCATAACGAGGCAGCCCGTCGGGCCGGCTGTCATTCCATATCGTTGCTGCGTACAGGGCGCACGGTTGGCATGTTGCAGGCATGTCAGCAGTATACTGACGGGTCACGTGACCAGCTGCATATTTTATAGGTCACATCTTTTTGATATCAACATTTCCCTCTATGCATATAAACACTGCACATAACAGAATATTTACTGACACTGTTAAAATGATTTGGTCTGAATTTAAAGTTATTGCATTTTCAGCACTCTCCTCTTTTTGTCCAGGCAGTTTCAGACTAATTAAAGGCATTACAGCTGAACCTGGCCGTGATTGGCTCCACTCACTAGAGAATGACTGAAATCCGTCCAGTTAGTGGGTTTCCACTCAGCAGGTTTACCTCGTTTGAATTGGAGCATTTGAGTTTTTTTAATCATTCAGTTCATATGTTTCATTTCAGATCTGAAATGAAATTGATTCATTCTTATTGTGAGCCAGAGGAAATTTAAAAAACAGAAAATACAGAACTTATCAATCTTATTATCTTATTTGTGTCAAGTTTAGACTTGACTAAAAACCTTTTCTTAATACGGAGTTTGAACTTGGCAAATTGAACTCATGAGTCCAAATTCACAAGAACAGGAGGACACAGTACGCTCAATTTGTAATTGGAACAACAGTGTAAAATTAATTTCATACACTCATCTGCCTGTGTTTGCATTTCTATGTATTTATTATTTTGAAGGAGCTAAAACTCAGCGCTGTTGTACGACTTTAACTGCCCAAAACACGAACCTTCACTTTACCTTCTGACAAACTTATTTGCTACACAGTTTATCTTCCAAAAAGAATTACATCTTCTGTTGTTGCTATGGCGACATCAGTGCCACAGGTAAATTAACAAAGTGCTGCTGAGATCAGACTGTTGATGACCACGGACACTGATCAGCCGATCTCAGGATCTGGCTTGCTAGCTACAACTAGTTTGTCAACGCAAATGTCGGAGCAATATTTCAAGTGGGCATTATTTTAATAAATCAACTAAACGGTTAGTTTATCACTATTTAAATGCAGACTTTGATTTGGGACATGTGGTACTTACTGGGACACCTAATGGTACAACAGTCCTCTGTGGGTTCAAGCGCTTAACGTAAGCTGGTAAATCAACTTAACCTCCTCATCCTCTGCTTCACTTGCCTCACTTCCACATTCATCGTTTCTTTTAAACTAAAAAAAGAGGTTTGTCTGTAACCCCGCCCCTCGGGCGAGCGGCGCTCCCGACCTCACAGGGGCCGATGCAGACGGATAAAGTGCACAGTGTGGCCGGGCAGATGTTGCCAGACTGCTTAGCCAGGCCAACACGCCGTCTCCTCCCGTCTCCATGATGCAGCGAAATGCAAAAACACCTGGAGTGAGCGCTGTGCCGCTGTCAGGCTCACACATACTGTCTCCGTTTGTACGTCAAGCTACTGAAATAACAGCTCTATATTCAATATATTTCTCCGACTGAAACAGTAACCGTTCCAAGCAACCACAACCACAGCATCTGTCGACTGAGAATGACGTCAGCGGGACAGAAGTGTTACTCGTCCTTCGTCAGGGCAAAATAACAAAGTCGTATGAGTCGCAGTATGTCAGTGTGTGTGTGTGTGTGTGTGTGTGTGTGTGTGTGTCAGCGTGGGTTTAGCTCAGTGACCTTTGCCCTCAGGCCCGGCGAATCAGCATCACGCGTGAGCAGAGCAGCTTCAGCACAGGAAGCAAACAACACTGTGATCAACATCACTGTCATATCACCTCTCTCTCTCTCTCTCTCTCTCAACACTGGTGACTCACTGTGACTCTCTCAATCTCAGTCTCGAAACCAATGTGACGAACATCCACGTCACTCAAACTTGGCTCTGACAAACGTTTTGTTGTGGGGGGTCAAAGGTTAAAAATGGACACACAGGTGATGGTGACTGAGTTTTATATAAACATGCTACATACATTTGCAATAAAAGCTTTGATCATGTAAGGATAACTGGTTGCCTCCTCTTCATATGAGACTGTTGTTCTTTTTAGCCACGCTAGCGGCAATGTCGTTCTGTCGGTGGGTCAGTCCACCACTTTGGTCAAGACTAAAATATCTCAACAACTACTGGATGGATTGTCATGAAATTTGGTCCAAACATTCACCATGTTCCCCAGAGGATGAATCATACTGACTTTGCTGACACTCCACACCAACATGAGGTCCACATTTGAGTCCAAAGATGTCTCAACGTTTTGACGGATTGCTATGAAATTTGGTTCAGATGTTCATGTTCCCCTCGGGATGAACTGTAATAACTTTGACTTTTCATCTGGCACCATCATCAGGTCAAAGTTTGACCAATACCTGCAAAACTAAAGCTCAGCCTCAGCTGTACTTTGTGTTTTGGTCTAAACATACATCTAAACATCAGCATGTTATCATTGTCATTGTGAGCATTGTGACTCTTAGTTTTGTAATACTGATTGTAGTAAAATGTTTCTCCAACAAAAAAGGTAGTTTTACGATCCTGCACCCCGTTTGTCAGTGCCTTCCAAAACTCCTATGAAATTATTCTTCTCATTTGAAGTACTTGGTTAAGGTTAAAGAACAAAGAAACCAACGTTGTGTGTTGGTAGGACTCAGGAAGCAAACAGCAGTCTCTGGTGTCAAAGTCATCTCCATCCAGCTCAATCTCCTCCCTGAGAGGTTTTGAGGCAAAATAACAAGAACACAGTACTTCTAGAGATCTTCATCAGGTGCAAACATATGTCACCTTTGGCATTTGAATAAACAACCAATGGTGTCATTTTTCTGGTGAAGACAGGCCAAGAATTTGAGTGACACTCATGACCATCTTGTCTGTTACTAGAGTGTAAAAAATAATTACATTTTGGGGCCAACTATAGGGATGGGGACAATTTTCTTGACATCTAAAGGTCATTTGCAGTCGTGATCAGATTCATCTGATGGACAGGGTTGAGTGTTGTTGAAGACGCTGCACAGCGCTGAGGTTTAATTGAGCTCTTCTGTCGCCCCGGAGCCTCCGACTCAGCAGCTCTTCTTCTTCTGCAAAAGTCTCAGTCTCTTTCTTTCTGTCTCCGGTTTGTCAGTCGGTCTCATCTGCAGGACCTTCTTCTTTTCTCTCTGCACCTCCATCTTTCCCCAAATTCCTGTTACTTTCCGGTCATCCCATCATATCCTTATCTCCTCTATTTCCTTAATTTGGTACTCGTCCTCTTACCTTCTCTTCACACTCTTATTCCCTCATTCATTCTTTATAGTCTTCTTTGTTCCCTGTTTTTTCTCCTCATCTCCTGCTCCTCATTTACCTTACCTTGTACTATCATTACCTGCTCACTCTCTTTCTTCACCCTTCTTTCTGCCCTTCATTTTGTTTTTAACTTTCTTTGTGTATGTTTGAATCCATCCATTCTTGTCTTTGTCCTCCTCTTCTCTCGTTTTCTTGCTCAGTTTCCTGCTTTCTTTTCAATTATTTTGATTCCTCTTCTTTCTATCCTCCTTCTATCCAATCAACGCTCTCCTTCCCTCCACAGAGATTGTAGGATCTTCTGCTCTGCTGTTTTTGGCTGCCCCATCTGTCTCTTCTCTCATTTTGTCTCTCTTTTGTTTCCTCTCATTTTATCTCTCTTTTCTCACCCTTTTTCTTCTTCCCTATCTATTCACACCCCATTATTTCTCTCTGTTATCTCCTCCACTCTCCTATGCCCTCGTTCCATCTTCCTCTCCCTCCTCCTCTTCCTCCTGTCTCCTCTAATACCCCTTCGTCCATCTAGTTTCTCATTTATCTTCTGCCCTCTGTCTGTATCTTTTTCTCTTTCGCCCATCCTCCTTTCTGCTTCACCTCTTCTGAACCTCCTCTCCTTTCTCCTCCTCCTCTTCTTCTTCTTCTGACTCTCCCTGTAGCGTGTTTCCTCCACTGAGCTACACGTCAGTTAGCTTCCTGACTTAGCTCCCTGTTAGCCTGCTGGCTTTGTGTTTTGCATCTTTAGACAGGTTTCACATGGCATGGTCAGCTAGCTTCAGGCCAACTCAGGCTAACTGTTTCCCAGAGGCATCGCTAATTTGAGCTAGATTGCTTACCACACACACACACACACACAGGGTGTTGTCATAGCTGTCATTCAGAGTCTGTCAGCGTGGACAGTCAGCCCAGATACTGGTCGTTTCTGACTGCAGTACACGGTACGGTTCAAACAGATGATGAGACACACAACAGAGCTCAGCCAGAACTACACACTACAATCATTTAAATGAGGCGCAAAAAAATGTATTTAGCAGACATTTAAAAAAAGAAAAGCATGTTGGAGAAAGGACGTGTTTATCAGGTGACGGAGACAAGGTTGCATTAAAGTGGTACTCCAGTATGGAGGCTCTTAAGTCCTGCAATATACATCTATTAAGACTTTGAGGGCTCCATACTTTTAATTTACAATTCAGTACTGCACTTCCTTAAACACGGAGGGCTTGAGAGCGACTGTTTAAATAAAAAAATGGTCAAATTTGACACAGCAGGTGCCGGGATATCCTCACTTTTAGTTTGTTAGTACGGGTTAAGCTCCAAAAATGCTGGATCCTACACTTCCCATAATGCATCTCAGTAGCATCCTTCATTATAACCCTGTCCGTCTTGTAAATGCCGGCTTCTTTCAAGCTCCACACCTCCAGTTTTTTAACATGTAAATACATTTAATACATTTTAAAAAATTGTAGATGTAACCCTGATGACATCACTGTGACATCATCATGGGTATTTCCTCAGACTCCTCCAGAGACACAGAAGACATTATACATAATGTAAGGACATAAAACATGGCTGTTTTCATAGGCTGAGCAGCAACAAACTGATCTTAATGTGTAAAAATAGCTTAAGTGCACCTTTAATTGATCCCTCATGTCATCAGTAGTGATCAAAAAAGAAAATATATCAACGAAATAATGAAAAATTAAAGAAGTCAAAAGTCAAACACCATGATGAAATATTAAATCTGAACTACTTTCCCTGCTGAATCTCCACATTATGCTCCCTTCTCCTAAAGGTGTGCCAATCCAACAGCCAATCAGGGGGACTTTTGACAAAAGCAGCTCACTAGTTAACTCACTTGAAAGCTGTTATCGCTTGTTTACTTAGCTTCTTCCTTAATTTCCACTTTTTCACTGATCAGCTCCGCATCATTTAGTAAAAACTTTATTTTGTCTCCACCCACTCAGACTTAACCCAACAAATAAGAAGACGTCTGCCTCCAGAGCAGCTCCACCTCTGAGAAAAATATTTGCAGAACTAAAGACTCAACCTGCTGTTTGTTTGGCTTCTGTCTCACCGATGAGACGGGAACCAAATAAAGCCAAATCTGTTTCCATCTTTATTCTGTTTACATTTTCTAATAGCTCCAAACAGTCAGCATGCAGTTTGAAAAGTACTCTGTTTCTCAGCTGTTATCAGAAGTCTGACTGTGGTGGTTGTTGAAGGTTATAAGTGACAAGCCAGCATGTTAGATGAGTGACAGGAAAATAAAGAGACAGTCATGTTTTCGCCTCTTCCTCCCTGACAAAACAAAAGCTTTTAACACTTCTGTTTCTTAGCTCGGAGCTGGTCTAAACCTCAGGCTGCAGAAGGCCCAGGGTTATTTATCTTGAAACGGTTTCACTGTTCACACCTGTAGATATTACACAAAGGCTTATAGTAAGATCTGGGCTAGATGAGGGTCTTATCCCGGGGCTGACGGATGATGGTTTGGTTTCTGACCGTCTCAGGACCCAACAGGAACCCAGGTGTGTTTGTTTCATGTGTGTTCTGCGAGTTGAGATGGTTTCAGGTGTTTCAGGGTGCAGAGTTCTCTGTTAGAGGGTTTCAATCATCCTGTAAAAGGACGAAAGCAGGGCCATACTGGGATTTTATAAATACTCAGATGATACGTATAAAGACCTTCAGCATGATGAACTTTCTGACTAGCAACCAAAAACTTTTCATTTTTATTTATTTCACTGCTCATTTATAGTTTCAGAAAAGTTTTTCTATATGATGGTCTAAATGCTATTTTAAAGCCTTCTACACACACCCAGAAATATAATCCAGATGGAGACATAAATCCCTATTATGTTATTAAAAGAGTACTCCACAGATGCATCATTGCGCTCCTATTCCTTGGTGAATATTGTGCACATCCCAGCTCTTTCATTTAAATAACACTCATATTGTACATTTTGTTTTTTATAATATTTTTTCATATCTTTTCGTCAATTTTCTATTTTATGCTTCTTGACTTGCAGTAATTGTTTTATCGTTCTTTATATTTTCTACTTACTATGTGTATTGTTATGCACCAATATACCAAGACAAATTCCCTGTATGTGAAAACTGTAAAGTTTAAAAAAAAAAAAAATAGGATCTTAATCGATGCAGCAGAACCAGAGATATTTTTATTCCACTCGTTCTTCTTCCTTATTAAAACCTGGCAGCTACATTACCCACAATGCAAATCGATCACTGACAGTTCAGTCTGAGATTCAGGTGTGTTATGCTAGCTAACAGCTAATGTAACCTGCAGCAGAGATGAGATGAGCACATCTTTGTAACTCCACACCAACAGATTTGTTTTTCTTCAACCCCGACCGACGCTGACTCAAGTGACATCACTCGAGGATATTTATCAGACTTCACACACCTTTAGACTTTATACAACACCTGGAAAACACCTGGAAACACACGCTGACGTGTAAAATCGGTTCTCCTTTAAACTTTTTTCATATTTTTTGCCAGAAAAGGTTTAAGTCTAATCTACAGATGTTGAGTCCAGTGTGTGAAATACCGTGCAGTGCCTACATGCAGACATTTCCACATTGCAAGTTCGAAAGCATTAAGTGTCATTAGCTACTGAACATTTTAAATAAAAGAAATGACCACGGTGACATGATCCTTTTCACAATGAGCTTGTTTGGTCAGAGATTGTCTTCTGAGTTTGCCCACAACTGCAACACATTTCAGAATCCGTCACTCAAAAAAACCCTCAAACCCTTCAACAAGCTCCACCTCTAAATGGGAGGTGCATCAACAGCCACCTCCACATTTTCCCAGCTCCTGAATTTGTCTGAAAGCCAAACATGGGAGAGAAAATGTCCACTCACCCTGCGTCGCTGCCGTTCCCACAGATTAAGGCATCCTTGGCCCCCTCCACCTTGTAGAAGTTGTCTAGAAAATAAAAGATAAAATTCCACTTTAGAATCACGTCAGGGTGTTTCAGGTGAGTTCAGGTAAACCTTTGCTTCCTCTGCTTTTTCTTACACCACAGTTTGTGTTGTGTCTGTCTGTGTTACCGCAGGATCAATAAACTCATCAAACTCAGCTCGTGTGTGTTTGCGCTGGTTACACAGCGTCTGAGCAGGAGGCCATAAAACAGAAACCATTACAGGAACCACGGCTGGTTTGCTGAGCATCTATTCAACACTTCAATCTGACCACACGCCCATCTTCAAGTACATTAATGCTCTTTACCGCCATCACACGGGGTCCTTCAAGTGCTTCTCCACCCCAAACACATAAAAGTATCAGACAGAAGCTTTTAATGAACGTCAGCAGGAAGAAAACAAGTGCTTCTTAACTTCTGTTGTAGTTTGAGGATACAGTACTTATTCCAGAGGATGGGGTAAATGTGTTTAAGACTGGGACTGGTTCCAGAACAGGACTGGAGATGTATTTAGGTGGATTTGAGTGTTTTACTTCCTGCAGATGTTTGTGACTTTGGAGAATCAAACAATAGACATTCTGATAAAGTGAAAGAAAAGACAAATCCATGTTAAAACAGATCAAGAAGAGTCCTTTAGACGTCATTAAATTAAACCCTGGAGGTCGAGATTAAACAATGAGGTCAAACTCAAGATCAAGATCAGAGTTGGGACGATCAAATTCTAAACTAGGGATGACAATATTTAACTGTCAAGACCTTTGAGAGAACAGAGACCTGGCCAGTCAAAAATGGAGGAAGCCATCGTATTAAGCATCTCACACCATCAGATTTTACATAATCCTGCTCCGCCGAATGAGAAGCAACGTCACTAAAGTTTTCTATTCAAATCTCTTTTCCCACAGATGCAAATGAACCGTAACAGACTTCTGTTACGGTTCATTTGCAACTTCACAAAGGATGTGGTACAACTTTCTGGTGCGACCAGGCGCTAAAGCTGCCGTTTCTCTGCTTCTCTGCAGCGTAATTATTATCTAAAATGTTATCATCACTGTTGGAACGATGGACAAATCTATGAAAAATAAGACTCAGCTTGTAAAAAAAAAAAGATATATATCTTTAAAGTTACATTTGAGTCTGATACAGTATGTAGCAAGTGGTGTGATTTTACTCGTCTAAAAAACTGAAAACTGTGGAAAACATCACCTCTTATTTGTAAAATGTCAAACATCAGCACCAACATTAGTATATTTTATTGTGAAAAGCTGTTCCTCTGTGAGTCAACCCTACATGATAATAGAGATGTGGGATCTCTGTGTCAGAAGCTGTGGCAACAAACAACTTTCAAACAGAAAGAGTGAGCTTAAATGCTGGGGTTTTTATCTTTTATTAGGACCACATTCGTTATGACCGATCATCCCAATAGAAAAATATCAAAATGGGTGTTGTGTTCTTATCGTGCTTCATTAAATGTGCTCAGGGAAACAAAAGAAGCTGCTGCACAAAGTTTAAGCACCTTTCAGTAAAACTTCAGCTTGTCAGAGAGAAACAAACACCTTGTTCTACTTCTTCAGGTTCTGTGGTACTTCTGTTTGGCTCTGACAGCGTCTGACCGCCGCTGCACCAAAGGCAGCCATTCATTTGTTATCAAGTGCATCTGAGAGACGGCATCCCTGCTCGCCGCTCGCCAACACAAGCTTCTGAAGCGCTTTTGTTCGCGAGTTCAAAGTAACCACGAAGCCTTTAAGCAGCACTGAGGCATTTTCTCCCCAGACAGAGCAGATACCAACAGTCTGCTTAAAGTCATTACCTGAAACGTCACGTTTCCAAAACTCCCCCCGAATCCATGCACATTAGCCAGCGGACTGACATTTAATAAAGGTTTTCTCAGAGCGACCCCCATCTGAGAAGATTTTACAGAGCTGCAGAAACTTGGAAAATTGTCTCTACAGGATATCGAGAGAGTGGGCTTCATTTCATTTCTTCTCAGACTCAAGAGCAGCAAATGACTCTGACAAGCCTAAATACACCTCCACCCCCCCCACCCCGTGGTGCATTTTCATCTGCAAGAGACACATTTACAAGATGAAAGTCTGCAGGTGTGAAAGAGAGTTATTGGTCAGAGTGAAACATACTGAGACACTGTTCATCTCGTTAATCTGCCCTCCACTGACGGAAAGATATTAATCAATGATTCATTATTATTGTAGGATTCATCCGTTTCCATCTCAGAGACAGAAACATAGATATAAATATAAATCTATAAATATATCTATGGGTAGAAAGTGGACAAAAGCAGCAACAGAGTCTGTGGTAGCTTAACTCGCTTATTGAGTCATTTTAAGTAAAAAGAAGAAGAAATCTGGTTATATGAATCAAATGAGACGAACAGCAGCCATCAAAGCTGATGATGTGTTTCTGTATATCTGAGAGGGAATGATAATATAAAATAATCTTAAATTAAGGTCCGTTTACGAGCTTCATCAGTGGAGTTTCATCCCTCGATGAAGACTGTGAGATGTGTTTAAAAGCTCCAGAAAAAAAGCCAGTTAATAAAGATTATTTTGTCAAAATGTACATGAATATCTTCCACCTGCTGGCTTATTATTATTACAAACATGTAAGGATGTTGCACAGCTGAACTTTCTATGAACCGTCACGTCTTTATTTTCATGTGGAGAGGAGAGCATAGTGACTACATCAGGCTACATTTTGGGGGAAATAGATTAGAAATGATGCAAAAGACATTACAGAGTATGGATTACTGCCCTGAATTTTGTTGTGGACAAAATTCACACATGTACATAAGAAAAAGGCCAAAATCTGGAGCCAACGAACTTCACATCTTTAGGTCCAAACACCAGACGTGTCACACTGACAGAATGGCTCCTTTTTGTGGGAAGTGGTGTTTCCCAGAGCATCGAGACCCCACCTCTGTGTGGACTTAGACAACAATAGACACAAGTGTTTGGACGTGCATCACATGCCGGTGTGTCGCCCTGAACAGGTAAACTGTCAGTATGATGTTCGCTACAGTGCACACCTGCCAACATTTAGGTTTCAAAATACGTGAGGTTGTTTTAGGTGGAGCGCCGGCCTGCCCTGACATTTTGACAACAGCTAACGTTAACTTAGCTTTCCCGCCTGCGTGCACAGAGAGCAGCTGTGCACACACACCTTGAATCAGGTTGCCAGGTTGCAGTAACAGATGGGAGATGGCCTTAAAATACGGGAGAAGGGTTTAAGGACCCAGTGAAATAAAAAGCACCATTTCCAACTTCTTCTTCTGTGTCTCTGCATTAATGGTTCTTTTGTCAAAATCCCTCTTATTTCTCTTCCTGTAAAACTTAAAAATATATTTTTGATAACCCATCATGCACTTGGAGGCCAGCTAACCCACCACTTATAAATTATTATACACATTACACACATTTCACTGACTTTAAGACAGTTTTTTGTTTTTAATTTAAGGGGGAAACCAGGCTCAGGTTTTTGCAGGTGTAACTGATCCAACACGAAGAATAAATCAGTTCCTGCTTCCTGTTGGTCGGTGATATCAGCTCCGTCTGCTGCTCACCGAAAGGGGAAATGGACTGCACATGATGTCTGTTGATATTAATTTATCGAACCCTCCCAACGAGGAGCGCCGGGGACGACCGCCGCTGTCAGCTGGCTCTGACCAGACAGAACAAACACGGCATGATGGGAAATGTTTAGCACGGAGAGCATCCACCATTGATCTCCCGCCGAGGGCTGTTTTCAGATCAGCCGGACGGGACGAGCTTCAGCGCCGCAGCTCGGCTCTCGGGTTTCACGGCAGCTTTTAGGGATCGATACGGGAGCCTGCAGGGGACATTTGTTTGATGTGATGGATGGCAAACCAAACTGGAAATGAATAAATAGAAGGTACATTAGCAAGGAGCAGCATGTCCCGACAAAACCCCCATTACTGTAAGCTCAAAGCTGCCTTTATTTTGGGCGGTTTCACCCTTTAACAAGTAGAGGAGCAGTTGTGTCTGGTTACAGCAGGTCTCCCTCTGACACTTTCTGAGTGCTACAGTGAAACATCATTCCTTTAAATAATTACACATCTGGTTTTGGATAATGAGCGAGTCTCTTCTCTTGTTGCCGGAGTGAGAATCTTCCACTGCTCCTGACCTGAGAGAGAACTAACTGGAAAGAAATTAAAGGTTTGCTTATACATTTGAGCACGTAAAGTGTTTTAGCTAATGTGCAGGGATGCACAGAAAAATACTAAATGAAAGAGTCAGAAAGGGGGCTTGTGTGATCATTTATCAAAGGGTCAAAAGGCATCACAGACTCCCGAAAAACTCCCAAAAACCTCTGCGGCGTTGCAAAAGATTGAAGCCTTGTTACTAGATGTCAGACTGAATAAACTAAATAGAACTGAAGACGTTATGATTATAAAAACATCTCGATCCAGTCGTCACTGGTCACCGGACTCAAGAGACTTGAAAATAAGATTTTTACAAGTGTAGTTTCGGTGAAAAGTAAAAAGAAATGTAATGCAGAAAGTCAGACTGCAGGAAGTCTTTACATGTGTGTCTGTGTGTATATTCATCTACAGTATGTCTTCTGTGTAATGAAGCTTTTATATAAAGACTGTATTTATAAAAGACTCACATCAGTAATACAGTTCATACTGACACTCAGTACAACACAGACAAACCAAGGAGTCACGAACACACAAGGATTGTGTGTTTTGTCTTTAAAAATATGGAACATTTTATGTAACATTTAGTTAATGTTAGTTTATTATTTCAGCAGTCTGCACCTGTTGATTTACTGATTATCTATTCCATCTGTTAGTGAAGAAATGAGAATCAGATAAAAGTAAAGAAAGAAATGAGAAAAGAAAGAAAAGGACACGAAGAGAAGAAAACACAAGACGAAATTATTAAAAAAAGAAAAGGGGTGTGGGCAAGAGGAAGTGAAAATTAGAAAAAGAAGAAATTACAAAATAGAAATCATAAGAAATAAATAATTGATTTCTAGTGAGACATGTGTCCACACTGGATGGTTTGCTGTATATTTTGGGGTTAAACATTTCCTGTAGATTTAGATGAATGTGCAGTGAAAACTATGAACATGAGCAGATCTGTATTTTGGTTACATGAAGAAGAAAAAAAAAGACAGTGTGCAGCTCAGATTTCATCTGACAGCAGCGTTAAGTGTTTCCTTAACCCTGACCTCGACCTGCGTGTGTGTGGGGGGGGGGGGGCTGCATGTACTGTATGTGCTTGTATATACTGTGTGTGTATAAGTATGTCCACATAACGTATATTATGTTCCCTGGTCAACATGCCTGACCTGTCAAATAGTGTATACACCAGCTGACCTCGCATGACCTCTGTGTGTGTGTGTGTGTGTGTGTGTGTGTGTGTGTGTGTGTGTGTGTGTGTGTCTGTCACATCTTGTATGTACTATGTTCCTGGTAAACTGCCCAGCTGAACTGCTTACACACACATCACACCCCTGACAACGTGTGTGTGTGTGTGTGTGTGTGTGTGTGTGTCTTTATTGACGTCAGTTGTAACCACAGTGCCAACATTGCATTGTCCAGTCCATTTAGGAAACACCAGTCACCACTGCAGCATGACACACACACACACACACACAGCCGCTGTCTCGTCTTCAGTGCATCAAACGAGTGCTTTAATGTTTGAAATGTCCCTTTATTTTTTATTCTTTTATTTTTTGTCCCGTTATTTTACTGTCACGTGTGTGACATGTTCTATTATTTTAATTTTTCACATCTTATTTATTTCTTTAATGGCCTGATTATATTTCCTGTAAATGTTATATCTTTGCATGATGATCCAAAGTCCTCTGCATACCTTCAAGATATGTTCCTGGTGGAATTTCTTTTACTTTTTTTTATCCAGAAACAGTCAAATTTAACGATGTTAAATATCTGTTAATATATGTTAAAGATCAGAGTCTGATCATGTGAAATCTTTGGGTCACTTGAAAATGTAAACTCGTCCTCCAGAAACAACAACAGGACGTGACCTCAGCGTCTTCAACGGGAGGCTACGGCTCCAACACTTCCTGTAACTGTGTTCACTCTTATCACTCCATACAGTTCAGACCAGATCAATTCAGATCACACACATAGATCAGCTGTTTCCTGAGTGGGTGATTAGCAATATGTTTGCTTCCATTTCCTGTTGTGCTTATCAGAATAAATGATGGAAAGACTTAAAGGCCGACAACAAAGTCTGAGACCAAACCCGAGCTGCTAAAATCACCTAAAATCAGCTGCTGTGGGTTTCACACCAGAACACCTCAAACCCTCGCAGATAAATCAAAGATCTCATACCAGATACTTAAAGTGTCCTTCTGACGTCGAAAGGGAGCATGTGTGAGAGGCAGAACACATTAACTCCATTATTTTAAGAAGACAAAATCCGAGAGAGACCCAAAGACACTCCGACCCGGATAACTGAGTGGACCCATGTAGACATGTACCACGACAACACAGCAGATTTCCATCATAACCGTGTTTCAGTTCACTTTTTCGCCCTGAGTCCTCGCAGGCTACAGGTGTACAGCAAAGACTGATCAGCAGGTGTAGATTTAAATGTTTGAGGTGGGAGTTCGACCAAAGCTGCTGGTGTGAGCAACAATGTCAACCACTGAACACACAGCAGGGTTACACTTCAAATACAGCAAGTCAGGAGTAAGTACGAAGTATGAATTATTTAGCAATGATATAAGCAATGCACCCTCTACCTTCAACTGAGAATTTAGCTCTGATTTCAACAAAGCCAGGCTGAACTATTCACATCTTAACAATTTCATTTCTTAAATGCAACAAACTGAAATCAACACCTGAAAAAATCCTAATTAAAACGTCAAAATTCTGTCAACCAGCTACCTCACTGTCTACGGCTTTAAAACGTACCAAAAGTGATGCCAAAGCCAACTCATCACATCCAAAGCAACAGTTCAGAGTTTGCTTCTCACCCTCGTCGTTGATGAAGTCCTTCAGGGAGGCCCAGGTCTTGTTGTTGCAGTAGAAGGAGGTGTTGGCCGGCAGGCTGCCGTTGACACAGTGCTCCGGGCTGCGGACGCATTTCTGCCGCAGGTTCCCCATGAAGAGCTGCAGGCCGATGAGGGCGAAGACGCTCAGGCAGAAGACGGTGAGGATCATGACGTCGGCAAGCTTCTTCACCGACTGGATCAGAGCGCCAACGATGGTCTTCAGGCCTGCCAGACCGCCGGGGACGCAAGGACGCAGACAGCATTAATATTAAGGTACGCGCTATTGTAGCCATGAACCCTCATTTAGACCAGTTACAGCTCAAAATCAGTCATTCTATTTTATGTTGAACTACTTTAATCAATGGATATGGGAGCATAAAGATGGCAGCCACCTCAACTTAAATCATTATCAAATCTTCCAGCCTCCTCCCAACATGCTAAATCCAAAATATTTCAGTCCAATCCCAAACTAGCAAAGACAATTGAAGACATCAGGATGTTTTTAGTTTTCTGTTTTAAAGCTACTACTTGTCAGCGTCTGGTTGTGGAGTCAAACTAAAGGGCAGCCATCTTTATGCACCATAAGGAGAAAAAATTAATTAAAAGAAAAAGAAAAGTAGTTTTACAGCCAATAGAAATATAACTCTGCTGTTAGGTGAAAGTCTCTTCTTGCCACATGTGGTTAAGAGATTCGTCCAGCTGGAAAACCCTTCAGTTGTGAAAGTTTTATTCCATTTATGTTAATTTTCTTGGTGCAAATTGAAGTTTTTCATCTGACAGCAGCTTAAAGTTTTTTTTTAAAATGTTGCCAATGTGGAAAAAAAGACACCGTCATCATCACCAACAAAATGAAGCAAAGACAGACCACAAACTCCCCGTTAACATTCAGATAAAAACATAAAACACACACGAACACGTGGTAAAACCAGCAGGAACAAAACACACTCAGAACACAGAGGGTGCAGACAAGTCGACTGTCCTCGGCAGATCTGACCAAATCAATTCTTTTTAGACTTTTTTATCTCTTGAAAGCACTTTTAGTTAATTCATTAGAAACAGACTATTTCAATTGGCATGTGAAATGTCCCTCGTGATGGCTAACAGAATCAACGCTGATCTTCTCAGAAGCGTCTCTAAGCTAATGAATGACTAGCGTGATTCGACATGTTGCTATTATAGTTATAACATGTATTAGACACTGTTATAACAAGGCCACCACCATGGCATGAATATATTTTAAATCACATGTTAAAAAGGGTGTTGGCGCTACATGCTAACATGCACAGTGGAAACATACAGAGGGCTAGCCGGCAACAGATTTGGAGAAATAGTTCCACATTTTGAATTGTAATTGTAAAAAGGATTGGTCATTTAAAGTTGTGATCTATGATACAAATGTTTACCAAAAAATGGTCACATGACAAAAACTAAAATAGATCTAGATGCAGGATCGGGGTCCTGCACTGGTTCAACGCAGCCTAGAGGTCAGAGTTTACGCGCTACTAACATTTTAATGGTTGCACCAGCAGACAGAAGTTACACCTTCAGTCTGACACCTGGCCCCCAGCAGGTTGGCACGACGATCGTTTTGAAAGGCGGGATAATAATACCAGCAAGCAAAACATATAATGTTAGATAACTTTTAACAAGTACTAATTTAACAGTTAGCCGGTGCAGGCTGTCATTATGTGTTTGTTATAACGTTACACTTTAATCTGCCTCACTTAATCAGAATGTTCTGTCCTAGTTCACGTACCTTTTTGTCCTTGTTTGGTGATTAATGTTATATTAGCTATTTTAGCCGTTTAGAAAAGTGTTGAAAGGCAGCTGGGCACGAGAGACAACACAGTAATGTCACTGGACACAGAAAGCGACAGTATTTTGGTGAGTGTGAAGAACGTTACGTCTGCGCGGTGAAACCAAACATCAACACAGTTTTTAGTATCAAACTAACTCGTTTCAACGTAACTTAAGAGGGAGTTTACGTACAGCTGGTGCAACCGGCTGCAGGATCCTCTACAATCAAACCTTTTGTCTTTCCTCTTTATTAGCAACGAGCAATCAAATAATTATTAAGGCAACACTAGCAGGAATCCTGTTATTACCGGTTTAAATGACAAACATCACCAGCGGCAGATTATATCAGCTGTAGCTAATTAGCGTTAATTCTGAAAGTAACTTGATCAAAACCCAGGATTAAACTTGGCAGAATCTCCCACTTCAACTTTCATTCATACCATATTATTAATTATAATTTATCATCATGATGGTTCTATATCAGGACCTCCTGTATTTGAATCGAGTAATAAGTTGTGCTAATTGGATTTAATAAGGAACCATAACGGGTTCTGATTCTTGATCAAATGCTACTGAACCACAGTCTTATTTATATTTGATCAGGAGTCATGTTTTCTGACTTTTGCTGTTTAAACTTTGTAGCAGTAAAACAGGCCTATATTTTAAATTACGGCTACACAAACACACTTCGTTAACACAAAGTCAATTAAACATGTGAATTTAGCTTCAATTAATATGGTCAAAACATTAAAGAGTGAGCCTTTACTTTGCTTGACTCAGTGTCAAAAGTTGCTGTTTGCTAAGCCTCTGATGTCCACTCACAACCAATTATCAGGAAGACTCCAGTGCTTCTTTCTGCATACTACCTACAGGTGTGTGTGTATATGTCAAAAAGTAGATTGTATAGTATTCAGTAGGTAGTATGCAGGATGAGATGTCAAACACAGCCACTGATTTAGCGCGTCCAGCAGGCTCCGGCCGGGAGGGTGCGTTTGATATTCATTCCCCAGCGTTGGCTTCCTCACCTGGGATGACAGAGATGGTTTTGAGCGCTCGCAGCACCCTGAACGTCCTTAAGGCTGAGACATTACCCAGGTCCACAAACTCAGTCACATATCTGCAACAAGCCGGGAGACAGAAGCACAAGAACAGACACACACAGAAGGGTTTGACCACACTGAGCAACAACGAGCCGACACAGAGGGACAGAAAAATGGAGAGACGAGAGAGAGATACAGTAGAGACGGGCCAGGTCGGACGGCAACAAGCCAGAGACATCGACTACCAAGAAGGAGAAATCAGGTGGTCAAAGCTGCTCACGTGGATATAAACTGGAGACAAACTCAACTCAGTCTCAGACCTTCAGATTTCCAAACTCATCAATAACATCAGAACTTGTTTCTTTAGTTGAGTAGCGAATATTATGGCTGTGAGTTAGGACTGCAATTATTTCTCATTTCAACTATGAAAAAAAGAGACAACAGAACATTTTCTGTTCAAGTTAATATTATTTGCATCCACAACTTATCTGGTTAGCAAACACATACAGCACCTGTAACCTATTCCTCAACAATCAGTATCTATCTATATATGCATCCAGCGTGTGAGCTAATCGATCAGTAAGCCTAAAGCTCCAGCTGTAGTCATAGTTGATAAAAATGAATTCTTATCTGCTCATAAGGTACAGAATACGTTTTAAACAGGATCCCTGTAATGTTAGCAGCTGTTTGGTAACTTATGTCAACAGTATATTTTAGTAGCCAACATTAAACTGAATTGATAAGGAAGACTCTGCTATTTCTTTTTAAGGCTAATTTAATCCAACAAAGCTAGTTTAAGTGAAGTTAATTTATTAGCTTAGCTGTTAGCTTCACATTTTATCTGCTAAACTGCTTGTTCAGTTAATCTGTCAGTTCACTCATTAGCATCCAGTTAGCCTGCAATTTGCTAATTAACAAAGCTAAGCTGCAAAGTTATGCCACATACAAACCACAAAAGCACTTTTCAAACGTGGTTAAAATGTAACATTAATATTATATATATATACATTATATCCTGATCATGTGTTTTTATTCTCCAAAGCCTAAAACAAGCGTATGGGTAGGTAGCTGGCTGTCACCATATTGTTAACTGACCCCTTACAGGCACTGAAGAGTTTATTAAAACGCCCAGAATATTAACTCGTTATTCAAATAAACTCCTGGCAGTGATAGAAATCAAACATCTCCAGTTAAGGATCGCGTGTTCAGCTTTTACACGTCTGACTTTTCCTTCTTTACTGTGTCGTCACTTCACATCAGGTGATTACACCGCTGACCCCTGATTGGGCAGAGAGTGGGAAGTGGGCGGGGTGGGCGTGGGGGTGGGGGGACTGGTGCTGCAAGACAGGGCAGACATGGGACGAACAAGAGAAGACGTTCACGACGACGTTACGATGACGAGTGTTTGTTTTTTCTGTCCCTTGTCGCCCCCTGGTGGTGGTGAGGCCTTACCTGGGATGACTGAGATAGTTTTCAGGGCTCTCAGCACTCTAAAGGTTCTCAGCGCCTGCAGGTTGCCTACTTTGATAAACTCTGTTAACAGCCTGTAGGGGGCAGTGTGGTGGTTGTCAACATACAACAAAAGAAGAAAAACATAACAAAGTCTGAAAATACTGTGGTGATTTAAAAGTACAGTGTTTTAAAACATTAGCAGGGAGCTGTCAGCTAATTTGGGGTTTCTACTGGCTGCTATGATACAAGCAGTGAATTTTTACAGATCTGGAAAATAAAAAATAAAATATGGTTTCCTATAAACATTATATAATATCTGTAATGATAAATGGGAAATTAATATTGTGATGATGAATATTTGTACATATATATTGAGGACCAAACTTAATTTGCTTTTTCACCATTTTATTTAATTATATAAGCGACTATGTCAATCATACTTTTAATCTTCCAATATCTTATAAAGTAGCTAATAACAATTACACAAAACGAGCATAAATAAAAACATTTTTAACGTGACAAAACTGATTTTTTCCATCATAACTGGATATTTATAAGTAACCTTTTTAAGTTAGAAGTGAGAGTGTTTTTCCACAGAAGGTACAGAAACATCTAACACAGAAAATGTATTTTAATCATAATTATAGCATTAACATATTAATGATCTGTGTTTGTATTTAAGTGTTAGACCCATATTTCTTACTGTATATCGCTACCTTCTGGTGAACGCCGGTACGCGCACGGTTAAAAACTGAAGCAAACAGCTCCAAAAATGTCTTTGTTAAAATGGATTTAAAATGCCAAAAGGTGAAAAATAAACTCCATCACCTAAAGAAAGTTCTTCATTGACCTCAGCTGCTTCTTAACTTCAGCAGAAACCCTGTTTCCTGGAAATTATGTTCATATACTTTACAAGCCCTCAACAAATATTAGTGGCAGTCTCTTTGATAATTAAGGAGAATTTTAAATTGGTTTTGGTAAAAAAAATAAATAAATAAATAAACTAAACTGCACATTCAAGATCCAACTGTGAGGGATATTTACTAGATTTCATTGTTTCTTAATGAACTACATGAAGACGTGCTCCTCACTAATTCACGTTTATGTGTACATACAGAAACGTGACATCAGATTGTTTTATTTAAGATAGAAACCAAGCAGCCACGTAAGCTGCTGGTTCAGCGTCGAGGCCCATTTATATGTAAAGTAATCTGTTCAATTCAAATTCAAACTTGATTGAAACCAAAAATAAATCCACAACAAAAGCAATAATTTCCATCAACAAACGGCGTATAAAGAGGTCAAATGTGATAACCGGTTTGTACACAGCCGGCTGTGAAGGTCCCACTTCTCTCCCTTTTAGATCGAATCAGATGAAGACGTGAGAGCCGGAAGGGCGCCAGGCGACGGCGGCCATTTTGGGCCCCACTGTTAGATAGAGTCATCTGATCCCGAGCTGCTAACGGCCCTCCATTACGGCTCATATTTCACCGGCGTTGACTGGCAGGCTGATTGAATTACAGGGGAGGTGGGGGGGTTACAGCAGCCAGAACAGGCCATTTAGATGCAGGTAGAGAGAACCAGTGACGGCAGAGACACTTCACACTGGAGAGGCCACGGGATCAGTTCTGCTGATGGTTAATGTGCTCATAGTGTGTTACATATCAATACTGTGTGTTCTCCGTGTTTAAAAGGGTTTTTTGTCTTTTTGTTACTTGGTTTTAAATGAATGTTCTGATTGATTTTATCCTGAAAAAAAGGTGGAGTTATAATCGTTCCCCACCTTTCCTTTCCCACAAACAGGTTTCATCAGTTTAAGATAGAAAATAGAGTTTTAGGGGTGTTTATGTCCAAAAATGACACTTTCCTTGATAACGTTCCATGCCTTGCACTGTTTTAGTTGTGACATACCGGACAAGCTTTGAATAGGATAAAAGATAATATGTGACTGATGAATGATTATGAAATGACTTAAACCTCATAATGTTGCCCTTTTGAACATGATAAAGTGAAAGGTTTTCCTGCCTGTAGCCTCCAAACAAAATGAAAACTGGAAAAGGGGAAATCCTCTTTGTCTCCACATATCATCAGTGTGAGTTTGCAGCCAGTGAACGTAAACAAAGAGGTGTAAGATCGCTTTGTTTCAGGGGTCACGAGGTCAAATCTGATTGTACGAGAAAAGTCAGCTGTGAAACTGTAGAGCTTCAGGGCGTCCAAGTACAGGATTTATAACATTTAATGAATGTGATTGTTGCAAGTTTTAACACACTATAAACAATTTGGGAGGCAAACGTCTAAAGATTTGGTCTTCATTTCCCAGAAGTCCTCTAAAGTGTTGTGTTGTTGTTGTGACTCTTGACTGAATATCGACCGGGTATGTTCTGTCATTTCTTTTCAGTCTCTTTCTTATTTTCTTCTCTCCAAATGTCCACGAATTGAGCTAATTTTTTGGGGCTAAAGTTCAAACATATTAACCTCCGTATCTCCACCTCAATTGGCATTTAACTGGCATCCACTCGTCTGCACTGCCTAAATCGCATTAAATCATTAAAACACCCCTTCAGCGCCCTCTATCTGTTCCGAGTTCCCTCCAAACCTGTCAGTCAGTCTCGTGTCTTTATGGTAATAATTCAGATGTTGGTTAATTAACGCAGTGAAGAGTTATTGATGATTTTATTACAGTAAGAAGATATGAAATGTTGCACCTTTTTAATGCTGTGAAAATGGCTGACGGGTCTGCTGCCGCCGGTCCGGTGATGGCAGCCATTAACATGTCATTACAGCAGCAATATCAGTAACACAGGGGCGGGCCGAGTGTGTGTGTGTGTGTGTGTGTGTGTTGGGGAGGGTGATGGACTCTGTTACCATGGGAATCCTGACTCAGTGGGAGGGGAGGAGAGCATCAGACATTTAGTGTGTGTGTGTGTGTGTGTGTGTGTGTGTGTCTGTGTGTCAGGAGGGGTGTGACTATTTACTGACCATCACTCTGGTTTTAATAAAGCCCGGGCAACAGAGGGGTGTTGTGTCAGGGGCAGAGTGTGTGTGTGTGTGTTTGCAGATGTAAAACGTGTGTGTGTCAATACATGCACTATCGTGGTATTTGTGTGTGTGTGTGTGTGTGTGTGTATATGACCACATCTTCACTTAACATGTTCTCCATCCTCGTGTGTGTGTGTATGTGTGTGTGTGTGTGTGTGTGTGTGTGTGTATGACCACATCTTCACTTAACATGTTCTCCATCCTCGTGTGTGTGTGTATGTGTGTGTGTGTGTGTGTGTGTGTGAGTGTAAGGAGGTGACTTATGTGTCCCTGTCCTCCTAAAGATCCATCTGACCGCAGGACGGCCCTCGGTTCAAGGACACACATCTACTGACATTGTGTGTGTCAGTAGTGTGTGTGTGTGTGTGTGTGTGTACTTTCATTTGATTATTTTAAGTGTGCCCATGCTCCCTGAAACAGGAAAACATTTAGATATATTAGTAATTTGCGTCCTTCTCTCAATTTAGTAATTAATACTTTCAAATGAATGGATAATTGGTGCTCGTGGAGTCCTAAATCAAAGCCGGCAATTACTTAATTTAGTCCCTCAAATGAACAGCTTCGTTCGTTTGTCTGTATCGTCTCCACAGTCTCACTGCAGGCCGCTTAAATCTGATCGATGTGTCTTATTAACTAACGTCACGCACGTTCTGTGGACGTTCACTTGATAACGTTAGGAAATCTGCAGCATCGTCAACGTTTCCAGCGAAATCTTTAACCTCATAAATTATGTTCAAGGGAGGTTCGAAGATAAAGTTGTGTTTAAATCAGAAGTGTGTCTATGTATAAAAGTGCAACATCAACATAAAACTGGATTAAATCTGAGTGTCGAGGGGCTACGGACCAACAGTATGAAGCTGTTACTCATTTTTCCTGTGAACAACCGACTGAAACACAATGAATGTCTTCCAGGAGAGACTGGCTGAAAATGTGGGTCGTTATCTCCATAATTATTCAATATCACGTCCCTCCGCTCTATGAAAGCTGGCTTTTCACTCCACCTTCAACTGTGGTCGTTTGAAACAGGTAGAAACAGTTTTGATTTCCAACTTCGCCGGACAACATGTCTTACTAACTAGTTCAGTTCAAGCATAACCCGACCTTTAAGGTGAGGGAAAGTGACATGAAAGGGACACGTTGACTGTTTCAGTATTTAACCAAAACAGCCATCTTTCCCGAACTCTTAACTCTAAGTGTTTTTTGCTGCGTAAACCTAACCACATGCAGGACGTAGCATGTGAACACCACCCAACCACCTCCCTATGACTCCACTATGGTGTAGGATCCAGGATTGGAAAAACCATCGTCAGTGAGCGTAACCCAGGCTGCAATTATGTTCCTTACAAAGCAAATTTCTTAGTATATAAACGTATTGTGTAGGTGACAGGGTTTCCATGAAGCTGCTGAAAGTATCTGGAAGAAAAGTTATCCACATAAAGAGGAAACAGACTCCGACCTACCGAATGTAGACAGAATTTAAAGTTGCACCACCACCAGAAGTCTGTTTTTAAGAGCTGACTGTTTTAATGGTGAATTTGTCCTTTAAAAGGAGCAGCGTGCTGGATTTAGTGGCATCCAAGTACAGTGTACAGTGGCCTGGAAACTCGTGAAAAGCCGTCTCTAGAGCCAGTGTTTGGTTTGTCTGTTCTGGGCTACTGTAGAAACATGGCGGTGCAACATGGCGGGTAGATATAAAGGGCTCACTCTAAGCTAACAACAACACAACCGTTCTTATTCTCAGGTGATTAAACACCAATGAAAACATACTATATTCCATTTCTGCCAATAGATCCCCCTGAATCCTACACACTGGGCCTTTAAGTGAAGCCATTTTTCGGGGTCGTTGGGGTCATATTGTGTAACTCTGCAGACACTGCGTCCCACTATCTGAGGGCACCTTCACCAAGACGCTTCATTACACCGCGCGCTAACCTCAGAGCCAAGCTTCGGGGTCAGCTATCGATCCGATCGGTTCATTCGGATCGTTTATCTTCCCAGCGGCGTGCCATCACTGCACGCCCTCCCGTTCCTCAGCTCTCTGATTGATCGCCGCCTGATCGCTAACCAAACCAAACCGCAGCGATTTTCCATCAGTCAGTCAATTACTGAAGTGGACAGGTCACGCTCTTTTTTCTTTTTTCTGAAGCAAAGCGACCAGCTGCCGCTCGCAGAGTGGCCGTCGTCAGAGGAGACGAGAGGAGACTGCAGTTTCTGTGTCTTTGCTTTTTTAATTTTTTTCTGGCTTGAATTGACGGTTTGACAGTCGTTTATGTGCTGAGTGAGTTTAGGGAGCCTTGGGCTTTTCAAACCTGTAATTTGGAAAATGAATGGGTGTCAGTGAGAAAACCACGTTTCTCTTTTTTCTACAGAAACACTAAGTAAAGTCATCTTATTCATCGAGTGCATCATCCAGCAAATCATCCACTTGTCTTTTCTTTTTTACTGTGGCAGTTTTTTTAATTTATTTGTTTTTATTTGGAAATCCTGTTTTCCCTGTTTAAAGGAACTGAACAGGAACTATTTTTTGGAAGATATTCAGCTCTCCTCGGTTATCTGTGATACTTTACTAAATTTATATTTTTTTCTCTTAATGTATAGATATGCTGTATATTTATATATATTTTGGACTCATGCAAGGATGTTTTAAAAGGAAAAGACAGAATTTGTGTAACCATTCAGTGGTAGGACAGCAGCAATATGTTGCATCACAATGACACATTAAAGGACTCTTAAATTTGTCCTTAGTGGTGCTTTCAAGGACACTCTGACATCCAATATTTGAGTGCTGCCTGCTGAAAAGGATCGCACTGCCGAGCTAAACTGTAAGAAATACACAACAAGACACAAACACGGCCTTTTTTAAAGGGGACCAAATCAGTGTGGTTGTTACTCATTAGCAATTAATTATAATTAATTAATTTATTTAGTGACAGAGGAGATTCACTTCATCAGAGCGGGTGTGCCGAGCTCATTTTGAAAAGGAATCCCAAAATCTTTCTGGATCATCACCTCCGACCAGCTGACAAGCAGCCCCCCGGGGAGGTGTGTTTTTAATGGAGGGTCAAACCACCGCCCATCCTACACCCCCCAACCCATATCCCTCAGACCACACAGGACCGGCTGCATGGTACCAGTAAGGTCAGCGGGTGGAGCGAGGCGCTAACACCGTCAGGGTCCAGGATTCAAATCCCACTGAGGCCACATGTGCTCACAGTCCTGCTGGTGCTGACAACTTTATTTTATTTATTTATGAGGAGACGCTTTGGAACCAGAAAAGTTGTATTTTGGACAAACATGAGATTTACGGTGAATGTCTAAGAAAAGCTATTAAACTTAATTGATTTTCCCTCATTAAAATAAACCCTAATTGATCCCATTGAAGTTCAAATCAAACCTGTAAACGTTTGTTCACAATCACTTTTCATGCAGCAGTGGAAGAAGCATTTAGATCCTTTTTACTCAAGTAAAAGCACCAATCCAGCACTATAAAAATACAGTTCTGCATTCAAAATGTTACTTAAGTAAATGTACCGAAATATTGTTGACAAAATGTATTTACTTATTATGCAATTTTAGCAGTTTTAAAATGTTATATTATAAATTTTATATATTATAAAAACTAGTTTTTATACTGTTGGGTAGATTTATGATTTATGATAATGCATCATATTTTATGATCATATTTTGGGTGACATTTATAATCTGATAATAAACTAATATAATAAACTAATAAGTGGAACAGTCAAATAAAAGCAGTGGAGTAAAAAGTAGAACATTTTGGAGTTGAAGCAAAACAAATGGCATGAAATCCTGTAAAGTTACTGAAGTGCATCACTTGAGTAAATGTACTTAGTCACTTTCCACCAGTGTAAATGTGAAACATGGATTCTCATCTCAGCCCAGACTTCTGCTTATTAACTGTATTAATGATATACGATGCTGCAGCCTGAAGTTTGTTTTTTTCTTTCTTTTTTTCCGGTCGGAGCGTTCGGACTGACGGCACAATGAGCCGAGTTTCTCCTTACTTTGCAAATGTGTCTGAATCTAACAAATACGCTTCTGCTTAGCTGCACAAACTGACTTCAGACCAGACATCCTCAAGTTTCAACCGTGGAGACAGGCTTGTATTAGTCTTTATTTTTAATTCCACAGCCCTAATCCCGTCAGTGCGTCAGAGTCATGTCGTACACACCACTCTGCTGCTCTGAGTTTCTCTTTTGAAGTGAAGTTCTACTTTGATGTTCTTTTCCTGCACAGATGTTTCACATTAAAAGCCCTCCAGCAGCTGAAATGTACATAAATACTCCGCCTTTCCCAGTGGGCTTTTATTGTGAAACATGTACAAGAAGTGTTGTTTGTACTACAGCATGGCACCAAATAAAACTAAAAGGTCTGTTTCGGATGTTTGTGAGGCCCACGGGCTGTATATAAAGATGAACAACATGACATCCTGATCGCCCCCTGGTGGCTGGCTGCAGTATAGGTCATAAGCCCCGCCCCCTCCATGTTAGCGGATGGGACATGGGCCAAACTGAAAAATCAAAGTACACGTCAAATAAAATGTTCCCAAAGATGGTTTCTGTCATTTCAGGTTCTTATCACGCTGATGTTTGTTCAAGTGTTCGTTTTTCTGATCAGTTTGGTTTTAATTAGTTATCTGATGCTATAAAAAGGGGGGGGAGACGTCATGATTGACAGCTTGTGGTGTCCTGATTGGTTCGGGTAGGTGTGTGGGCGGGACCTCTTTTGTACAGTGGAGACGTGTTGGCCATCTTTATATACAGCCTCGACTTCCTAGTGTAAAGCTGAGTCTAAATATCTGTAAGTCTGTAGATCATATTCATGTGTCATCAAAAAGCGGAAATGCAATTAGTGAGTGAGAACAGTATTCTGTTAAAAAGCGGAGCTGGATTTTATTTATAGAAGAAGCTGCAGTATTTAGACTCTTTTTCAGGACCAGTTTTAGTTTGATTTCATTATTCTGGATACAAGGATGCATCGCTCTGAGTGAGTCTTTTTTAAAAACATACGTTGTGAAGTGGAATAAACAGAGTGAGAACGGACTTAATTGAAGACAGCAGAAAAACGAGGCTCTAGTTTCTAGTGGGGAGTTTCTGTGTAGCTAACGTATTAGCAAATAGCAATCTGCTAAATATTTCATATATCTGGCTAATTGTGTTCAAGCTTTATAACTTTATTGTCATCTGTTTTGATTACCAGAAGAACCTTCAGGCTGCAATGTGAACGCTGTTATCAGCATTTTGCTCAGTACAGAGATTTAAACAACCTTTCAGGAACAAACCTGGTGAGCGAATCTGAAGGCTTATATTTCACCCGGTGCATGTTTTTAATTTTGGGCTTAATTTGATCACTATTAGTTATTTACATTTAGAAAAGATGCTCTCCGTCTTTAAATCGCAGCACAAGCCATCAGCTGCATTTACAAATGTCCCAGCAAGCTCAAAGGTCAAAGGTCAACAAGCGTATAACACAATAACGCACTAAAAGCTGTTTTTCTATGATAATGTGAATACGGCATTACGCTGCGACTCTTTGGTGCTCTACAAACAGTGGTCTCATTGAAGTGAATGAGAAGCTAACACTGTTGCTGGAGTGAGGATCCATACATGAGGTGCTGCCGTGTGTCTGCAGTTAGTGGCAGTGAGTACAGCGTGTTATGGGAACAAGCATTATAATGTGTGTGTGTGTGTGTGTGTGTGTGTGTGTGTTTGACTCACGCCATGACAATGACGCTGAAGTCGAGCCAGTTCCAGGGGTCCCTCAGGAAGGTGAAGGGTCCCACACAGAAACCCCTCGCCAAGATCTTTATGAGGGACTCAAATGTATAGATACCTGTGAAGGTGTACCTGGGTGGGGGGGCAGGAAATGAAAAGGGGAAGAGGAGTAAAGAGAAAATGGTCAACAAGAGACGTTTTTGTGAGTGAAGAGGATAAAGAGAGGAAGGAAAAAGAAGGAAGAAGATGAAGGAGTAAAGAGAGAAAAGGAAATGATGAAGGGCAAAGGAGGAGGGAAAGAAAAGAGAGAGTTGAGGAAAGTAAGACGGGAGGAGAGAAAAGAGGAGGAAGAGAATGAGGAAAAGGAAGGGATGAAGAAGAAAGAAATGGACAGAAGTAGAGGAGGAAGGAGACAGAAACAAAAGCAGGAGACCGGGAATGAAAGGGAAGAAAGACCAAAAAAGAGAAGAGAAAAGGAAGGAAAAGAAGAAGAGACAGATGAGGAGATGGGAGGAAATGTTAAGGAAAAACATAAAGGGCCAGAGGAGGAAAAGGTGGAAAGGAGGAAGAGGAGATGTGGGAAAGATGAAGGGCCAGAAGGGAGAGTAAGAGCAAAGAGGAAAGAAGAGATGAATAAAGAAAGGAGAAGGGAGAGAGAGAGAAGCAGGATGAAAATTCAGAAAATCAGCAGAGCAACATCCTTCACTTATTCATTTTGTCCCCAGAAACAAGTCTGACCCGACAGGCTGTCAACTCAACCGTACACAGACAGGCAGACAGACAGGCAGACAGACAAGCAGACAGACAGTCACGTCAGCAGCAGCAGCCAACACAGCTGGAAGCCGGTGGTGAAAAATCTTAAAGGGTCACTTTATCCAAATCACAAAAACACATATTTTCACCAGCAACCCCTCAAACTGTTTAGATTTTAACTGCAGCAACAGTTTTCTACAAAGGAGTCTTTATTGTGCACAAAAACACACTTAGAAAAATGAGCTAAATCTGTTTTGTTTTGTTTTTTCTTGATGGAATTAAAGATAAAAATTTAAAAGCAACTGTACTGGTTTAACCGACTGGCAAGACTAGTAAAGTATAAATGTGGAGGACGTCGTCATTTCAGGGATGCATGCAAATGACTGATTGTCAGTCTGTGGGAATCCCCTATACCCTCCCAGAGATGATTGATAGACAGGAGAACAGACAGACAGGTGTACTTACTCCAGGTATTTGGCCCAGTACGCCGGCTCGGACATGGCCATGAAGCAGCAGTTGGTCAGGATGGTGCACATGATGAACAAACTGAATAACGTGAGCAGGTTAAGGGAAAAGAAGGTTTCACCATCACATATCAGACCTGCAGTAACAACACATGCAGCCCACGACAGGAAGAAGAAAAACAAACCTGTGTCATGGTTTCATTATCTGTTCAAAACAACCGGGATTCAATTCCACTTACACTGCATGCATGAACTGGTTTGCTTGAACTGGATGGGGGACCTTTTGGAGCCTATCGTCTCATAATTCTATTTCTCCAATATTAGCTTCTCTACACTGGCTCCCTGTAAAATCCAGAATAGAATTTAAAATCCTTCAAAGCCCTAAATGGTCAGGCACCATCATATCTTAAAGAGCTCATAGTACCCTATTACCCCACTAGAGCACTGCACTCCCAGAATGCAGGGTTCCTTGTGGTTCCTAGAGTCTCTAAAAGTAGAATGGGAGCCAGAGCCTTCAGCTATCAAGCTCCTCTCCTGTGGAACCAGATCCCAGTTTGTGTACGGGAGGTGGACAACCTCCTCACATTTAAGAGTAGGCTTAAGACTTTCCTCTTTGATAAAGCTTATAGTAGGGCTGACTCAGTTTGTGCTGCTGTATGTTCTCTTTCCTCCTGCCCCCCCCCCCCAACCCAACCGGTCGAGGCAGATGACCGCCCACCTTGAGCCTGGTTCTGCTCGAGGTTTCTACCTGTTAAAAGGGAGTTTTTCCTTGCCACTGTCGCATAGTGCTTGCTCATGGTGGGAACTGTTGGGTCTCTGTAAATATGGAGAGTCGGTCTAGACTTGCTCTATTCGAAAAAGTGCCCTGAGATAACTTTGTTATGATATGGCGCTATATAAATAAAACTGAATTGAATTGAATAATCCGTCTTGAATTTGGGATCAGGGGCAAAACTCATCGACTGGGTAAGACCTGTTACAAACTGCTTCATATGACATCAATAAACAGTCAAGAAAAACATATAACATATCTCAAATTTGTGAAATAGTTTTTATAGTTTGTTGGGTAGCAGGTGGGTGGAGGACAATAAGCGCCAGGGAGAGAATTCAGACAGTCAATTTATTGTACTTTTCTGTGATTTACGGCTCTTAGTCACTGTGGGTAAGAGCACCAACTCAAATGTAAAATGGAAACGTTGGCGATCGAGGAACTGAAGCTTTTATGACTTGTTCCCTCATTGTGAGTCTCTCTGCAGAGTGTCAGCTAACCTGAAATGTAAATGTAAAAACCTCTCTTTTTGCCACCGTGTTTGTGTGTGTGTGTGTGTGTGTGTGTGTGTGTGTGTGTGTGTGTGTGTGTGTGTGTGTGTGTGTGTGTGTGTATAGCGACTACATGCCAAAGTGATTTTTTACATGTGCTTTTTTTAAATACCTTTCACTGATTTCCCATTAGGGCTAAATAAAGACGAAGTGAACTGAAAGGCTGTGCCAAGTTAGCATGTGTGTTTCAGCGCTCCCCTCCAATGCCTGCCACATTCAATACAGCAAATTAATATGCCATTAACAGCACCGATGGGAGAAAGGGCCCACTCTTGTCTAATCATCATATAATGGGGAGCAGTAACTTTCCAAACTGTCAGAAGGCAGCAATACATGTTAAATATCCCCTTCACCTGCCATGTTCAGCACGCTACACGTGATGAGGTGGGAGAGACTTTGTGAAACCTGCTCAGCTGTCAATCACAGCTATAAATGAATCATAATTATTGTAATTTGGCAGAAGGAACATGCTCCCCGAGTGAAAGCGGCCCAAACTCCAGCTGAAAGTTGTTTGAGCTGCAGGGTAATTGTTGATTGAGTGCCGGCTGTAATGATGTTGCTGGAGCACCGTGGCAGGCGGTGAGATAATATGGTTACCGATTGACAAACAACGCAAATGTCCCCCCGCCGCCACCGCTGCAGAGCCAGGAGCTAATTATGCCGTAATGATAGCCCTGCTGTTATGGACCTCCCAGGCCACGGTACCGGTAATGTCATTATACCTCCCACATCTACCACGGGGCCTACCTTCCTCTCTCTCCTCTCTATTACCCTTTTTTTCTCCATCATTCTTCCTCTCTCTTCTTCTTCACCTCCATCACTCACTCTCTTTTTCCGAGCTTGCACAAGAAGTTGTAATACTTTCTTTTTTCTTTTTTTTTTATCCCCTAAATCAAACCCTTTCAAAGTTAAACGCTCTAATTTCTCTCAGGGTAGTGTAAAAGTCGCCAGTGCCAGTCTAGCTGCTCAACAGAGGGCTTTTATTTTGAAAGAATAGCGGGGAGGAAATGTATCTGGATCAGCAGAAACCCAGGATCAATCTGTGTGTTTTTGTGTATACTAGGGCTGCAAATAACTTTCTTTATCGATTAACCTGCCAATTATTTTCTCAATGAATCACTTAAGTACAGGTGTATAAAATGTTGAAAATAGTTAAATAAAAGCCTCAAATGTCTTGTTTTGCCACATACTGTTCTGCCGATCTTCTAATCATCTGATATAAAAATGAAAAGGCTTTCAAACATGAAATGATGTTTGGTTTGTTTTTGTGGGAGCGCTTGCTTCACCCAAAAATACACTCCTGAACACAACACAAAAATAATACCGACATTAACATAATGCTGATTCAGCACCGACACAACACTAATAACAATAACACAATATATAAAACTTGATTAACGTGACTGTACAGGGTGCTGATTCTGGAGGTGTCCTGGTGTTTATCCGACAGTCGGGTCATCAATCAATCGTTATCCTCGACTGCTCAGCCTCATCTGTCAAATATATATATCTTCTTGTTCCATATCCTGCTTTGCTGAGTCTTGGAGACGCCGGTGCCAAACAACCTTTCCATGCTTAGAGAGTGATACAGTTGATATAGCTGCTTAATGTCTGCGGCCAGGTGACTTAGTTATTTCTGTCTGTTATTCAACATTACGATAATATAATGCCAAAACAACATTAACACAGTGCTAACATACTCACATTGCAGTGTTAACACAACGCTAACGTACTTCCAGTGCAACAATAAAACAGTGATAACAAAATGCAGCTGCTGCTAGCCCAACACCTTTAGAATTCCATCCCAGCACCGACGCCGTGCCAACACAACGTCGACACGAGGCACCAATCCGGAGAACAGAGCCGGAGATTTAAACCCAAGTCACAAAAATGAGGACTTGTCTGCACTGGACTCACATGAGACTCCCTAAAAGCTTAAAGTGTAACTCTACCCTCAAATTCAGCTAGAACCGTCTCTGCAACCAGTGAGGGAACAACACCTGTAGGAGGCGTGGCCTGACTGACACTGATGAGAGTCTGTTTTTATATAAGTTTCATGACGTAGACAGGTCCCAACCGGCATTGGGCCTTGCAGGTTCAGGGCTGATTTAAAACAGTAGATGGCTTGTGGAGCCTGCTGCTGATTTTTATACATCTGGTAAGAAATGTCAATATTAACAGCAGCACTGATGTGTTTCATCACAGTACAGTCATATCATTTAGTTTACAGCTCAAAAAACACGTTTAAGTGTGCAGCACCTCTTTAAGAATACAGAAATAAATTAGGTTATTGGGTCATTTTAATGGCCAGCATTCAGAAATCTGACTTAATTGGAGTTTGCATATAAATACTTATGACTTGACTTAGACTTCTTCTAAATGACTCCTGGACTTGAGACTTGAACAAATGTATTTAACTGATTGATTGTGTCCTCACCAGTCATTACATGACTGACTCTGACTCTAGCTAAAAAAGCAACACATCACTACTACTGTGCTAACCTGGTGCTAACACAATGCTAACACAATGCTTTTTAAAGCCACCTCAAACCTCCTGCAAACAACACAACAACTCAGCTCCTCCTCAGCAACAATCTGCACACAACACGACACAGCTGGTGGCTGTGGTGCAGCTTTGAGGTGTCGGATGGATTAATGTGGTCCCCAAGCAAAGCCTCATGGGACACAGAGTCCTGCGTGTGCCCTCCAGAACAAAGGCCCGGTGGGAAATGTAGTCAAACATTGTTTTCTGTGAAAAACTACAGGTAGCGTCGAAAACCGATCACCTGAGAGAGAAAACACACAATCTTTGATTTCTAATAACAGAACTGTTTGCGTCTGTATATATATGTGTGTGTGTGTGTGTGTGTGTGTGTGTGTGTGTGTGTGTGTGTGTGTGTCCACCTCACACCACAGCTTGTCATTGTGGCGCCAGTGTGGTTGGGCATAAATCCAACACTAAAATTCCACTTCACCACCACAACTTGTACTCGTTCAGCGACCCCCCCCCCCACCACCACCACCACCCCAACACACACTTGTTCTAATTTTTGTTTTGTCTCTCATTAAAACACACACACACACACACACACTCAAACAAACACACACCCAGCACATCAGCAGCGCCACACCTCCGTTGGCGACCTCTTCCACCACTTATCCCCCTGACAACAGCAGCGTGTCCGCCGGCTCGACATCTCTCAACACCAGCAGCCGCTGCCTGAGGTAAAAATAGACGAGTGTGAGGTGAGGGGAGGGGGGAGGGCTGTTGACTTTTGGGTGTGAAGTAATATCTGTCATGTTGTGCTTGGCGTCCGGAGCCCGAAGCGGACCGCAGCGTGGAGCTGGAGTGTGGCGTGGGACGGGCAACTGGCCAAACTCCCACAGCTGGAGCCTTTAGCTTCAGGACTCATGGAGGCCTTTTCCCACAACATCTGTTGGCGTTGACACTAAAAGGAACATTTAAGATTATTAAATGGTCGATCATCTGCCCAGACCACCATCATGAAGCGGGTTTCCGAGAACGTCAGATGGTCCGATTGAAGCATGCTGAGGCCTTAATGTTTTTAACCACCTGAAGGTTACTTGAATAAATTCATTTTGCCAATTTACCTTGATTTATTATAAGAAACAACTACCTGCAGCTACAGCAATTTCTTCTTGTTAACTATTAGTGCAGTAACTGAGACGACTTAACATGAAGTCAACATCCAGAGGCATCATAATGTCTTATTACTCTTATTTTGAAAATATTTGAAAGTTGAGTGTTGAGTTGAAGTAAATCTCTTTCATCGAGCTGACTCCAAACCACTAATTTATCAAATTCAACAGTGCAACAGTTTCCATCAACTTCTTCACAGTCTCTGATAAAGACGAGACACATTATGAGTCAGTGCCATGGGACACCCAACAGCACGTTTCAAGAAATCAAGCTTTTACAAAATGGATGAAGTCACACGCAAAATAGAAATTAATGTACATTTTTCCAGTTTGTTTTTCGGCTAAACTTCCTTTTCTCATGGAGCTGTAGCGTGACAGATCTGATCACAATCTGACATTAGTCCACCAGTTCTCAGTCATTAATCCCATTCAATCTACGAACAAACTCATCTGATATTCTTAAAGAGTCTCTGACAACAACCTTAAGGCCGTATTCAGACAGAATCAGGCGCTGCGGAAAAAACGCCGGATCTCCTATTCATTTAAACGTGGGTAGTGCGTTTAGGCTGCGGCGGCCAATCACGTAATCAGACGTATCAGACCGGAAGACACCCAGGTGAAGAAGAACCTTGTTTAGCGTGTAGCATTGTAGCATTAGCTGTTCACCGAGCAGCCGATCGGCGGCGTGATGACGAGGGAGTACAGAGACGTTAATCGCCGTGCAGTCGCTTGGCGTTGTATCGCGTATCATGTATCGTGTGTGTGTGTGTGTGTGTGTGTGTGTGTGTGTGTGAGCAGGGACCACCTTGATGGGAAATATTTACTAGTCATGTTTATAGCTCGCCGGACAGCTCAAGACGATATCTGGCTTAGAAATACGACCGACAGGATGAGCCCTGTGATTCTCTCTCTCTCTCACACACACACACACACACACACACACACTCACACACACACAGCCAGTTGACACGATTGGTAAATACACTGTCATTCCTTTACGTGCGCCTGGAAACCATCCAGCTGTGGGATCCAGTGTTAACTTGTAAACTCGCTTTTTAAAAATGTTATTTCTTAAAATAAGCTTACATTTATTATATTATTATAACATTATTTAATGGGGGTTATTAATGGAGGAGGAAAAAATATTTATTTCTCCACACAACCTTAAACAACCCCTTCATTTTTGGTTGCTTATCTTCTGCTTTACTGGAAAATTCAGACTACCTTAATGTCAAAACCTCTTATTTGTCAGTTTATATTTATTTAGATGGTTTGTCATTAAAGCAGAAAATCAGTGAGTGCCATTAATCTTCATGTTGAGAATAACTGAAGGTAATCAGGGTTCATTTAATGGACTTAGATATATTTAATGGGTCATTTCACATTAATAAACTATTAATAACCCTGTAAACCTGCACACAAAGCATAAAGACCTTTCATTACTGGAGCCTGTGTGAATCATCCTGTGATTACATTTCTTAAAATCCTCTGCTAACCTTTACTGTCTTGGCATTTTTGTGTATAATTAATCAGGCTGGAATAACAGTTGTGGTTCGCAGTGAAAGCATGTTAGCACAAGGTCTACTATCACTCACCATAAGCTAAACAGTTAAACTGTGTGTGCTAACCTGTCAGCGCAGAGCCCCCAAACCTTTAAACTGTTAGCATAGACGCTGTAGTATCAATGGAGCTGTTAACACTGCCAAGCCTTCAGTCTGTGTGTCACTTAGACATTAACGCACAGTAGGATATCTCATGCAGCTTGTAGAATTGAAAAATAATGTGTTTACAACCTTGACTGAACTTTTAATAGAAATACTCCAGCGATTTCATGTTGCACTATAGGGAGCATAGCGAGAGAATGGCCGAATGCTGTTATCTCATGCAGAGATGGTGTTTTGACAACTGCAGCAACTGATTTAAGCTGAAAATGTCTGATCAAGTAGGAGTACCCATTATTGATCATGGCATCAGACTTCAATCAAGGTCTAAGTAACACAGGCAGAAACTGCATTATGTCTTTCTGTTAGAGATAACATTCAGATCAATCCTCGTCATTTAAGGAGAAGACTACGAGATAAATTTACCCGTTATCACGAGAAAACAAGCTTTGTTATCTCGAGATAACGGCATTAAAGAAATTATTGCAAGCTTGGCTGTTCTCAGCTTCCGTAGGAGACAATGGAAGTAGCCCTGCTTTTTTTTTTAAATGTATCAGATCATCTACCAGTTGTTTTCTCGGTTAATCGATTCATCGTTTCATCTATAAATGTAAGAAAATAGTGAAAAATGCATGTAGTAATTTGCCACAGCGCGATGTATCCCAATTGCGACCAACAGTCCAAAACCCAAAGATTCAGTCTACTGTCATATATGACTACAACAAGCATCAAATTCTCACATTTGAAAAGCTCAAACCAACAAACGTTGACATTTTTGCTTAAAAAAATGACTGAAACCATTAATTGATTATTAAAAGTTGCAGCTCAAAACTGAAGCAGCGTAGGCCGAGACATCCTGCCTTTTACTCTTTTGTACGAGTCAAACTGCAGAAACACTGGATGCTACGTTACCCACAATGCAACTTGATAGCACCTTTTATTAGACCCCCTCCCTGCCGCGCAAACGCACACATCCTTCAAACTCCACGCTTCCGGTTTGCAGCACAAGCTTTGTGTTAAAAAATGTAAAACCTCAAGCCCAGGACGAGATGACCCTCATGACATCACTATGACATCATCAGGGTTAACAGTAATAACTGAAGGTGACTCAGATCAACTCTTGGTGGCTGGACAGAAAAACAAACAAAACAAAAACACTGTGTTCTTTGAGGATTTGTGTTTTGGTGTCTCAGTAACCAAAAAATCATTCAAATCAAAACCATTCACTGCCGCGTCAGGCCTGCGCTGATGTGACACAATGCAAAACAACACGACGGGATCAACCACTGCAAAGACTGAAGCAGTGAAACAGTGATGAGGTCTGCAGTGACGAACCACCCAGCCTGAATCTGTTTGTGTATATTATCAGTCAAATTGCCATCAGGCTGCCTCTGACCTCTGACCTCCCTGCAGCCATTACCCCACAGTCAGGAGCAGAGCATAACACTGTTAAGACGTCATGCATACAGTAGCAGTAGCAGTGTGTGTGTGTGTGTGTGTGTGTGTAAGGATATGAGTGGACCAGGATCTTGATGGCGATTCTGCGGATGGGGTGGAAAGGGCTGAAGATGTAGAGGGCTGATGTGGCACTGAAACGGAAGATGGCCTTCCCTTTGTTCAGGACTATGAAGGTCTGCAAGAAAGACAGAGAGAGAAAAATCAATCATTATATATTATATATATTACATATATATATATATATATATACATATATATAGACGAACCCGATGGCTGATTTTTGTGTTGTGTCCTCAAGCGCAAAAGTGAAACTAAACACATTTACACTGACAGAAACCAGAGATGTTTGGGTTTTTTCAGTCTCAAAGCACTAAGGTTAAGTTAATTAGGACACAGGCTTTAGGGAGAAGTAACGTACCGCTTCTGTCCAACCTCTGCAGTGAGAATGTGTGGAGTAGCTCTTTAAACCCAGCAGGAACTTGCTAGCTTATGATTTAAATCCTCACACTCCATGATTTCGTGCATTTGTAATCAGAAGGAATGCAACATTTGATAAAAATCTGAAACATGCCACTGTAACCTGTACTGTAAACACTGCTCACCATCGGCATCTTGCAGGCAGATCGCTTGGTCTTTAGTTCCGGCCCGTTCATGGTCGGTCCTATCTCAGCAAGCCGCTTAGATTGCGATCGAAACATAAAGGTTAAATAATAATGGAGATTTAGAAATAGATTAGATAGATTTCATGGAGCAGAGGGCTTGTGGCTTTTAGTTTCAGTTCCCATAGTGTGAGATCAGAAGATGTCTAGCTGTCTCTCAAAACTGGAATAAATTTCGTTGAACAGTTTGTTGTGCTCGAGCCACAGAGTTGCTGTCTCTGGCGGCGAGAATGGAGATTTTGTTCCCACCTCTCTCTTTATACCTAGCACTGTCCGGCATGCCGCCTGTTCCTGCATGAATCGTTTGAAACATTCGCAGCGGCTGTTGGACTTGCAGATGCTACCGACGAGCGCAAGGAAGCCACGCTCATCCACAACCTGGGCGGCGAGGGACAGAGGATTTTTGGGACTCTCGGACCTGCCTCTACATATGACGCATGTGCCACAAAGCAGTCTGGACATTTTGCCACCCCACAGAGTCATGCTTCAACAAACTGTTTTTCGGGTTAGAAAGCGGGTCAACCGGAGGAGCTTGGCTAGCCTCTGTAAGTTTGGGGCACTGGAAGATGAACTGATGAGGGAACACACTAACAACCCGAAAGTCAGAGAGAAACTGCTAATGTCCCCTGACGACTTAACTCTGGCAAAAGCCGTGGAAATAGCATTCCAGGTCAAATCTAAAGCTGGACTAGCATCTCTGTTAGTGCCCCCTCCCAGCCCATGCTACTGATGCGGACTCCAGGGCACACCAACATGCCAGACTTGCAGTAATTGTGGCTCTTCATCGCACCCCACCCAACTACCCATTCAGTGAGCTCCTCCTCCTCCCGGCCTCTCAGGTGGTGCACAGTGGACCTGGATGGGGAGTGCCTGCCATTACAGCTAGATACAGGGGGCTTTGCGGTTACTGCTTGGAGGGCACAATAAGCCTTCTCTGTTTACAGTTAGAGACAATGTTATATTGCCTTTTAGCTGCATATTCCTGCATACTGACATGCTGTTTGGAAAGGCAGGAGGGACCAGACCTAAAGGTTGAAAACAATTGGTACAAGACATCAAAATGTAAAAAAAGTAATAGACTTTATTTTTGGAAAGCTGTTTAGACATGCTGTTGGAAAAGACGGAATTGTTCTCATTCCTTCTGTCATCTTTTTTTTATTTTTATAAATTGAGGCAGCTATTGTTTGGTGTTTTGGCTGTGGCCTCGCTGTGTTCCTGACCTGGACACACAAACCACTACAACAGGAGATTTTTACTTCAAACCTCTTCTGTTCTGTATCAGTAACACACAGTTTCCCCAAAAACCCTGAAATGTTTCCTTGTGTGTGCAGTCATGTAGTCATTTTAGACCAGTCTAATCCCCTGTCCATCAGCCGCTGACTGAACATTTTGAACACTTCATTGTTTCTATTTGTGGTTTGTAGAAGCTGTCAGATGTGGGCATCTACCTAAATATCAAGAAGGCAACGTACTTCAGTGCTAGTTCAGGTCAGACATGGATTCATTCTCCGGCTAGCTGCTAACAACTGTTGACTTCTCTCATCCACATCCCAGTATGCAGCGTGCACCTGGCTACAGAACATTTAGCTCAGACTTGCAGAAGACGTCTCTTCGTCGGGTCGGATCGAGCTCGCGTCGCGTTCCCACCACAAACAAACTGCTCCAGAATTAGCTTGTGACCGGACCACTTCCTCTAAAAGGTCTCAGTGCGGTCGTTTTGGTCCGCACCCGAGCACGCTGTTCACATGGGCCCAAATGAATGGTACGAAGGGGGAAAACTAACCAGAGTGGGATTGGACGGGACTAAACAACGCAGGTCTGAAATGCCCTGAAACAGGAAAACAGAGGGCAGGAGAAGGAAGACAAAAGAGAGTCCCATGATCACAAACACCAGGTGTAAACAAGGACTGAGAGCTTAAAAAGGAGAAAGACAGAACAGAGACGACAGAGATAAACTGTGGAGGAGAGAAAACACACACACACACACACACACACTCGGTCACCTCCCCTCTGGTCTTCAGTGAAGTAGGCTACCAAAGAATCAATTTATCTTCCAGGGATTCTCCACCAGGAGAGATGGGGTATTTCCAAAAACCTTCACCTACACACACACACACACACTCTCTCTCTCTCTCTCTCTCTCTCTCTCTCTGGGTGACCTACCCTCTTGTTTTTGAAGTAGTATGGGTCGATGTCTTCCAGGGGAACGCCCACCAGATGAGACGGGATGTCGGCGAAGATGCGCGGCAGCTGTTTTCCTGCCTCCAGGTCGGGCCGGGGCCGGGGGACCACCACGTCGCCCAGGTCCTGACACACACACACACACACACACACACACACCACATCATCACCACCCTCCGAAATATCTCACATCTGCCTGCTGAAGCTGCCTTACATCTCTTCATTTTATTCAGGCTTTAACCTCCAATGTCTTGATAATAATATGATAATAATGTTTCCTAGTTGTGTTTGTCAGGTGTGTGTGTGTGTGTGTGTGTGTGTGTGTGTGTGTGTGTGTGTGTGTGTGTGTGTACCTCCTGGTAGTTTTTATTGCGTCGGGCCTCCTCCTGGGAAATGCGCTGCTCGATGGCCGCCAGGGAGTCCGGCGTGAAGCGCTGAAAGCTCTCTGGTCCCATTGGAAACACACAGCCAGCCATCTTCTCATCCTGATCCTGCTGCTGACTGGCCCAGTATACCAGCTGCACACAGACAGAGAAAGGATCAATATATTACTAATAATCTATAGGAAACTTTACATAACGAAAAATAACAAGAACTCCTTTAAAATCCCAATTTGAATATTGTAATATATGATGTTTCAACCAACTTTCCCTCAAGCAGCATAGTTTCCTTTTACTTCAGCGAGTGGCTTCCTACATTACCCAGAGTGCCTTTCAACAACAGAGCTGCTGGAAGTATCAGGACACGATGTGGTTTTGTCTACGTTTGAAACATACAGCAAACCACTGACTGAAGACAGAAAAGTTTCAGCTGATTTTATCGTTTATCAACGAATCAGACGAGACATTTATCTACTAGAACATTTCGGATTTAAATCAAGTTTGTCTGGACAGTTTATTGCTAACGAATTAGTCTCTTCTGATCTACGCGGACGCTGTGGAGTGTTTATTAGCTGCCTCCAGACCTGCAGAGTGGCAGCAAGACAAGAGCAAGAAGCAGGTATACCGTCACTTCAGGGTTTTTAACTTTTTTATTAAATCTGTATATGTAACTGCAATGTCACAATCCCTCAATCCCTGCATTTCCTGTCTGTATCTCCACCATCACTATCAAATGAAGGCAAATGCCAAAAAATAATCTTCAATAAGACCAGTTTTCATCAGCCTTTAATCACATTTCTCCACCTAAAAACAGGTGGATGAACTGTATCCTGTGTCGCATGGAGGCTGTTGTGAAATGTAGTGTGTACCTCTTTGATTGTGGCCTAAATTTGGATTTTTCTGATCATATTAGCAAGCTCTCTGTCTGTAGAAATATCTGCAAGACTAGATCAGTGTTAGCTCCTGCTGCAAAGATCTTTTAACAGCTGTAAACCTAAGCATCTCTGCACTGGTCGCCCATTTGTTTCAGGATTGACTGAAAGATTTTATTGATTACTTTTAGAGCCAGGCTCTAGTTTATAGTTCGGAGATGCTCGCTCCTCACCAGCCTGTGAGCATGGCCTGATTAACCTGTTGAACTGGGGAAAAAATGGCCCCTATTAACCTTTGGTTCCTGTGTCTACAGAATATTATCTGGTCTGGTGGTTTGCTGTGTTGTAATGTGAACTTTACACATTAGTAAAGTAACATAAATAATGAACACAGTAAAGCTCGACAAGGCCTACAGATTCTGTAATAATCTGAAGTTGATACTATCACTAATTGGTCATCAGCCAATTAGCACAAACCAGCTGACACCACATTGTAATCCTGGAGCTTTCAGGGCCCCTGGAGTTCTGGACACGACAAGACAAGTCCTGGATGGTCCCTGATCTGGTGATTTATTTATCGTTTTAATCTTTTTTTATGTTTCATTGCTGTGTTTTTGCGTCTTATTGCTTTATTTTATTAGTGATGCTGTTGTTCTCAATGTCTCAGTGATTAACATTTTCATGATTGTGTTGTCATCACTCTGTAAAGCACCTTGTAAACCTAAAGTTTATTATTATTATTATTATTATTATATGGCCAAAGACACACACACAGAAAGCTGGTCACTGATATTATGTTGCTATATCCATGTATACAGTCACATAATTATGGGATGTCAAGGTAATGAAGTGCAGGCCGATGATAGTGTCTCACTCGGAAACAGGGCGATCGAGTATAGAGTTAGACTGAGAGAGAGAGAGAGAGAGAGAGAGAGAGAGAGAGATTGACTATAGGATTACACAGGGAGAGACGAGAGTTCGAAGAGTGTGTAACAGGTCTGTGTGTGTGTGTGTGTGTGTGTGTGTGTGTGTGTGTGTGTGTGTGTGTGTGTGTGTGTGTGTGTGTGTCCAGACCATCTGCCTTGGATCCTAATTGAATGATTAGACAGGCCTCGTTTTTCATCCCTTCATGCATTTATTCTTCACAGCTCCCAAATCTGATTTCTGAAGTGTGTGTGTGTGTGTGTGTGTGTGTGTGTGTGTGTGTGCGCACACACATCAAAGGAACATCTAGCTCTGTTTTCCATTCTTATCGAAAGCTGTCATCCACTCAAGTCACACACACACACACGTATGTCGAGTACAGTAGCTCCTGATGAGCTGTTCCTGGTTTCCATTCTGCTCCGACACTCGGTCACGTACACACTTCTGTTTGTCCCTCTGTACTTGTCAGGACTCCCCCGCTGACGTTATGCATTCCCAGAGTCAGACAGTGAGACAGATCTGAGGGGTCTCGAGGTGATTAACAGGACACAAACGTCCCCTCAAGAAAAACGTCAGTGTCACTCGTTTCATCCAGCGGCGGTTAGGAATTGTGACTCTTGTCCAACAGGAACAAAAGGAGAAAGTCAGGTGACATCAGGTGATGTTATGATGAAGTCCACAGAGCGAGGAGGTCAACAAAACTTCACACTTTGACACGAGAGATCGCTGTTCGCTTCCTGTCAACAGTCAACGTTGGTTTCCATGATTGAAAAAGCACAACAAAAGCAACGGCACATTTTATTGAAGGTATTTCATCGTCTCCTTCCCTTCCCTACTTCCTTCTTTCCTCACCAACCTCCTCTTTGACTGCCATACCTCCTAACTGTCTTCCCTATCTCTTCTATTCGTCTTCATTTCCTTCCCTTTCCTTGTCTACCTCCTCCTATCCTTGTTAACCACCTCCTTTCCTTTTTCTACCTTCTCCTTCCTTTCCTACTTTGTCTTTCCTTCCCTACTGCCTCCTTCCCCTCCGTACTTCCTTCTTTTTCTCCTCCTTTTCTTCCCTACTTCCTTCTTTCCTCACCTACCTACTCGTTTCCTTCTCAACCTCCACTTTGACTGCCATATCTCCTGTCTTCCCTCTCCTCCTCTCCTTCCCTACCACCTCCTTTCCCTTTTCTACCTTCTTTCCTTTCCTACTTTGTCTTTCCTTGTCTACCACCTCCTACCCTTGTTTACCCCCTCATTTCCTTCTCTATACCCTCTTCCCTTCCCTTCTTTTTCATTCACACCCAAAAGTGAGACGCTTAGAGTTGCAGAGTGATGCCGGGACTTTGTTGTTGTACCAAAAACACGGTGGAAATCATGTTTAAACAGACCAAACTTTGCTCTTTTATGACCACTGACTCTTGTTGTCTGCTGATCTTGGAGTCCAGTAGAAGACTGCTCTGAATGACACTGTAGGTAAGAGTTTATCAGAGTCACTTTGATGCGTTTAACAGAAATGTATCGCCGTCCTCTTCAGGATGAACGACGACTGACAAACATCAAATTACTGAACAGACGCTTTGATGTCCGTCCGCCTGCAGAAGCTTCCAGCGTTTTTAATGAGCTTTCTTCTTGTTTTCCTACTCATTGTGTCTTTGTGTTGTTGTTCGCTGCTTGTTCCGTGTTATGGCCTCAAACTGAACTCAACTGACCTATTTCGAGTTGCGTTTATGTACGTGTGGATTACAACATGCTTAATGTCAACAGTCAACTGCATAACAAAATATCAGGGTTAGATTATGAAACAAACGACTGAAAGATACCCTGGAAAATCATGGTTTAGCAAAGGTTATCAATGTACAAGTCTGACATCTTTGCAGAGTGATCAGACCGGCAGAAAGTCAGTCGTAGTTTTTGTTTCTTTCACAATGTCTCATTTAACTTTTATCACAGCTTTTAACAACCAGCCTTCATCTCAGTTTAGATTTTTTACTAGAGGATAGATTACCATGAAGGAAGTAGGTTTCCTCCTGATATGGCAGTCAGCTGCCTTGCTCAAGGGCAAACTGAAACTTTAATTCACTAAAAAACACAAAGTGAAAGGGTTTGATGTGTGTACGATGACATACAACAACAGACAGACTTTAACTACAGACACCAAGAGTGTCTGTAGAAGAGTGAAGAGAAGATGTTATGAAACAGAGAGAGAGAGAGACGAGATACATTTCTGGGTCAAAACACAAAATGAAGACGACCCACCAACCGAACAAGCATCGCCCTCAGGAAGGACACACACACACACACACACACATACATATACATGCAGAATGTCACAGTAATATGGGCTGTGTGTGGTGTGTGTGTGTGTGTGTGTGTGTGTGTGTGTGTGTGTGTGTCCATAAACTTGCAGCCTTATAACACCTCATGTCAATTCCGTGCATATTTCCTGCAGTCATGTTCAGGCCTCCACCATCTTCTGTCCCGTAATATAAACATGAATGTGTCGTATTATACATGCACCTTTATTAACAAACGTAAAACATGTACTGTACACACACACACACACACACTAATGCATAAACATGTCCTGACAACAAACCGCAGGCCTGTAATTTAATTCTTATTTTATCTTCAATCAGGAGAAACATTTTACTCAAACATCTCTGACTACATTTGCTGTGGGATGAAGTCCCTGAATGCAACTGAGGTTTAGCCAACATCAAGGGAGCCGAATCCCAAAACAAAGATAGTCCTTAAACATACCACCAACATGCATGAATATTGACTGTGATGGATTACTGTATCTATCTGCAGTTAGTTTCACAGAAATGAACTAAAAACATTTGCCGTCTGGTTGCTTGTGTTACCTGATCTAATCACTGAAGCCGGTGAGCAAAATGTGACATTACTGATGGTAGAGATTGTCGAAATAAAATCTAAGATACAAACTATACAGATAGAAGACTTTGCTGTTGATGAAGCCCCTCAAGTGATCCAATCAGTGACGAGAGTTCTGCTGAGAAACTCCAACAAACAAACGTGAACATTACAATGTAAAAGCTTCAACGCAGCAGAGACGTGAGTGTTTTAACATGTTACTGTCAGCTGATAGCTGATCAGCTGACGCAGGTGGGACTTCAGAGCTCTGCCTGAAGTAAGGTGATGTTTTGTTTTATGGGTTCATCAGAGTTCTACATATGAAGGTCAGCAGCAGTCTGGAACAAGGCCAGCACAACTCACTGACATAAAAGAGGAATGTGTGCTTGCTTGTATTTAATTGGTCAATGCAGCGTCTTCAGTCCAGACCCAGACCTTGTTCCAGGCTCTGAGAAAGCCACGCTGTATATTTAAAACAACAGAATATCCCTTTGGTGAGCGGAAGCAGTGTCTGTTCCTTATTTCCATTTTTTTTTCAGGCATTCATCAGCCCTGCCTTTCCTGGATATGTGTGTGTGTGTGTGTGTGTGTGTGCGTGTGTGTGTGTGTGTGTGTGTGTGTGTGTGTGTGTGTGTGTGTGTGTGTGTGTGTGTGTGAACAGAATGGCCGCACGCTTGGCTTGCTCTTTTCTCCTCCAAGCGTTTTCTCCCAACCTCTGGCAAGCTACAAACTCTCTCTCTCTGCTGCATCGGCCATATTACCACATCATGTCTGAGCATTTTTGTGAAATAAGGTCAAACTACTAAAATACTCCATCCTAAAAAAAATACTGCATTTTTAACAGTTCTGTTGGATAAAACTGTGATTTAATATGCAGAGTAGGATATTATTGTGCACTCTTGCTGCTCAGGAAGTACAGAAGATCATTAATGACAAAACTATTGACACGTGAACACAAAATGTTGCGCTCTAATCAAGCTATAACTCGGGACTGAACTGAGCCAGGGTGAAGTCAAGACTGCAATACATGTTTGATTGCAGAAAACAAAAGGTGAATTGTGTTTCTATATTTGATTGAGCATCAGGGCTTCCTTCGCTTGCTTGCTTGCTCTCAGTTTTGTCAGTCTGTATCCATCACATGCAAACTCGACTTGGAAAACTCAGCGTCATCGTGTTAAAGCCTGCCTTACGTCGGGGTCTTTCCTCAGTGCTTTTGCAGTTGTGTAAAAGCTACAAAACATTACGCACCCTCTCCAGTTTAAACGTCTGTGTTCTCTGTATTTCATCTGATTGTACCTTTACGCAGGAAAAATACAAAGTCTAACAGTTTAATAACCAGCTAACGAAGAGGTTCCACTGACCAAAGCCGCAGAGTCCCGAAGAAGCAGATTAGGTGAATTTTTTTCCCATTTTTAACTCTTAATAAACAACCAACGATGTGAAAAATAAATACTTAAAGGATACGTTCACATTTTCCTCCAAGTACATCTTAATAGAAAACATATGTGCCCATATGAACACTTGCTGTAATCGTTCCTCCTGTCCATACTGGCTGTGAAGTGACACCTTCCTAACTCTGTTTCAATTCTGTGTAAAAAATGACTGATGTGAGTCTAGAGTTTGACCAATGTCTTCCAATGTTATTGTTTCTGTGCTGAGCTGCAGTGGAGGGATCTCTTCAGAGCCAGTATGAAGAGGGGCAGGATTTGCAGGGACCAAAAACTCTTGAAACGATACACACATGCCACTATGTATGTTCAAAGACAGACTGGAAACATCCGTTTTTTAGGGGCTTAAAGGTTAAGGTTCTGCAACTGCAGTTGGTTGGGGAAAGATGACAGTTATGGTTAATAAAAAGGTGGACTTTAATTGCAGGTCTGTGTGTAATTTCGGACACACTACACGCCCGTCAACCACCCCAACCTTCACACCCAATCTTTCCGCCGTGCTACATAAAGCAGCATGCTACTTGCTGCAGCACTGAACATTAGCATGGATGTAAATTGTCCAATATGCACATAATTCCTGGAAAACTGGTCTGATATATTAGTTATGCACAGCACTCTCCAACCTTGACTTGCAGGCTGATTGACTCTTTTGTGCTCACTTTAGTTTTGTCACCAAAACTCTTCCATATAAAAAAAAAACAGATGAGGATGAAGGGGAATAGTTCGCAGCAGGCGTGGCATCACTCAGGACCAATCCCATCAGCTCTTTTGCTAAGTGTCCTGTCACAGCGCGGTGATGGAGAGCGAAAACTCCCACCGAAATACTTCTCCAAGGAGGACGCTGCTGTCCAGAAGCAGCAGCAGTGAATATGCAGCACCTTCAATTCAATTAGCCTGAGAGGGGAAAACACATTTTGTCACCGTGCTGCTGCTGCGGCTGTTAACGGAGCAGAGCTGCTGCCCAGCGCAGGAAATGATTCACTGATATCAGGCAGACAGCCAAGCTGAGCTGGCAGAGGACCACAGGGACCGTTTGGCTTCAGGATGGGTGGGGGTGGGGGTGGGGGGTGATGAGGAGGGGGAGTGACCCTGACATGCAGCCGCCTCCGTGCGTCATGTCGAAGCTCCGTGTTGGATGACAAACCTTCACACCTCCAAAATCCCCCCTTTGTGTTACATCAGAAAGGTGTTGATTCAACTCTGCAGGGACGTTTGAGACTGCAGTTACTGCAAAGTATTGTATGGTGTCCTTTTTATTTTGTCCCTATGAGGTTGGCAAATGTGCAGTTTTTCATACCAAGCTGAGCCATGAGCAAGCACGAGCACTCAAGGCGTGCTGGCACGGTGCGGATGATTTTCCATAGGTAACGCGACCAGGTAAACAGTTGTTTACCTTGCTGATGTGCAGAGCCTGTCACGGGTGGCCGTGGTTCAGGAGGTAGAGCAGGTCGTCTATTAATCCCAGGATTGGTGGTTTGATCCCCGGCTCCTCCTGTCCACATGTCGAAGTGTCCTTGGGTAAGACACTGAACCCTAAGTTGCTCCTGATGGAGGCCAGCACCTTGCACGGCAGCTCCGTCACCATCTATGTGTGAATGGGTGAATGAGACCAATCTGTAAAGCACTTTGGGAACCGTTAAGGATGAAAAGCGCTATGCAAGTGACGTCCATTTTACCTGCAGCTCTTCATCTCACTGTGGTTGTCTTGTTGCAACATTTAAAACTGATCTGACAAATAGTGTCAGAAACATCCAAATCTTCTTGAGCAGACCAGTTTTTATTAGCTGTGTTAGCTTCACTTTGGTCTAAAAACACAAAAATATCTCAACAACTTCTGGATGGATTGTCACAAAATTTGGTACAGACATTCATGGTGTCCAGAGGATTTATCCTGGCAAGGTTGGTGATCCTCTGACTTTTTATCTACCGCCACCATCAGGTCATAATTTTGACTTGTCCAACACTTTGGTTTAAGACCAAATACCTGCAAAAGACCAAATGTGCTGCTCAGAATCATGTTCTAGTCTTTTAAGAGCTAATTCTTTGTCTGTAAATGGATTATTATATAAACTTCAGTTCCTACTGTTTTTAAAGTGGGTGATGCAGAGGGGGTTTGAGGTGTTGTAGGTTTGTAACAAGGCTCTGGTCTCTCTTCTATTCTTCCTTTCAGACAGTTTGGCCCTAAATTGGCTTCCTGTGTCCCGGCCCGTCAGAGGGATTTGGATCAGTCTGCTGCTGAAGGTGCTTTTCTGTTTCTCGGCGGGGCTGACTGATTGTCCCTGACTGCCAGTAGTTGGTTCATTGTGCTTTGTTGTTGCTCAGGCTGCAGACAGTCCAGACCCACTCCTCACACTGAGCCAACCTGACTCATTAGCTTAGCGAGTCCTCTGGCATTGCCCCCGCTCTGACACCACCGACTTCACCTCAAAGTCCTCTGCAGGCCGGCGTGGAGCTCTCTACATGTTAACATCAAGTCCGTCCTGCTGTTTGTTACCTGCTGCTGCCTGTATGGTCCTCTACGGTGTGCATGCACAGTCCCACTTAACCTCCTGTCCGAGTATTATAAACTACAAACCAATTAGCTTTCTTTTTAGTGATATTTCACAGTTTAAAAAAAAAAGACAAAGTATTTAAAACGCCAGTCTGTGCAGTAAAATCTTGATTTCTTTTGTGTGGTGTTGATGGATTCTGTTGTCCAACATTAAACATGAAGCAGAAAGATAACACATACATACATACACATGGAATGGTTACGGTCGGGGAAAGATTGTGGTTATGACAAATAAACTATGGTTAAGATTAGGGAAAGATCGACATTATGGTTAATAAAAAGGTGCAACACACCCATTCATCCACCACCGACTTCCATACTCTCCATTGTTGTCTCACTGCAAAAAGAACAGACTCCTTCCTGCACTGACACTAAACGTTGGCATTGGACGTTAAATCGTCCAATATGAATAAAATCCTTCAGGATACGGAGCTGCTGTTTGCTAAATCAACCTGGACAAAAATCTGAAGGATCATAACTTTTAACTTTTCTGTCCCAAGTACAGCAAACTATCGTATATACTACTTTAACTGTTTTAAAGAAAGTGTTCACACTAGAAAAAGACAAAAAGACAAAACGTAAACTTCTAAATGCCAACATGTGGACTAAACATGTTAATATGTTTTTTATTTTATTATGTGTTTCCAGTGCAATACATAATAAAATAAAATGTGAGGGGATTATTTTTGTGATGTATCGTGACCACAGACTGTATATAAAGATGGCCGACGCGTCTCCACTTCCTCCCACTGTACAAAAATGAAGCCAAAATATCCGGGAGCTGCCATCTTGTGCTGGTGACGTCATTTGGAGCCAGAGTCTGCGCAGTATCGAGGTCCAGCCCACACACCCGCCCGAACCAATCAGGAGCACACAACAAGCTGTCAATCATGATGTCTCACCCCCTTTTTATAGCATCAAATAACTAATTAAAACCAAACTGATCAGAAAAACACTTGAACAAACATCAGCGTGATAAGAACCTGAAATGACAGAAACCATCTTTGGGAACATTTGATTATGGGGCTTATGAGCTATACTGCAGCCAGCCACCAGGGGGCGATCCAGATGTTTTGGCTTCACTTTTGGGGAGCTGTCATGGCGTCCATCTTTATATACAGTCTGTGGTCTGGACTGAGATGTTGAGAGAAGACACACAAAGACACACATCATATCATAATTTCCATGTTAGCCATCTCCTCTGTCTCAGTCAGTGTCCCCTCTGAGTTTGTTGGCTGTGGATATTAACACACACACACACACACACACACACTGACAGAGGACTGGTATCAGTTCATATTCTGGTCAAGGTCGTATTGAAGATAAAGTGTTTTATAGACGTCGTCAAATCCCCATCAGAGAGTGAAGAAGAGACTCAACCCTCCAAACCAACCATCAACCTTTAAAAAACATTTCACAATTAAATCAAATTAAAATACAACATTTTGTTTTTCTACTTGAAACAACTCAACACCTCTGATGCCAAAACTGTTGAACAGTTTCAGAAAACGCTGGAATTAATTATCCGACATTTTCACACAAATGAAGGTGCAAATATTAAAATGTTTGGCTTCTGTTTGTTATTCCTTCCTTTCCTCCTTTCCTTTATTCACTTTCTACTTCCTTCTGTCCTTTTATTCATATTTTCTCCTTCTGTCCTTGCTTCCTTTTTATTTCCTCCTTTCTTCCTTCCTTCGTTCTGTCCTTGCTTCTTTTGTTATTTTTTCCTTCCTTCCTTCCTTCCTTGCACTCTTACTTTCTTCTTTCCTTCTGTCCTTGCTTCCTTTGTTATTTCTTGCTTCCTTCCTTATTCCCTTTAGTTTCTTTCTTTCCTGCTTTCTTTCTTTGTTTCCTTCCTTCCTTCCTCCCTCTCAGTCTGTCCTCTCCTTCTTAACCTCTGGTTGTCTTTAACGTCATTTAACCACGTCAGTCATTAGTGTGTCTTGTTTATTTGGTCTGTATCGTTTTTTCATGTTATCACTGTATTTTTTATCACCTTGGCTCCAGTTCTGTTGTGTTAGTGATTACATTGAATTTAAATTAAAGGAAACATGCGTCAGTATCCGAGGCCGCCAGCTGTCGAGCTGACGGACTTCTTTAGATGGACGAGACGACGACCTTAAAATAAATAAAAAACACAAACTGAAAGCATTCACTGATAGACAGATTACACCATTATTAGATCAAGACTTACAGTATCTGATTTGGGTCTTTTGTCAGAGTCAAAAAGGATTCATGTGATCATTTTCTGATCTGCCTCCTCTGTGGTTCAGGACCAGTTATTTTTAGGCAGCCAAATACTTTCATGGTAATGGAAAGATGTTGGTTGGGGTTTGAAGAAAGCAGCGATGACTGTTGGAGGGAGAACTGGAAACAAACTGATGTCTGAACATTTACCCTGATTTCATGGTTCTTTACCGACATCACACTACCTTTAACTCTTGTATTCCTGAGAAAACTAAAAGGTTTCTTGTCAGAAAAATGTGAATCAAATCAGTCTTTCCAAGAAATGCCATACAGAATTTGCTACCAGGCTAGAAAGCTGCAAGGCTACAAATCCAAATCCTTATTGAACACCTTCATAAACAGAGAGAGACAGACAGAGAGAGAGAGAGAGAGAGACAGACAGAGAGAGAGAGAGACAGACAGAGAGAGAGAGAGAGAGAGACAGAGAGAGAGCGTCAGGATCGCGCGTCGCGCGTCGCGGATCCGCGTCCGCGCGCGCATCGTTCGAGGATAATGCTCCACTCATTCAATCATCGATCCATCAAAATCATCACTGAATGAAATCCTGCGATGGAAATCAACACTGACGTTATATTGTAAACAACTTTATGAGTGTCGTTTCCGATTGACAGCCTGGTAAATAAATATATGGAACTGGATTCAGAAGTGGATTGATAAAGAGAACAACAAGGTGAAATAAGAGATACAGACACAGAAATAGAAAGCTATGTGTCCTTGCATGTGTCTGCATGTGTGCACGCTGCAGACGTGTGTGTGTGTGTGTGTGTGTGTGTTTCATCTTGTATTTGTATATGTCCTCAAAGACAGGAAGTTTAACTACAACAGTTTTAGTTTCCAGAGTCAAACCTCAAGATGATCACGTTACTTTTTTTTTTACTGGTGTTGTGTTTGTACATTGAATTGATCAGTAACATATTCATGTTCAATCAATGCTTGTGTACAAGAGCTACACACTTAAACACACACAGGAACACCTGTTACGCCTGATGCCAGAAATCTATCTTTGATTCCAATTTAACTTTCCATCGTCAGGTCGAGAAGGTAGCTCAGTCCTGTTATCTTCGAAGGGTTTCAAAAATCATTCTCTGACTTGCAGAAAGTTATTCATGCTTTTATTTTCTCAAGAACTGGTTATTGTAATTTACTCTTTACCATGTGCACACCTTCAAGTTAGCCAGACTGTTAACTGGATCAAACTAAAGAGGTTTTACTCGTTACTTTTAACCCGATCTGGACTTAAAAACTAAAGGAGACCCAAATCTCTGGAACAGTCTTCCTGCTGAAAAATCATCTTGCATCCTCATTGATTTCCTTCAAATCGCTTTTAAAAACTCATTTTTATAAACTTGTATTTTGTGTATTAACTTCTTTTTTCTTTTTTTCGTTTTTGAGTTTCTTCCATCAAATACTGACGCTTTGTGATGCCCCTCGGTGTCTCATACAGACGCACAGGGTACCCAAACAAACAGGACTTTCACCCAGGAGACCAGAGTTTGTGTCCCGAGGGAAACCAAAAGTCAGCACTGAGTAATTTACACAACGTTACGTACGTGACTTACGCCAAACAATGATCTCTTCCTAAACCTTAAGGGTACTTTGTGCGTCTGTATGAGACGTTGAAGGGTGTGACAAAGCGTTGGTATTTGACGTTTTAGACCTCATTTACATTAACACGGGCTCCCTGAAGGTGACGAGACAGTAGAGCACTAACTGATTCCTCCTGCACACATCTTTATTTTCTAACTGTCCTCCCCATTATAGATGATTTCATCTAAAAAAAGAGAACAGGCTACAGTAGTACAGTAGTGGAAGCTCTGAATATAAGACGTGTTAAAAGCCTCAGTTTGACTCAATGGGGAGCTAAAAAGCAGCTAAAAATGCTGTAAAAAAACAACTTTATGAGTGTTGTCTATGATTGACAGCCTTGGAAGTTAATTGATCACGTTTTCTCTGATTTTAGCTTTGTTTATGTTCGGTTCTAATATAGTTTCAACAGTGATTTGTGACGTGGTTTTGGAGGGCACAAACAAACGAAACACTCACACGTGTCGCTCGTTTCATAGTTTCATTTAGAGGACTTGTGTGTATAAATCCCAGGAGAAATACTCAGGACATGACCCAAGTATGCTCAGTGGTATCACAAGAGAATAAATCAATGTGGTGATTAAATTTGGGTGAAGGATTTCGTTACTGTAAATGTTCATATTAACAGTAAATGAAACGAAAGAAGAAAGCGGGAGCAAAACCAGGAGGAACCGAGTGGGTGACAGAAACTCAAACTAAAATGAATTTGTCCTCATTGCATTTGTCCTCACAGCCTGTCTTGTGCTCATCAATGAGATTTCATCCCACAGTGATGATGCTGGTCACCCACTCCGGATCTGAAGTCCAGTTTCAGTCCTGGTCTGTCTGTTGGCTGAAGGTGCAGGACTCAACCAGAGCTTTAATTAAACACACAGAGAAAGAGAGAGAGAGAGAGAGACACACTCGTTCTCGGGGGAAATCAGAAATCAGGAGGACATGGACGGAGAGGACTTGTACACCTGTGGCTCACTGCTCTCAGCCAATCAGGAGGCTGGAAAAGATTCAGGAAACATCCAGCTGATCAGGATGAGTGGAAGTGTGTTTGGATAAATGGTTTGATAAATGTTTCAGACTGGAGGGGACGGAGGGAGGTGGAAGAGAGGGAAACAAAAGGCGAGGCAAGGAGAAGAGGAGGGTGGAGAAGCAGCGAGAGTAGAAGAGAGGAAGACATCAAAATAAAAAGGAGTGAAGAAAACACAAGAAGCAAGGTCAGAAAAGTAGATGAGAAGAAAAGAAAGGATGGAATAAGACCAAAAGCAACAAGAAGAGAAAAGCAGAGGGATGAAACAAGAAAAAACTTCCAAAAAAAGAAGACGGAAGGGAAAAGTAAAGAAAGAATAATACAAAAAGATGAAAAGAAATAAAGACAAAATGGCAAGAAGAGACAAGAAGAAGAAAAATGACAGACAGAGAGGGGGTGAGGAGAGATTAAAGAGGAGGTCTTGAATTAACCAACAGCTTCTCTGTCATCAGCTGCTGATTTTGGAGAACGACTCTCCAAAAGACACACACACACACACACCCACACACACAGCCAGCCAGACGGCATTGTGGGTAATTAGCACCATCATGTCCAAAAGCAGCAGAGAGAGAGGAGATGAAAATGTAAATCTGCATGAAGAGATTTCTTCTGTTTGACTGCAAGTTTGCTCCAATCCACTTCAGACTGTGTGTGTGTGTGTGTGTGTGTGTGTGTGTGTGTGTGTGTGTGTGTGCAGAGCAGAGAAGGCAGCTCATGCCAGAAGGAATGACCCTGACACAGAAAAAGGGGGATAAACAAAAGCTTGGCAACTAAGTCCGCCTGGCAACCCAGCATGCTGCAGCTGTTTGTTTGTTCACACCGTGATACCGTAGCAGTGAAGGTGTGTGTGTGTGTGTGTTCATGTGTGTGTGTGTGTGTGTGTGTTCATGTGTGTGTGTGTGACAGTGGGGGGGGGGGAGTAACCTCAAACCTGGCACCCATGCCAACCTGGCAACCCACCACCTCCTTTCTGTTTTTGGATCTCAGTGACAGGGATGCCCCCTTTTCTTCACACTACACGTTTGTTAGCACATGGCTAACGCTAAAGTAATGTACGACTAGTGGCGTGAGGCGTGTCCTCACTGCAAGGTGCACGCAGAGCGTAGTGTAGGTGACCAGGCAGCATGGCTGGAAGATGTTTTATTTCTATCACAGCACACTACAGTCGTACATCTGATAATCGAACTGCTCAGACTGGAGACAGCTGACCAAAACTCTTGGACCTGCCAGAAATCCATACGATTGTCCAACAGCAACCCCGTTCTAAAATTAGTCGGAGGCTGCCAATATGGGCTTAAACTCATGCTCCATTCAGACTCCACCAAAAGCGATGAACCTACAGAGAAATTCCCCTCCGCTTTATGGAGATCATTGTCGTGTCCACAACTTGTTTCCGTAGCGAGCGGCTAAAATAAGATCAGCCATCGCAGGTTTAAAGTACAGCCTGAACCAGGAAGTCAGTCAGCAAAATCTGACGCAGCCACAGGTGTGAAGTCGATAGGTAAAATGTTATCATAACCGACAAACTATTAAAAGAAGGTTGTGAAAAGATAATTGGTCCGTTAAGCGTGCCGTGTCCCGTTTCTCTTGCATCGTCAGCGGTCTAGTTTTGGCTGGAGACTCTTCCTGTTTTAAGTGTCGTCTGGGTCCAGTCTGGACTGCAGGAGGGTTTCTCGGTGTCAGATGAGTGGAGGGTGAAACAGTCCTACCCCCGACAGAGTCACCTTTCAGCTGGGGTTAGACCCTAAGCTGATATTTACGGTGCTTACACACACTGACGCACATTCACACATTCATTATTCATCCGCTCGCTCTTATTCACTCGCTTTCTCAGCGGTAGGGTTTGTCCTTCAAGTGTTCATTGACCTGAACACTTAACAGGAAAAAAATACAAAAAAAAACAGGTTCAGCTTCTTTATCAACACCAAGAAGGTCAGGGGTCAGAGGTCACAGTGTCCTGGTAATGTTCATTATGGTGGGAAAGTACAGTTAGTAAAAGTCAGTTAAAAAGTCCTGCATCCAAATCTTAATGAGATAAAAGTACACCAGATTAAGATCAAAAAAGGGTTAAATTATCACATTGTATGAGCTGCATGTGAAACGTAACACAGGAAGTCATCAGCTGTCCACTTCCGTTGTTGACAGCTCAGAATTTAACTTGAAGACTCAATAAAAGTGTCTGACTCTCTTTTTTCTGTCGATTAAAACCTGAGAGCCAGAATTCAAAGTTCCTGCTGAGCCTGGTATTAAACCCTAACACTAACACCCCCCCTCCCCTCTCCAGACCAGGTGCTGTGTGTGGAGGTCAGCCCAAGTATATCTAGCTGATACCGCTCCACCTCCGGCACCAGCAGCTCGGGTTCCTTCCTTCCCCACCGGAGAAGACACACCCACCCATGAGGTTAGTTTTAACACAGGTTTACACTCCATCCCCCACAATCCCCTTTTCTTTCCTTTGCCTCTTCTCTATCCTGAAGTCAGTTCATGGAAACAGACCCTCACTTTTTAACCTGAGGAAAAGTCCGTGTACTGTGACTCCTGTTAAGACTGAGGCTGCAGTCAAACCTCGATGGAAAACGTCATGAGGAAAGACGTGAAGGAGAATTCACGAGGACTCAGGAAAAGACAGAATCCCACTGCTCATACACCAGACTACGTAATTATGCGACGGCGGATGTTATTGACGCGGGTCTGCCGTGGTCACTTTAAATAATGCTGCCACTAGGAATTGTGGGACGGCATTATTACCTCCTTTCCTCTGGTAAAGGACGGTCCTGTGCACCCTACGCTAAAGGAGGTAAGAAAGGAAGCATTGAAGCACCTTTCCTCAGCATTTAGAGAATTAGATCCTTCTCTCCTCTTCCATTTCTCCTTCGTCACTACTCTTGCTTTCAGTCTCTCCTCTTCTTCTCTTCCTCTTATTTTCCATTCTTTCCTCTTCCTATTGTTCTCCTCTCTCCTCTCTCTCTACATTCCTTCCCTCACTTCCTCCTCCTTTTCTGTCTGTTTTCCTTCTTCTTCTTCTCCTCCTCCCTTTCTTGCATATCTATCGTTCCACCTCTCCTGTGTCAGCGCTCTATCGCTCAGCTGTCACTTTCAAACTGGGACACACACAGAAAATTATCAGCCTGTGGCTTGCGAGGTCTCCCGTCTTTCACCCCCGATGTTGTTTCAGCCACTCTCACACCATACCGACCAGGACACACACACACACACACACACACACAGTTATGCATCTGTGGACTCCCATGAAGGGACAAAGCTAAGTGTAGGTATTATTAGAGCACTGTTTAGTACCTAACACGCACACACACACACACACACACACACACACACACACACACACCTAACTGACGGTGTCCCATTGCAGTGACTGCTCAAAGCCACTGCAGGTTGCTCTGAGTGTGTGTGTGTGTGTGTGTGTGTGTGTCAGGTCAGAACATTATCTCTAACCACAGACCTCTGCAAAGTTTGACAAAAGAACAAGAAAGAAAGAGGAAGGGAAGGAAGGAAGGAAAGAAAGAAAGAAAAGCAGGAAGATGGGAAGGGAAGAAGAATGAAAGAAATAAAAAAGAAGGAAATATAAAAAGGAAAGTAGGAAAACAGGACGGAAAGAAAGAAGGAAGCAATAAAAGGAATGAAAGGCGTGAGGAAGGAAAAGTTCAACAACAAATAAACAGAGATCAGCAGAATTTCACATTCAAAAGTCTCGATTTAAATGTCATTATTTTATTAAAAAATGTGTCTGAAGTCTAAAATGATACAGAGACACATAGGTTTTATATAAACACACGAAGTAAAGACGGATAATCTGGATCATAGTTCACAAACAGGGCGGGACATCAGAGAAGAAACATTAAAGTGACAGAAAACAGACTGAAGGATGGAGGAAGACAGACAGAGAGTGGGAGGAGAGAGACAGCGAGGAAGAGGAAGGATGAAAAGAATAAAGGAGATCCAGCAATACACTAATTTAATTACAATTTAATTGACTTAATAATCAGTCAGAGTAGAACAAGTATTCATTTAATTCAAATGTCATTAACAAAATCTGTTTAAACAACTTGTCTCAGAAAAGAATCAATGAAAATTAAAAACTGACATCATCACAGCTTCATCACTTTAAACAGAGAGGGTGATTGACAGCTCTCAGCTGCCACGTGTCAGATGCTTGTCAGATTAAGTAAAGTGACACGATCAATGATGCTGATGATTACAGATCTCTCTCTCTCTCTCTCTCTGTCTCTCTCTCTCATATTTATTAGAAATTGTGTTTATATGCTGCTAGTTTGCAACAACAAATACATTTTGATGTTCAGTGAGAATGTGTTTTCGTTTGTTTTCTTCTCGTGGCGACTAAAGCACAATGAACGGACTCGCAACACTTCGAAAAGTCGACTGTGACACAAGAACTTAGCTTTTTCAAAACGTTCTTTACTCTTAATGGAAGTGTTGTAGTTTCCTAACAAACCCACGTTCAGTATCAAAGTCCTATACTTTTTATACCCACCGTCCACTCTGAACACCCCTCTACTGCGAGAACGTCAGGGCGTTTTCACACCTAACCTGTTTGGTTCGGTTGAATCGAACCCTGGTGCGTTCGTCTGGTGAGTACGGTTTGTTTGGGCAGACGTGAACACAGTAATCGCACTCGGGGTGCGGACGTTTGTGGTGGGAACGCGATCCGACCTCGATCCGACCCAACTACCAGGTGAACTCTGCAAGTTTCTTTTTCTGCTCAGTCATCAGCACGTCGTTTTTGCAAAATGAAGCAGTTTAGTATTTTCAGTATTTTTAAAGACCCCTTGATGCGAGGCCCCCCATAAGTCTAGATCACTTATATTATGTATTACTGGCGGAGGATACAGTCACATTTAAAACTGCAGAAATGATGGGATAGAGTACAGAATAGTGCAGATGAGAACAACAATAAAAATGTTTCTTAGCCTTGTGATTAACGCGCCAAAAATGTTGGTAGAAATACTTTTAGCTTTCCTGGAAGCTGGCATGGACACGTCCGTACCATCTCTGCATGAGTCTACGCCTGTGATGAGTAGTGACTGTCAACACGACTCCAACTGCATCAACATAAACTCCACATAAACTCCTCCATAGACGGAGGCAAAAATTTGACACCGACACTGAATAAAACTTAAAATGAGAAACTCGACAAGCATCTAATCGTGTGTGTGTGTGTGTGTGTGTGTGTGTGTGTGTGTGTGTGTGTGTGTGTGTGTGTGTGTGTGTGTGTCTCCTCTCCCTCCGAACTCATATTGAGGTAATCTCCCAGAGTGGCCGGCTTTAAGCCTCGTCATCGCTCAGTCTCACGCACACACACACCTTCCTTCATTAGGCATCAATATTCAGGTTCATTTTAATTTAGCACCAAAGGAGGTCAGACGAGCGAGCTCATCACCCTGTTATAGCTTCGTCACGCGTGCTAACACACACACACACCATCCATTCTGCTCTACTTCTGCAGCAGATAGCGGAGGAGGCTGTAAATCGACTGCAGCCGTCACAGTCTGACTGACTGCTACTGGAGAAAGACAAATAAAGTAAAGAGGGAAACTATTCAGACCTTTAGACCAACTTGTTGCTAATGACATGTCGTTCACTCCTGACAGAGAGAGACGTAAGGAGTATATCAAAGGTGCGGACAAAGTATATCAAGATATACTTGAAGTACCAAAACATTATGCAGAATGGCTCATTTAAGAATAACATTATATTACAGGATAATTGATGCATTAATGTGATCAGCACTTTAATGTTGCAGCTGGTGAAGGTGGAGCTAATTTAAATGACTTTGTATTCTGCTCTAGCTTGCCTGTATTATTAATCTCAACTAAATCAAAACCAAATAAACGTAGTGGAGTAAAAAGTATAATATTTCCCTCTGAATTGTAGTGGACATGGAAATACTCAAGTACAAGTACTTCAAAATGGTTCTGAGGTTTTTATGTTTTCTGTTTGTAGTGTTTTTTACATGTTGTTGTTGTAAGTGATATAAAGTTTATTCACTTACTTGATTTATTCCTGGAGTAGAATCACATGTTTCTGTGACGTCACGTCCAAGTTTTTGTTTAACAAGAGTTTAGCTAATGAGATTTTAGCTAACGAGAGCTGGAGGAAACAAATCACCAAGGACAAATTAATTTGGTTTCTTTTTCTAATTTTTCTATCGTCACGAGCAGGCTCTTTAAAATTAGTTCTTAATTATTCAAATCAAAACTGTCCCATTATCGGTGAGCAGTCAGTCTGATCTGGACTTTGGTCCAGTCGCTTTCTGACTTTGGAACAGCCTCCCTAAGAGTTTTTTTTTTTTTTTTTAAACACACATTTTCATCAGTATTTTCTTCTATAAACGTTTTTTGATAAGAAATAAAGTTGTAAAATAAATATGGTCTTCATCAGCAGTTGAAAGCTCTGTAAAAAGCTATGGAAAAAATTCTATTCATTTAGTTTCTCTTTTTGCCTCCTTTTAAACTATTATGAAACGTACTTATACTATCCAGAGTAATCGTGGAACAATGACCCAGAAGCTCAAAGCCTGGAAGATACTGATACAAGTGACTGTCGCTTGATCACAGCTTTGCAAAACACGTCCTGCACATACAGACATGATAAAGTAACACACCCTCGGCCCCCCGGGTGTTTAAAGACGCGGGGGGAGCAGGGAAGGAAAAGAAAGAAGGAACACGGAAGAAACAAGAACAACAAGACGGAACAAGAAACATAAAAGAAAAAAAAAAAATGCACAAACTGTACGACCGAGAACACAAGATGCATCTACTGTGTGTGTGTGTGTGTGTGTGTGTGTGTGTGTGTGTGTGTGCGCGCGCTCTTCTACTCTCCTCTCGTCACAAACCTGGCATGACGCTGATCAGCTTAATAGGCTTTCTATTGATTCTGCCTGTCTGTTCACACACACACACACACACACACAGCGACCCAGTTAGATTTATCCTATTTGAGTCTCTCTCCTCCCCACCTTGTCTCTTCAATTCTGTTATTCTTTCTGCGCGTGTGTGTGTGTCATGCTGTTCTCTTGTTCTTCTCACTGTCGTCCCTCGTGGCTGATTAAATCAGTTTCTATTAGGACCACTCTCTCTCTGGTTTTGTCAACACGTCGCAGCTGCCAGTGTTTTTATTCAAATCTGTGTTTGAACTTTTGAAACTTTAAACTGAAGTTAAGAGTTCTGACATTTTAACATTATATTTGTTGGATTAAAGACTCTGGCCAGATGTTCTGACGGCCCACTCATGTGTGGTGGTCCCCAGTGTCCGTGCTGGTCTTAAGTTGGGGTGGGATTCTCATCATCCCCTCCTGGTCTGATGGCCTGGAGTGCCCCCCTGACATACCTCTCTCCATTTGAATGAAGACCATGAGATGCAGTTGAAAGCTCCAACAAGAGAACAGTCTGCAGCCATGCCAGCGGCTCTGTGAGGCTGAACTTATTAGGCACAGCGGTGCTTTGAGCTAAATGCTAAAGCAATGCTAACATGCCGATGTTTAGCAGGCGTAATGTTCACCATCTCAGTTTAGCGTGTTAGCATGCTAACATTTGCTAATTAGGTATTTTGTCATAAACCAAAGAATTGGACGATTTAGAATTTAGACCTCACGATGGCGGTAGAGGAAAAGTCATTCGAGTTCATCCTCTTCGGAGCATGAATGTCTGAACAAAATCTCATGTCAATCCATCTAATAGTTTTTGGAATATTTCAGTCTGGACCAAAGTGGTCGACCAACCAACTGCCATTTATATCCATGGAGCCAGCATGCTGCTAGCGTGGCTAAACAGCTTAGATTATTTCTTTATTACGGTTCCTAAAGGTCAAGAATGAACTTCCAAAAATAGATTCACACATCCCATGTAGGCACGAAGCGTAGCTGTGCGCAGCTCGATAAACATCTCCACTCCCAACCTGTGCGATCTGTCATGCTTTCAAACACCTGTACGTTTATAGCTAAATACACAATGTGAGCTCATCAGGGGCTCTTGGGTTCATCAGGCCAGCCAATGAGAGAGCTGGGCAGATACAGCACTGTTTCACCTGCAGCAGGTAGGAGATCCAGAAAAGAAGAAAACCAGTACAGATGAGGACAAAGCAAAGGGAAGCCGGTGGAGACCAGGAGAAAACAACACAGACAAAGAGGGACCAGAGGAAACTAGTACAGTACAGACCAGGCGAGGCCAAAGGGGGACCAGCAGAGACAACGAGAGACCACAGACACCCAATGCAACACCTCAAATCCTCACAGACTCTTCTAACAATATGCTGCACAATAAAGAAGATTTTTAACCCATTTTAACTAGTTTTATCAGTTATAATTCTCTGTGTTTATGTCACTTTCTTATATTTTTATATTTTCATACAAAAGAAAACGCTTTTGTATTTGTGTCGTGAAAAACGAGGAAGGGCAACACAGGAAATACAGAAATGGATTAAAAGTCTTCGTCATCGTGCAGCGGACAGAATATTTGTTGTGGTGTTTTTCAGATGAACGGATGCTTCGCTCTGAAGACCATGAAAAGTAAACCAGTAGAGACCAGAAGCCTTGTCCAGTCTATCACCACCACCCACCCCCACACACACAGTAGTGATACAAGGCCATGTCAGCAGTCTGTAAGAGAGCTGATGGATTATCTGCAGGACTCAGGACCGTCTGACTGACTGTTTCCTGTCTGTTCAGGCTGCTGTTGAACCAGTAAACAGATGAAGCTGCACATGAGCCCCAAGGACACAGTATAACTCACACACACACACACACACACACACACACACAGTGGCCTTGTCTATCACATGCTGGTGAACACGGCGGTCTGTCATTGATCTCTCAGTTCTTCATCTCTGATCACCCACAGTCATTTCCTGAAGTCGGCCTGTTTTTAACCGAACTGACTCTGGGACTCAAACAGCTTCCTCTCCTGCTCTGAGAGGAACAAACAACTAAAACCAGACGGATGCAAACGAGCTGCATTAACCTTTAATTATCGATTCAAAAATATCTTTTTTAATCAACAGTTTCTTGTGTCCCTCCAGTGGATCCTCCTGTGTGTGTGTGTGTGTGTGTGTGTGTGGGTGGGTGGGGGTGGGGGGGGGGGGGCTAACATGCTAACAGCTGGTTAGCATATTAGCTCGCCGCGTCGATCTATAAATGCTAATGTTTTTCTTGCTATGAACCACCAGCAACTTATTCCGGTCCTGAGGGACAACTAGCTATATTAACCCCGACGACCCCTCCGCCGACCCTGGCAACGACCCCGAGATGACCCCCGTGACTACACCCCCAACACACACACACACACACACACACCAGCTGAAGGCTGTTCATCACTGCCAACGAGGAGAGAAATACATGCAGTGACTTCTTATCATATATTTATTTTAGATTTTTAGAACATTTTTGGATATTTTAGCCTTTTTAACTTTTATTATTGTTGCTCTAATTGTCTTAGATTGGTTTGAATTGCTTTTTAATGAAATATTCATTCACCTGAAAGTCCAAAGTGAGAAAATTATTTAAATTCTATCTGATTTTTAGTTTGTTTGTCCTTATTATTGTCGATTTACACAGTTGTGAAGTGTCTTTAAAACGTTTTTTTAAAATTAAAGTGTGTTGTTACTGCAGTCATGTTTTGTGGTCACACACACACACACCACCTCGTGTTACCTCCTCCTGACCGGCTTCACGGAGGCTGCTGTTAATTCTTTATTTTGTTGCAGGTTTTATTTTTAATCTGGACTACACAGCAGGAAGTGATGTCATATTTACTTCAGATTCACTGCGTCGACGTCTGAAGGACAGTTTTCTCCTGGTTGTGAAAAACACTCTAACACTACTACATTTTATATTTATATTTCTTTGCCAAACAAACATGTGAAAGAATGTGTTGCGTCTTTAGTTGACATGTTAACTACTTTATATACAGTTAGCTAGTTTTAACTACTACGGTTGACTTGACCCATCCATCCGTCCCGACCTCCTCGTCAGGCGTCACATTACCTCTGCCTTTGCTCCTGACAGACGAGAGTCATAATTAAAGTAAGTAAAAGTAAACACAGGTCAGTTTTGGCTTTAGAACAAAAATGCGACTCCACCACACAATCACCCGCAAACAATCATTACTTTTACAAAAACTGTACACTTTCAAAAACACCTGGTCTAATAAAATGTCCAACCGTTCTGAAAGCACGCATCTATGATGCATCTATGTTGGTGTACAAAAGATTCAGAGTTTTTGGAGCTTTTAAGAAGCCAAATTGCTGACATCCATGTGTTTTTCCACTTTGCAGCTTTAGAGACAGACAGTAACCTGTCCTAGGTGTTTCCCTGCCTTTCATCCAGTGCATGCTGGGATACGCTCCAGCCGCACCACGACCCTGAGCTGGAATGTTTTCTATAGGATGTTTTTCTAACACAATCAGCTGTTCGCAGGGCCGTGGACCTCCATCGTGGCTGCCATCACCTGAAAGTCCTCTTTGGGACTCCAAATGATGGCTGGGGAGCCGCCAATGTGGCTGCCAGAAAAGAATGGATCGACCGCGGCCAAAACCGGACCAGCGCTTGGCCGGCGCCTGATGGTCGTCTCCCAGTCTGTATGGGAGCCAGCAAAGACACCAGCCCTCCACATGGGACAGGGAGCCGAAAAAACAGGAGCTTCAAAATGCCAAAGTACCGATCGACTGCATTACTGGCAAGCTGATCCACCCGCTTCACTCCGATAGCTTAAAATAAAATCCATCGGAGACACAGACACAAATCATTCGATTGTTTTTTATGGCCACTTTTTATGCCTAACTGTTACTGTGATCAGCAGGTTTTATTGGTATTGCTTTCCTATTGCTCTTCATGTATCTCCTCTGTATAATCTTGAAACAAATGTATTGATATGTACTGTTACGGCGATTTGAGAGAGAAAAGACATGACAGGCATTAATAGAAAGGTCAAACACTGAGCTGAAGAACAGAGTCGGACGTTTGATATTAGTCATCATTACAGGATTTGATTGTTGTTGATGTCCTTGTTGTATTTTCCTTTATGTACATTTGTGCACTGTAATGTAAATGATACTGTACTGTATATTTACAGATGAAGCAGTTTTAAAAAGTGAAGCAGAGAGATGGAGAACCAAAGTGAGAGCGTTTGTGTTTATTGGCCACAAACAGCCAGTGAATGTTCAGTACATCTTGATTGGGAAGCAGGATAAACAGAAACAACATAGTATACAGACAGCTGTCATCATCATCATCATCATCATCATCATGTTGTTTTGCATCTCACTTGTAAAACTTTAATACAACACTGTAGTTTCTGTCAAATAGACATGACTTTTTAACTGGCTTTTTTCAAGAATAAATGATCATAAACATACTTGAAGAAATATGTCGGAGAGATCCTCTAAGACCTGTTACATGGTCATCGAAATGTCACTGAAATAAAAGTTGTAGTCTCAAAAAAACTTTAGTCCTGCTTTTTTTACGACATCTTGTGGGAGATGTGCCGTTATCAGCTGCTCCAACAACAAACTTCAACTTTGGGTTAATAAATAAAAACAAGCCTCTGTGGCATGAAATTCATTTCACTTCAACTTATAAATCCTCCGTTCTGTAAAACCACCCGCGCTGACTAAAATTCCACTTTCCACTTTTACAATATTCTTGTGTTTCAGATTTTTTATTAAATGATTTTATTTGAAAAAAAAGTTTGATTATAGTGTAATGTGGCTGGGTTAACTCTTTGGCATCCACCTCAAAATATAATGTTAAAGAAAGCGAGTAAAGGCTGTTACAGCTGCAGACTGAAGCCGAGGTTTTGGGCGGATTGTTCAGGCGTCCTCATACATCTGTTCACCTCTGAGTGAGTCTTTCTTGCAAACTTCCATTAAGTTATATAATTTCATCTGTGAAATAATTTTAATTTCTCCACTAAATGAAGACGAATTGTTCATTAAAAATACCATAGCTTCACATAGCGGTTAGTTTCATGGGCTGTCTCAAAGATTAACGTAAAATGTATATTTTCTCTCCTCAATTAATAACTCCCTTAATTTATTTAAAGTGGATTTGGCAATAAATAGAGAGAAATCAATGTAAATGTGAGGAACATGTGATTCGAGATTCATGTCAGCGAGGGGAAGGAGAACCAAGAGACAGAACGAGACAGAGCAAGTATAGAGGAAATGGAAATACAGAAAGAGACAGAAAAGCACAAAGACAGGAAACAGAAGACAGAAGACAGAAGACAGAAGAAGTGAGAGAGATGGAGGTCTTTGACATGGCCGCACATCGTTAAGCTGCAAAGTGTTTTAAAATGCCGGCCTGCTGTGTGTGTGTGTGTGTGTGTGTGTGTGTGAGTGAGTGAGTGAGTGAGTGAGTGAGAGAGAATTTACTGCAGCAAGCTTCATTTTTTATCATCGGAAGATCTGAGTCACATTTAATGTTTCAGCTGTGGACTGATGGACTGTGAGCCTGAGCCCACCAGAGCTACACCGAGACCGCCGGCCGCCTCTGTGGATCTCAGTGTTACTTCTTTCTCCACCTTGAGACCACATTTCCCATCAGCCTTGTCGCTTCCTGTCACGCCTTGCTGTGATGACGAAAACGACGCTGTGAGAGCGCTGAGAGGGAACCAGAACAGTAAAGACGGATTATAAAGCTCCAAGAAGCCGAGCGGAGCCGCAGATTCAGCTGATAATTCGCTACCAGAGACACCAACACACTGTCACGTTTTCACTTTTGATGCACTATAAAAAATATTGATTATAGCCCATTTAAAAAGCAGCTCAAGACTTGTTTAGGCTTGCCTTTGCTTAGTTTTACCAGTTTATTTTTATCTCTGCTCTATTCTGTTTTTATTATTAGTCTTTGCAGTGTCCGTTCAGAGTGGGCCGATTGGTTGGCTGCTCCAGAGCCACTCATCTGATCGACTTCACACCCGACACTGCACTCCCTCCCTCAGGTGTGAAGTCGACCGGATGAACGGTCGTCGAGAAAACCGAAAGGACAGGCAGACTAAAGAAGACTTGATTAAACAAGGACCAGGCACAAAACACATTCATCTCAAGATGAGAAGAGATGAGCTCATTCCCATCTGCAGTCCCTATTTACTTTTATGTTGTGTCTTTCTTTTGTCTTTTATTGTGAAGCACTCTGTGACGTCTGCTCTGCCTAGTTTATACTGTGGTTACATGATGGATATCCCTGAATAAAGCTGTGCTGGTCTCTAAAACACTGGCTGTATTGGAGCTGCCATGTATCGCTTGCTGTAATGTCACAGGATACATACACAATGCACAGTGGGTGGTAGGTGGTGGTGGGGCAAAAATGTGCCCCCCAACAGGTTTAACCAGCCATGTAGGAGACGTTCTACTTTCATTCAACATTCAAAATGTATGCTGACGTTTCCGGTTTCTTTGGATGACAAAGCACACGAGGCAGGACACAATATGTCATCTGAAACTCTCAAAACTTTACTTTTATTTGTTCTTGAAGAACAGCAGAACAGCAGCGGACGCAAACTTGCATTTTGTGCCTTTCATCTTTTTAATTAATTTGATTTAGCTTTATGGATCAAACCACTTTCTTTGTGCAAAATATCGCTTTTTCCCCCACTGATTGAGAGTCACTTTTGAAGTGATAGAAATAAAGCTTGCAGGTATAAATCTTTGTAATTGATTTATTGAAGTCACAAGGTTACCTGCAGCACCTTTAATGCCCTGCTGCTCCAGGTCTCTGTTTTTCATTTTAAATTCATAATAATTATTTATTCAATTAAGTTAATTTATGTTTCGTTCGTGCTTCTTAGAGATAACATGTCGATCATGCAGTTTAAGTTTCGTAATCACCGCCAGGAAGGAAGCAGGAACAGGAGAAGAGGAAGGAGGAGGAGGAGAAGAAACAGAGGGAGCAGGTGTGGGAGGTTAAACAGGTGGAGGAGGAGCAGGCGTGTCAACAGGAGGTCGAGTGACTTCATGTGACTCTGATAAATCATTAGACCTCGAAGCAGACGAACTGTCTCCAAGGTCAGCTGACCACACAGCGAGAGGCCGACCTGCTGCCATTAAACAACACAGTGTGTGTGTGTGTGTGTGTGTGTGTGTGTGTGTGTGTGTGTGTGTGTGTGTGTGTGTGTGTGGTGTGTGAGTGTGAGTGTGTGAGAGAGAGAGAGAGAGAGTGAGAGAGTGAGTGAATGAGGTTGTTGAACATGCCATGCACACACACAGAGTGATCCTACAACCTCTTCAGTGCTCAGCTGCAGTAAATCTGTCACTTCACTGTAAATCCTGCAGGTTCAGAAAGTAAAAATGACTGAGGATAAAATCCAGTTTGTGTATTTTCCGTTAAACATGAACTCTTGCTGCTTCTCACCTCACTGGTTACATTGGTTTGCAGAATAAGATAAGATTTCACACGCAAAACACACGTTAAAATACAATGCATGACTGTAGTATATTTACACGAGCTGTAACAGTTACACCTTAAAGGCTCCACATTATCTTTTAGACCTTTTAACCCCGTATGAGAAGGGGACGGAGCTTTTTGCCACCAGGGCCCCGAGGGTCCGGATCGACCTGCCCGAGGACATCAGGCTGTCTGTGTCGATTTTATCTGACTTACATGTTTGTTTTTTTCCTTCATAATATATTTTTTTCTCTACGTAAAGCACTTTGTACTTTTTATAAGTTATCTATAATTAAAGTGTGTAATTATTATTATTATTATAGATCAACAGTTTAATATTCTGAGAGACAGAATGAGAATTGCCATTTTGTTTTTCAGTCTGACATTGTGCTCATGTTAGTTGATTTGTGTTTTAGAGGCGTGGCAGCGATTGTTACGAGACGTTTAAGGATATTTCTTTGGCCTTTATCGTTTAGTGACAGCTGAAGAGAGACAGGAAAGACGATGAGGACGCAGCCTCTACCAGGTGAGCTACAGAGGCCCCAGTGAGCAGTTAACGAAGGAATGCTGCATGTTGATTTAAGAGTTGTTGCTTCCCGTCCATCTCGTCAACGCTTGATGCCATTTTTGCGGACATTTCTCTGGCACAGGAAACAGCTGTCAACGAGCACCACACCAGACCTGAATGAATCACTGCTGGGGGAGAAAGAAAAATGATGGGCAGAGCTTCAGAGGTCTGTAAGCAGGGTCAGGACAGGAAGGAAAATATTTTGGATTCAGGATTTGACTTTTAATTGAATGTTTTTACACTGTGGCTCTGTGGAGCCTGAAAGACGTCTTAAAGGCTCTGAAAAGCAACGTGGTCCGACAGGAACACTAAATAATCTGTCTCGTCTGTGCGATTCTCACTGGTTTAAAGTGGGCATGTCGTGTATATTTGTGCACCAATCAGGATTTAGCAATATCTGAATGTGATGACACTTACTGTAATGTAGAATATATAAATGGATGTTCTTCTTCAAACTTTCTTTCTTGCTTTATTTACACATTTTCTCAGTATAAATCACTGTTAGCCAAATCATAAATGTTCTGTTATTGCATACCTCTGGTTGTTGTGGAGTAACTACCCCACCCGAACTCCGCCCGCCCCGATGTTAAGCGCCCCCTGTGTGATCTGAACCTGACAGGACTACAGAGGGAATAACAGCGAGTGTGAGTGAAGCTCGTGAAGTGACTCAACTTCATTTAAAGTCAACAAAACCCCAAAGTCTCCACTGTAATGAAGACAAGCATGGCTGCCGCCGCCGCCGCCCTCAGCCCAAATTATCTGGACAGAATGTAAAAGGAAGACTCCACTGGGCCGGCTGTTGATGGGGACGCTGGTCGCTATGGTTCTGCTGTTGCTATGGTTACAGCTGTGAGTTCTGGTTCTGGTGATCCTGATGAACAGGTGAAGTCACAGCGTGCACGTGTGTGTGTGTGTGTGTGTGTGTGTGTGTGTGTGTGTGTGTGTGTGTTCTACATTTCAATGATTTTGTGATGACTGAGAAGCAGACACATCCACAGAGTGTGATTGATAACTCTGCCCTGAACCTCTGAAGCAATAAACCATCACACACACACACACTCAAAGACACACACACAGTCACACACTCGCTAATGAAAAGATGGAGGAATATTCTGTCACCAGCCTACCCTTCACTCGAGACACCCAGACTGTTACATATGCACACACACACACACACACACAGTCTCGCTGCTAAACACAGACATGGAGGCATGTGAACGACTCGAGGTGCGTTTGATTTACGCTCAGACACTTGAAGAGAAGTGGACATGTCACTGAGCGGGTGGAGATAAATCAGCCAAACAAATCCACAACACCTCTCCATCACACACCTGGTGTCATCACGCTGCGGCCTCTGACCTTTGACCCTCGTGCCACTGGCTGCTTGTAGTGTTGCAGATGGGAGTTACAGAAGAAGACATGCTCAGGGAGAAGAAGGCAAAGTACGGAGATCTAGAAAATGATGCTTTTCGGGAGCATCAGTGCAGGAGAAAGGCCGTATGTTAAAAAGGTGTGACGCACCTGAAAAACAGGGATTGAAATGATGACAAAGAGGCGTTTTTGTGATGATTGATCAAACACCCCGTCATGTGTCGATCACTCAGTGTCCCACCTCTGGCTCCTCTTCCTCTCCTTCCGTTGTCCAGAAGTCATGAGGAGTTTTAGATTTTTTTCCCTCACGTTTCATAATTCAGTTATTTTGTTCTTTGTGACTGGAGCTCTCACAGTTCACGCAGCAGCAATCTGGCCTCTTTGTTCATCTGTAAGCTGCCTTATGTTGAACACTCACTTAAGAAAGATGTTGACTGTCAGACCTCTGTTAAAGCTGACACATGCTGCTCTTTGGTATTTTACTTTATATGACTCACCGGTGCAGCCGCCTGCAGAGCCCTTACTAAAGAATATCGCTGCATTGGTTTCTTTTAACCAGAATCCTGTAAAGAATGTCTGATATTTAACAAAAGTATTTATACTATAGGATTTTGTTTTCCACACAAAAATCTTAACTTTGAGTCAGACAAATTCACAAGAATGCAAACAAAAGAAAAAGCCTTCACTTCGGGTTTCGGTATGATACAAAATATTTGTGATTTTTATTGAAAAAAGTGCTTTAATCAAGAATATTTTCCCACAGTAAGTTATCTCCTTTAAGTTCCTTCTTAAAAACATACTTTTATGATTTTACTTGAGTTTAAACTGTCTTTTATTTCCTTAAAAAATGTTTCTCTTTTCATATTCTTGCCTTTTCCTACACTGTACTTGTATCTGTTTTCTTTTAAAACCTGATTATCATCATCATCATCATCATCTCATAGAAATAAATCTACATTTAACTAAATACTATTACTCAAAAGGGCACAGTACATTTTACTGAGAGTACTGGCAGAGTATTTGTACTTTTTATCATCAGGCATAAAACCTGATTTTATGTTTTGTGATTTGACAAGCTGCTCTGAACTCTGTCAACAACAAGCTGCACCGAGGTCAGACCACACACACAGACACGCAGGACTATTACATATCTGATCATAGCTTTCAACTGAATCTCATGGTCTTCCTCAGCTGATGAAGTTTGTTAGTAGTAGTACCCACAAACAGTTTTGAGAGCGCTCAATGTAAGTAAAGACCAGTGAATTGTACATTTTATATTATAAAGGTTAATTCAGCAGATTTTAGGTCCCATGACCATGCCCCACCTTCCAAATAAATGTCTTTAATATTCGGTGGATCAATACGAGCATGACGGAGTGAAATCTACTGTTAAGTTCTAATTCTTGACACTCTGCTGACTCGAACGTCTCTTGTTGAAGGAAGGAGAGAAGGCGTGACTTTTTAAGAGTATTTCTGCGAGCGGCTTTAACAGAAGAATAACAGATAATTAAACTGTCAGCGCTCTCGGCTCCGTGCTCTCCGGGAGAGAGGATCACCGAGATTAAAGCAGATCTGTCCGACCCCGACTCTGCTTCGACACAGAGCTGCTGTGTGACGATGCTGAGTCACCGCCTTCGGTCTGAACCTCCACGTCCTCGGCTCAGGTGACCTGACTGACCTGACTGAACACCTGGTTGTCAAAAACTAGCTGAAGTCTGTCCAGTGGCTTTCTGTCAGCTGCTTTTCTTCCTTTCACAGTCGTCAACTTCATCTCTCATGTTTTAATCCCTCACCTGTGTCACATTTGCCATTTAATAAAGGACAAACCATAAACAGACAAAACCAAAAGAATTCACCTCAGCCCAGCGGTGTAAGGTAGTTACGATGGGCCCCAGTGCACTTTGTGCCCAAACTAGCTACCGTATATCGTCTCCTCACATGATCAAATAGAGACTTCATTGGACAACATTAACATACATATTACCCAGCAATCATCACTGCACATCTGTATGTGACAAAAATACCAAAGAAAATATTCATTAAATTGAATAATTTTTTATAGTTTATGTAGAATAAGCATGTCATTTTGTTTCTTCTGACTAATTTACAGAAAGTTTTCTAAAAAATGTAAACAATAACAGAGATGTGTTCGCCCTTTTGAGGGAATATATTGCAAATGGTACCAGTTTTAATTTAATGTGAGATCGCAAGGGCCCGTTGTCTACCAACACGTTGGAGGGCCTGCTCTCTCTGTGGGGCCCAATACAACCGCACTGGCTGCGCTGTCTATATTTACACCTCAGTCCCAAAAAATCTGAATTAAAGTTACATAAACTGATGTGGAGAAATCTTTAAATATCTCAACAGGAACGGTGTATCAGAAAGCCACCACACAGGATGAAGAACACGCAAGATCTTCCTCTAGTTCAATCTGAAGAAACACCCTTATCTATCGGACTGAATCGCCATCTTTGATTTATGGTCCCTCGCTGGGTAGACGTAGACAAAGTAAAATAGGGACTGGGCGTTTTTTATTGCTAAAAAAAAACCTTCAGGGTCGGCTTGGGTTCCAGATTGGTTGTTTTCAAATGTGATTTATTAAGATATTTTTTGGACATGCTGCCAGCATGATTGTGCGTCATGTGTTGCAAGTAGATTCACTCTTGCCACTAGCCGTTGTGTAAGTGTTGTGTTAGCCTGGCGAACTAACGGTGTGTAATGGTTAAGATAAAGTCCTCCAAATTCAACAACAAAATACGGTATTGGTCCATCCCTTCCAGAACAACACGTACACTTTTTTCTGATCTGACGCCACTATCGTCAGGACAACATCACAGTTTCAATTTGAAACCGTTTTGTTGGGTTTAGGCATGAAAACAGCTTGTTAGGTTTGAGGAGAGATCCTGATTTGGGGTTAAAATAGCACTTGCATAAGGTTATGGTAAATCGTGGTAGTGGTTAAAAAAAAAAACGTTGACTCGCAGTTAGAAACGTACGGTTTCCATCTCCATCGCATTGTAAGAACTGTGACGATAAGGCAAGTTGGACCAATAATTAAATAAAAAGCGACAAGTTTGTTTGAGACAGTTTTTGCATACTACCATATTTGAATGGACGTTGGAAAGAAGAAGCCAAAACACCAGAACAACAAGAACGAAGCAACCATCTGTTGAGTGTTTTCTTGTCCTTTTTTCCAGTCTTATTTTATCTAACTCCTGCTCGGCCCGTCAGAAAGCTCTTCCTCCGTAGCAACGTTTGATAAAAAAAATTTTAACCTCGGTTCCTCAAAACGCAGGTGATGTTTCTGAGCTCCTGGAAAGGTTTATCGGTTCCCGGAAAAGTTATTGCGGTCAAAAAAAAGGGACAATAATGTTCTGGTCAGTGCTCCGGACCATTTGATTCTTTGTAATGTTCTGAGAAATGAACCTTTCACATTTGACGATGCGACATCATGAACGTTTGTGTCTTTCATGGGAGTTAATGGCCATGAAAACACAGACTGAAGACACAAAACAGAAATGAATGCAAAGCAAATGCTGAGAGGCGGATTGTAAAGGGCTCAGGAGGGTTTTTAAGCTCTGTGATAAAAGCTATAGAACTGCTCTCAGGTTTCATACGGCGCCTTTACCACACAAAGGTTGCAGATAATAAGCAGGAAGCTGGTTCCAGCCTGCAGGGCTGATGTCAGAACAGAGAGTCACAGCGCTGCCTCGTCCGTCAAACAGCAGCTCGTGTTGTCTCAGCGCCCGGCACAGGAAAGGTCAGGCCTGCTGCTCCAACACTGAACAAACAGCACAACACCGTGTGGGGCTTTTCAGCTCCACACACACACACACACACACACCGAGATGCATCCAGGCACACACACACTCACAAATGTAATGCATGCCAGGCAGGCGGTGCAGCGCTGGGACACCTGTTGTAGGGCTGTAGCAGAGCGCTGTTGAGGTGTTGACACAGCAGCTACCGCAGAGCTCGAACCATGACGAGGCACACCGAGAATCACCGTTTCACACAAATCTTCCCGTTAAGCGTTTATTAACCTGCAGCCACACCCATCAGTGATGTCAGAGTGTACCGATGTACCCCGAGTACACCTTTACATCACTGCAGTCAGGTGAAAACTTCTTAAATTAATAAACCACATTCTTTGTTTTCACACACCTCCCACTAAGATATCGCTCCGCTAGCTTAGCTACCAACTAGCTAACAGTCAAGTGTGGTTTTATATGATGCGTGGGTTTAGCTAGTCTCCCAACAAATGTTTGTAACCACTTCCGACTTCAAGATTAGTCAAAAATATTTTTATGTTTTACAGGAAGAGAAAAGAGGGATTCTGACGTAAAAAGTACACATAATTACCATGTAACAAGAGAAATGAACAATTAACACAGGGACTGTCTGTTGGCAAGGCGGCGCAATCTTCTACATTTGTCATTTTAATATTAGAAAAACTTCTACTCTGCATCAGGATCCAGTCATTCACAGGAATATATGATCAAAATCTTTGCATTATTTAGGAATCCTGGACTTGATCAGCTGTTCTTTGGCCCATGATGAAACTTTTCTACTAAATCTGTCAGAAATCTGTCAGGAACTGCAGATCACCTGGATAACTGCTTTAGGATTCCCGAACAGGGGAACTTCTGCAGTCACCAGGGGTACGTGGGGTGATTTACATGATACATCAAGCAACTTCACAGCTCCGCTTGTTACACATCTGCAAAGACTAACCAACACAAACAGCGCTTTTGTCCATTTGAAGCTGTTTAGTTTGCAAAGAGCGCTCACTTCCTTTACTCCACCGGTGCCGTTTCAGGAGGGTGAAGGTGCAGCCAGATATTTTACAGTACCGCTGTGTCTCTCTCTCTTTAATGCGTCCTTCACCACATTTAAACGTCTCTTTTGTTGGACAGAAAAAAAAGAGAAAAAGCTCAGAGGAAGCAGACGCTGACAGAAACTCTTATGGGTTGTAAACACGCCAGTGAACATTTAGCCAGGTGAGTCGTAGGGTCAATGACGCTGCAGAAGGTGAAGCATCATCCGTGACCTCCCATCTATTCTTCTACATTTATTTTTCTCATCTACCTCTACGTCCTTTTTTACCTTCCTACCAACCTCATGTCCTACCTTGTGTCCTACCCTACTGTCAAATATTGCCATCAACCTTCCCGCCCATCTCCCCTCTCTCTCTCACACACTCTACTTTTCTTTTTGCCTTATTTTCTACCTCCCTACCCACCACACCACCTACTCACCTGCCCTGCAGAGCTGTTGCAGGTGAGGCAGGCAGGCAGGGGTTAACGCAGCTGAGAAATTCTTGTTAATACTGCCACCACAGGAAGGGTCGGAGGTCAGCTACAGGACTGCTGTCTGAAGTCAAGGACATGAGACAGAAACGCACCCACTGTGTGATTTGACCAGATTCTCAAGTTAATCTTTTAGTTAATTTATCAACACCTCATTATGTTAAACTCCAATCATCTATCTTTTTATTTAATGGGAAAATGTTGATTTGGTTTGGGTTATGCATGTTTTTACTGAATAATGGCACGAATATACGCTAAGACGACCCTGATAATAAGACAAAACTACATACCGTGCACAGTAACATGAACACAGAATGTATTTTGAGGAATTACATGTAAGTGACGTAAAGAGAGAGAAAATATTAGAAGGTAAAAACAGTTAAATACTGTCTGTTGTTTCCATTTTCCATCACATAACTGTTCGGTCTGTTATTTCACAAGTTTTTATCTTGTGAAGGTGGTTTGGTTTGTAATTAACTGCCTGTAAAAGCAGCAGTTGTCGGACTCGCTCATCGCCGATGTAAAACTAATCGGGCTGCACTGTGGACCGGGAAGTAAGTCATCCAGAAGGTGGAAGGTCAAAGGTCATCAGGCAAGTCCAATGAACACAGTGTTTCTTTTCTCAACATCCTCAAACCCCAAACACCATTTGCATCCTGAAGAAATCAACAAAAAAGGTCAATATTTCTGCATTAACACCCACTAAGAAGAGACAAAAAATTTTGACCAAAAGCCTCATTTGATGCAGTTTGTTGTGAAAATCCAAGTCCAGCAAATCAACCACACACACACACACACACACACACACACACACCATTAGAGCAAAAGCATATGACACAGATTTAGTCCACCAAAACAAAATAAAACCTTTTCAGTGTTAATTCTGTGTGTAAATGCATCGTTCACTGCTCAACACACACTTCAAGAGCCAAATAAATATCATAGGAACACTGCAGGAATATTAGAGATATCAGAGCACAAGAAAAACACAGCGCATCATACAAACACTCAACTCAACTGAATAACACACAGATATTACAGCGATATAAGACATGAAGCAAATATGACATATGATACCAAGAGGTCTCTTAAATATTTCTATAATATGAAGTTTAAAACCAAATACCAATAAAATCATGAATATTACAGGGATGTTGTGGCATTGTAAGAGGAATACCATAAGAATATTATAGAGGATACAAATACCTTTAAGTCCTATAAAGTTACCACAGATATAATATACATAAAATATGCAAATACTTCTAGAGTACCACTGACGCACTTCAAGTCCCAGAGGAAATATTACTGGAATATTGTAGGAATATTACCGTTAAGTAAACAGGTCAAAATAAGACAACCAGTAGCAACCGCAGCCCCAAATGTATCTGCTCTTACATAAACACACCCGGTTAATTAATGGAAAGTGGTGGCACAGCTCGGCGCGGCTCGGCACGGCTGGAGCGGGGTTGCATAGGAACAGAGGAAACCGGGTCTCTGGGGGGCGAAAGTGGCTCAAAACAGGGATGGAGAGGAAGGTGAACTGGTCTGAAATTCACTGTAAAGCGCGTGTTTTCGGGACTATAAGCTGAGTCTGCGTCATCCGAAATCACAAAAATCATGAGGAACATAAAGAGTTAAATTATGTGACAGTAGAGTTTTTATCTGATAATGTGTTATTTTCGTAGCCTAATTGATTTTGCATTTATAAGATGTATTAAAGACGAGTTTTAACACGTGTTCAATTTGGTTCTTACCCAATATTAAGCGAGAACACGCCTCCCTTTGGTGTCAAACTGATGAAAGTTGAGTTATGTTTATCTTCGGGAGGAAAATAAATTAAAAAACGAAATATTTCTGGCTGACAGAAGTGATTTTTACTCGGTGTCGCAGGTGTTTTGCCTTAAAAGGATCAACTGGCTCTAAAAGGTCAGAGTTCACCCCACAATAACACGACTATTCCCAACCTTTAAACAGTAATAACAGACAAACATGCATGTACTCACATGTGAAACTCCTGCGTTAAAAAACTGCGGGTTGTTGGTTTTTGTTTTTTTGTATCTCGCTTTCACACCATCACCGCTCCACCGCGCCCCGCTCACAGCTGCCAAATCCCATCCGGAGAGGAGGCGCAAAGTGGCCGATCCATGAGCGCAAAACTCCGCGCAGAGGAGCAAGAAAAGAAAAGTGTTTGGAGTAAAAAGCTCTTGGAGGAAGAAGAAGAAGAAGAAGAAGAAGATGAAGCTTGTTTTTTTAAATCCAAGCGGAGCGATAATGGTGATGAGAACACTGAGGAGAGGCAGGAGCACAGAAGTGTCCCTCCAGCAGCGGCAGCAGGGGAGCGGACTGTCGCGCTTCAGTCCAGCCGGGGAGGGAAAGTGCGCACCGGGCTGCTTCACTCCGTCTGCTCCGCTTCTTCCTCCGGCATCTTCCCAACTTCAGCCGCTTTAATCCTCCGGGAGCGGCTTCAGCTTTCTTTTATTCCTCCTTCAATTCGGAAAAACACACTCCTCCACGTCGGGAAAACAGATGTTTAATTTTTTTTTCATCCTTTTCAGGTTTGACAATTAACAAGAACAACACGCGCCTCCAAAATTAAAGTCCCCCTCGCGGCTCCAGCTGTTGCTTTTATTTTATTTTTTATTTTGGAGGAATTAATTGAAGGCGAAAAGTGGGAAGTTTTCCCGTCAGACCGGAGTGTTTTGCTGCGTTTCAGTGCGCCGGTAGGTCGGTAGGCTGGTTGGGCTGACCGGACTGACTCCCATCATCCCCGCCGCTTGATCGCCCACTGGAGAGAGAGAGAGAGGGGGGGGGGGGGGTATCGCGAGGTTACGCCCTAAAGTCCCGCTTGTCTCGCGCTGTGGTGACCGAGGACACACGCACGCACACACATACAAGCACACAGACATGGAGTGAAAAGAACATACAGAGGATCTGCAGCGAGACATGCAAACGGGCCACATACAAAACAGAGAACACACACACACACACACACACACACACACACTGTTACTGTAAGGTCAACAGCTGACATGTATTGATCTCCTTTAATTCACTGTGAAGCAGTTTGTCTGCTCTCAGGCTGTTTACACTGATATCATATGACCTGGTTCACATAAAGAGAACCACACCCAAACTTTTCTTGATGTTCACTTGATGGCCAAAAGTATGTGGACAACCCCTGGGCCTTTTTCTCTTTTAGTTCCAGTGAAGGGAAATCTTACTGTAATGCCACAGAGTTCTTCCAACCATGTGTCAGCAGTTTGTCTCTTCTCCTGTTTGAAAGCAGCTCCATAAAGAACTGGTTTTCCTCGGTTTGGTGTAGAAGAGCTGGACTGGCCTGCACAGAGCCCTGAACCCCATCCAGCACCTTTGGGATGAACTGGAACCCTGACCGAGAGCCAGAGCTGATCCCCCAAAATCAGTGTTGGACCTCACTGATGCCCTGGAGTCTGAGGTTCAACATCTGGTGGACGGCCTGAAACCACACCAGTGGAGGCTGTTAGAGTAATCACATGTTCAACTATATAACCGTCATGTTTGAGTGTCCAAAACTGCTAAAAAAAAACGTACTTTGAATTTTGCCAACAAAAGCCTGTCAGATGCTGAGACCTCCTTCTGTCTTTGCTGTTTTATTAACCCAACTTACTGCTCTAATTATTTCACCTTCTGCAGAAAACAAGGTTACATATAACTGCGGAGATGATCATTTGAATCCATGTTAAAATGACAGTAATGACCCCCATTTGTAATAAAATAACTAAGTTAGGATCACGACACCTCGATTAAGTGTTTGTGTTGAGATAAGTGTCCTAAAAATGAATATGAGCGCCACAAAAACATCAACTTTTATCTCAAGAGAAGAAGACGAATGAGTCACAAGATAATTAAGTGGTACTTTTTGCCATTTGAAAACTATTTTTGTAATGAAACACGTGTAAAAATGTAAACTTTCTTCAAACCAATCATTTCCAAACATTTTCTGTCCGCCTCCCACCACCATCAATTATTTCCCAGCATGCTCCACAGAGTCCACAGTGTGAGGTGCATGTACAAGAGTCTCCCCCTTGCGTTTGTTATCGACGTCGTGATGATAGAGGTACGAAAACCTCAAACAACACTAAAACTGATTTATATATTGTCATGATAATAATTGTGTCGTGTTTTCTCTATCTTGAAGCTTGTTATATAGTTTTACTTATTGAAAAATAATCTACATACCAGACTTGGTTTCGTTTTTATTCAATTTAAGAAGCTATTCACACGTTAATGAGATCTTATGAGGCATCTCTCAGCTGATGGGTGTGTGTGTGTGTGTGTGTGTGTGTGTGTGTGTGTGTGTGTGTGTGTGTGTTGAGGGGTTAATGCATGGATCATGACTGGTATGTGACACATGATCTTCATCAGTAAACTGTGTGTATGTTTAGTTTGTGTGCCTGTGTGTATAAGCATCATGTACATGGACACGTGCACATGCCTTTGTGCGTGTGTGTGTGTGTGTGTGAGCGTGCGTGCGTGTGTGTGTATGTGTGTGTATGCACTGTAGTAACCTGAACACCTGTCAGTCTGGTCGTAAAGCTTCGATTTGACATCTAAACTCAAACTGACACCAGCAGCAAAACCAAGATTTTAACTGCAGTTTTTCTGCTGTGAAACCTTCATGTTCTCTTCCAAATATCTAAAAGCCCAAACGATCCAGCTGCCATTGTGTTATTTTATTACTTTGTTTTGGGGATAAGTTGATAAGAGGTTGTATAAGGAGAGTTTTGGTGTCCTGTGATGGAAACACTGGCTGAGCAGTAACTTTCTGAATGACAGAGAGTTTTAAAGTTCCTGTAAATTTCATGGTTTATTTTCTGAATCTGCTCTGAATAAAGTCCATCATGATGCTCTGCAGATAATTGTTTACATTAAAATTGAATTAATTTGAATTAAGGACATACAGTTTGTTCAGGCTACGTAAACTTACGAACATGTTCTCATAAGCATTCACTCCAGCGCCCACTTTCATACAAACATACTCATTTTTTTATGATATTCTGTGAAAATTAACAAGTTAAGTTTCTGTTGTTACATAACAACACAACTTCTGCCACAGAGAAGTTTTGGGTCTCTTTTTTATTAAAGTTTCTGTTAAGGTTATAGATTAAAATGTTTCACTTACTTTAATGTAACGTGCATATAGTGAGGAAAAGATGCTTTTTTTTTTCATTTCCTTTGTTTATTTGGTTTGACAACAGACACATAATAAAAACATATAAATACAGAATTGATTCCCTATCAGACTGCTTTAATATCAGGACAAAATCCGTCATGAGAGGTCTTTCCCTTTAACAACTAAACTCAAGTTTAAACTAAGTCTTTTTAAACATGCTTTAACATATAGAGGAAAAATTGAGTCACCATAATATGAATAGTGTGTGAGTCCTGATCGTGTGTCTTCTGTTGAATCACTTCTGAAGAAACTGTTTTATAGACAGGATTTTTTTTACAATGTGCTCTAACCCCTGTTTAATCTCTCCCCTCATGTAACCCAGGTTAAATATAGCTGAAGTTTCTGTACAGTTCAGACCTTCTGATAACCCAGAAGGTCACGAGTTTCATCCCCACAGCTGCCACTAGTTTATTTAGCCCTGCCATGTTTTACTTCTTTAAAGATGCTTATTTTTGCACACATTTCCTGTTCAGACACAGAATAGATTTGCAGTTTTTTGTTCAGCTTTTTCTTGTTCTGTCTGCTCTCTGGTTGCATTAAAGCAAAGAAATCACTTGGATAAATTAAGAAAAAATCAGAAATTTCTTGCAGGAGAAAACTGCAAAAATCAGTATATTTTGTTCGCGAGGCTAAAGAGTGATGCTCCCCACTGAATTCAGCCTGACAGATGAGGAGGAACTGTCCATTTATCTGCCAAACGTTATACTACAGCGCCCTCTGTAGGTGAAAGCAATCACTGCGCTGCACATTATGCAACCAAGAAAACTTTTAAAGTTTTAAAGTTGTGAGTTTGCATCTCTTGCGTCAGAGATATACTTTTCATACATTTCTAAATTCTTCACTCCTGTTAAAATCAAGCCCTAATTAAAATCACCATTTTCATCAGGACTTGAAAAAATGTCTGAAAATCTATTTATTTCATTTTCAATAATTAATAATTTCCCTGACAACAGTAAATACTCCAGGATGAAGCATGACAATAGATCAAAAATGTTTAGTCAGACCTGTCACATAGACTCTGCATTCATTTGTCTCTATATGTATCTGTGGACATGTCTCACGTAACTCCATTGTTTTCTGTTTTGCTTCATACTTCTCCTCCCTGCTTTCTCTCTCATTGTCTTTCATTCATCTATATTGCACATGAATGCTTTACATTACAGTGTCTAATTATAAGCCTGACAAAAGGTTTTTCAGCTTGCGTTTGAAGGTGGACACAGTAACTGTTGTGACAGAAAACAGGACCAAAGTATCCAAAACCACCTGCACCAGACCTGGATCTGTTTTTAGCTTCACTTAGAAAACCACCACCTTGATGACCTGATGAGGTCTGACTGGAATATATTTAATGAGCAGGTTGGAAAAGCACTTTGCAGACAATATGCAAAACATTTTGAAGTTGATTCTTTTCTCTTTTCTTTTTTTTTTTTACAGTGGGAAGCAATGAAGTGATTTAAGTGTGTAAGTATGTCTAACTTTGCATGTGCATTGAACCTGGTTGAGATGAATGCATGAACATGAATAAGCTGTAACCTCTGCAAGTATATGGTTACATACATACATAGATACATATACAGGTGGAAAAGAATAAATGCAAACTTAAATACAATATATCCAGTATGGGATAAATATACCAAGCAGGCACTTAATGTTAAAATACTGCAGGGGGAGCTGCTCACTTTATTAATCAGCCCATTAAAGTAATCAATCCTGATGATGATGATGGTTAACCATAAAAAGGCTATGACGGTGATGGTGGGATGATGATGATGATGACTGGGATAATGGAAGGGAGAAGAGTTTGGAAAAATAAGAAGTAAAAGTCAGAATATGGTTTTGTACACTTACTCATGTATTTCTCTTTCCATATGATGTTATTTAATTTCTGTTTTGTTACTCATTACTGCCTTTTACATTAAAACCTACGCGTTTAGGCATGAGCTATACCAATAAAGTTCATTAAGACTGTAATCATTATTTCTCCGCCCCAGATGTTTAAAACTCCTCTTCCTCTTCTGCCACGTTTTTGCTCCTTTCCAAAGAGAGGGACGAGACTGGGAAGCTGTACCGCAACCTGATTGGTCCAAAATCACGAAAGGCCGCCTTTGGCCCCGCCCATGAGCGGGTTCTGCGGTTCTGATTGGTGGAACTTGAAGTCAATCACGGTTACTATGGACTTTGGCTTTGCTGGTATCCAAGTGAGGACGTGATGTTCGGTCAGATCATCATCATCAGTGCGAGCAGAGATCATAAAGCAGCGGGAAGCGTTTACTTCCTTCAGGTTTTTGTCATAATTACAGACACGTTAGTTTGTTAGTTCGTAACTGCATAACTGAAAAACAGCATTGGAGAATTTACGAAGTAATGGCACAGAGAAAGAATCCCAAAACCCACTCTAAAAAAGGTTAGTACCCTTTCCTCGCCTCTGTGTCTTCTGTACATATTTCCATTACATTTTCTGCAATTTAAAGTTGTTTTCTTTATCGGCAAATATGCATATTCGGCAGAACAAAAATAAGATGTTTTAGGAATTGTTCAGACACATCCTTCAGTGCGGCTAACATACCGACACAGCGTGAAACGCAAACTCCAGCTTTCACTGTTGAATCGCCGGTGGTTCCCACAGTGTTCTTCAGGGAAAAGTGCGTCCTGCTGGGCGTCTAGAAGCAGCGTTAACGAGCAGTAAAACCCAAGGATTTATTAAAGTAAACATAGTTTTTGTATTTTACCTATGCCGAATTGAGTATGGGGTTTGTGTACGTTTACTGAAATGTCCCAATTCGTGTTTTCTTATGCGTTTGCTATGCCACTAAACAAGAGCATATTTAAGTGGCAGGATTTTGGATAGAGTCTGGTTTAACGTTCTCGCGATACAAGAAAACGGGGCCAGTTTTCCCAGTTTAGCCATTTTTTTTTTTTTTGCTAGCTGTGAAAATGTCCACAATGTAGAGGACTTAAGCCGTCCAACTTAACTAAAGGGCCAGGTTTAAACCAAGGGATGCGCTGCGTGTCCAGCGGTGGCATGGAAGTGGTAAGTGACGCTAAGCTAACGTAGCGATAACCTGGCGAGAGAGAGCCCGCTAACATTAGCTCACAAGCTATTCACTTTTTAACATGCTTGATGGTTCCGTGTCATTCGCGTGTTTTTAAACCAGGTCCATGGACGGAGTCAGCTTATTTACAACTGTATAAACCTGACATAGTCACAACAAGGCTTCATCAGCACCATTAATTAGTCCAACGGGTAAAAAACAAATAATGTAAATGTCTGGTGATAATTTGAGTTCACTGACCTTATCATACCTGCATTTGCATCCTTTGTTGTCACTGCAATTGTATTGTGACATTTCACAGTATCCTAATGAAATGAAACTATGACGTTCATAGTTTACACTTGGGAAATTTAGTTTTAAACATTGGTGTCTGTTTGCCTAATAATGATTACTGGAGGACCAACAACTTTTTATTTACCGCTTAGTTGCTGTACGTGGATGATCTGACCCTCACTATCAACAAACTTCTCAGTGCCTGGAATTCCCAACTAAATCAGGTCCAGTACTAATAATGGATGAGCCGGTCGTCCAGGAATAAATTATTAAACATTTGTGCTTGACGTTCACATCAGAGATTTAAAACTCAGCATTGTGTGTGTAAAGGGGGAAACTTGCACTATAAGACAGAACTGCACACCACCTCTGGTCCTGCCTGCCTTCAGTATTTATGGGAATGCAAATTACAACAACAGCAGTGCTGCAAACACAGAGCCAGGTTGTTGTTATTTTTGCAAATACAGACTGGAGCAGAAGACAGCAGAAGTCAGGGGAGAGCTTCATCTTACTGCAGATACTGCTTCAGATGGTTTTGTAAAACAGAAACTTGCTGTGTGGAAACTGCCTTCACCTTTGTCACGAACGGTATGTTTCACGCTGCCCCCGTTCAGTTAGATCACAGCACGTGCAAATAACTGTTAAAGCAGGAATAAGGTGCAGCGAAGAATAACACGCGTTTGCCTGCAAATATTGTGCTCTGTCTTGTCCAGATAGTCACAGGTGATTCACAGGTAATATTCAGTGACCTTATCAGATATAATAGTCAACGTTTTGTTAAATACGACTGTGTGCCGGTAAAGATCGTGTATTAATGTTTGTGTTAGAAGTTTGGCTGATTTTATTAAATTATTAAAGTAAGGTATAGCTGCAACTAACAATTATTTTCATTATTCTCGATCAATCACTCGGTCTATAAAACAGTGAAAAATGTCACATCTTGTTTATCCATTTCACTGTTTAATTATGTTTCCTCTAAATATGTTTTAGTATTTTAAATCTGGACTCTTGACATCATGTTTCTAAAATCTGAGCCTCCTAAAATCATCATATCCAACAACAAATAAAAGAAAACATTTAGAGAAACTCCTCTAGCTGAACTCCACCTGAGAAATTATGGTCTTTAGCCTCCAACCAAACTCTGTGCTTTTTTATGACCATTTAAAAGAAGTCGCAGATGGCGCTGATGTAGAATTGTTTTTAATGATCCAGTGTGTTAAACAGCAACATTGTGAGATAACATAATATTTCACTCACTGTCCATTTTAATTAAGGTGCCATATCCCACAGCTGAGAGAGTGTGTGTGTGTGTGTGTGTCTGTGTGTGTGTGTGAACAAACAAGTGTCAAGGTTATTTGGTGGGCTATTCTGTCCTCTCTGGCATCTCACATGCGCACACACACAGTGTCCCTGGGTTTGTCAGCTCTAATAATAGTGTGGATCAGGTTCTGGATGGCCAGTAGACTGTAGTACTGCTGGGAGGAGGAGGAGGAGGAGGAGGAGGAAGAGGAGAAGCTCTTTCTTTCTCCTGCTTAGCTCAGTCACTGTCTGTCATTCTCCTGGTTCGCTGCTGTTCTGTTTGGACGATCAATAATTTGGAATATTTGTTCTTTTCGTCACCTCATTGATTTATTACTTGTACTTTTTAAACTCCTTTTTTGTGTAGTTTTCTAAAAGTACTCTTGTTTTAAAGTTGTAAATAGTTTTGGTACTGTCAAAGATAGTTTTTTCTTTAATCTCTCTTCGTTTTATCTGGTTTGATCTGGTACCTGAATGTCACTTCATACTCTAAAATAAATATTTGGCATTTATTTTGATGGTGCTTTAGTGCGCAGCCCTCTGCGTATATCTGGTCAGGAAGGTTTGTCTGGCCCGGTTCTGGACTGGCTTGGTCCTGACCTGTTTTTGGGTTCAGCTGAGACCTGAGACGGTCCATGCAGCGCTACCGCCACTATGGCACCTCCTACTCCCCCGCACCCTCCTCAGCTCCTGTAGAGGAGGTCCACGCTGAAGGGGAGGAGGAGGATGAGGTGTACACTGAAGAGGAGGTGTATGAGGAGGAGGCGGAGCCGCTGATACAGGAGGAGGTGGAGCCTGTGGTCCAGGAGACAGGTAGGAATGACGTACGAATGAGGTCTGACCTGGTTTGGTTTGGGCTCGGTTCTTATCTGGCCTGGTTTGGCCTGATTAGGAAGCTTTAACGAGGAGGAGGTCCCACAGACGAAGGAGGAAGTGCAGCCGGTCGTAGAGGAGTCAGGTAGGTAGGAAAGGTGTATGAGCTCGGTTTGGCATGGATTGGTTTGGTTTGGCACGGTTAATGGGTGTGTTTATGAGGAGGAGAGCTCAAGGATATCTGTAGGTTTTGTAGCTCAACATAGTTTGGTCTGACCTTGTACAGTGCGTAGCATGCTTTTAATGCAACTCAGTACATCCTGCAGCTTATTTTCACAATAAAAGCCTTCCAGCGAAGAGAGTTGTGTAGGGCTTTTACTTTATTATAGTAGTGAAGCAGCCACTTCCTGATTAGGCACCGCTGCATGGTTTCTGTTTGGCCTTGTTCGGCATAGACAGTGTTAATGTGGCTCAGTGTGATTTATTATGGTATGGTTTGGCTTTACGTTGGTCCAAGTCGCCTTCTAACGGTAACCAATCACAGCTAACCTTGTGTTGTAGAGTTTTGTAGTGGTTCCAGTGAATTCCCATTTTCTTTTAATGATCTTGTCTGTCTTCCTGAACACAGGAGTCTCCTGGATAACGTAACAACTCTATAGGTTTATTATTTCAACTACGTTTCTAAGAAATAAGGTTTTTCTTTTAGTTCCTTTTAGTGCCGTGTCTGTGAGCCTTGGCCAGCGTCGTTAGGAAGAAGAAGCCAGTCAGGGCTGTAATGAATTCAGAAAGTGTTGTCGTTGCAGCTGTGAACAAACCACGCTGTCACAGTTGGTGAATTGATCTGAAATGAACCCAGAATCACAAACTGAATGAACGCTTGTATCATAATCAAAGAACCAGACGTTTTCCTGCACAGTTGTCCATCTTCTGTACTGACGACTCGACCAGGAGAGTTTTCACGTCCATCCAAGACTTGAAGAGCTCCAGTCGCCTAACAGTGTGTATGAGAAAGTGACTTTTACGCCTGGAACCTTCTAAATATACATCTAAAACACTTCTTCACACTTTGCAACTCTATTTGGTTGATGCTCCATCTCTTGCATTAACACTACCTTAAATAAAACCTTCCAGACAGCACACATGTTGTGTAACAGCCATGTTAAACCCTTGAGGATGTCTTTGACGACACTTGTTGTCCCCGTAATCACAGTAAAGAAACCTGTCCACAGGCTTTATTGCATTAAGAGTCTGGTAAGAGGCCACAGGCTATTTCTGCTTTCTATTTTGAGCATTAAGGCCATTCATTCGATGTGATTGTGATGGAAAAGCAGACAGCTGTTAGCATTAGTTACAGCCATTTCAGCTCTCTGCATTGGAGGACAAACAGCTGTTGTCAACTCTCTCTCTCTCTCTCTCTGTCAGGGTCATGTTGGCTCTATGTCTCTCACTGTATTCCTGGGTCGGCCCGTCCCTTCCGCCTCCTGCCATGTTGTTGAGAGCGATTTTTGACAACATCATGCCTTACCCCAAGAAGACATGACAGTTTGGGGTTTTTAGCTTTCTTTTTTATTACTTCAGACAGAATTTCTAAGAGCAGCTTTTGGCTTTTGCACTAAAGTTTTGCACTTTGACTTTTGTGTTTGCTTACTTGCATGCATGCCATTGACCTTTGTTTGTCTTCTGAAATAAAGACGTAAACGGCGTCTGTGGTTTCACTGTCTTACATACACACACACACACACACACACACACACACAGCAGTGACATACTTTTGTTTACTGGGTAGATCTCAATAACACACACACACACACACACACACACACACACACACACACACACACACACACACACACACACCTCAGCGTCTCCAAGCATGTGATGTTGTCTGGCTGAGGGCTACAGCAGCCACAATAACAGGACACCTCAAACATAGTTCCAGATGGCAGTTTAACCATCGCTCTAAATCAGGCGGCAAGGTATATTGACCTGCAGGTAACCATAGCAACAGTACTCACACAGATAAAAAGAACTGACTAAAAAAAAAACAGACAATAATTTAAATACAGTTGTATAAGACATAAGGAACGATTTTAACATTTACATTTTGGTGTCCTCAGAGGGGAAGACTCCGCAGGTGGAAAGCAAGAATGGAAAGAGGACGGAGAGAGGAGGAGGAGGAGGAGGAGATGCAGGAGGAGGGTCCAAGTACTCCATGTTTACCTGGTTTGTGGTCCTGGCTCTCCTGGGAGTCTGGAGCTCTGTGGCTGTGGTCTACTTTGAGATCGTGGACTACGACAGCGTCATCGGTAAGTAGAGATGAGTTTGAGTTTTATTAGGTAACGTGTTATTTTTGGGTGCAGGAAAGATGCACTGGGTTTAGAAATCGAGAGTGGCAGTCGGCTTAATCACAGGTGACTGCAGCAGTGAGTGCAGCGTTGACCACATGCACTGTGGCCAGCAGGGACTGTCTGTGGGTTTGGTCATAGTCTAAGAGCATTGATATACATTTACACTGCAGTAACTGCCTCGGTTGACTTGTTTAGTGCAAAAAATGATTTGGCCCTGATCTTCCTGCTAGTGGATTCATTTTAATCCTCCACACACACATGAAGCATGCAGGCAAGTACGCAGTAGCTTGTCTATGTATGGTCTCTTTTTGACTCCTTAGCCTGGGCAGGAAGGCCCGCCCAGAGCCAGTTGACTGACAGCTTGGCCTTTCAAGGAATAGCAAAAGCAATATTATTATTTTCTTATTCTTTTACAGATGTTTTCTTTTTTATATTTATATATACATACACACACACACACACACACACACACATATATGCACATGTGTTGGTAAAAAGCAAGTACAGTATATCACAAACCTTAGACAACACATAGCGTTGTACTTGTATAATATTGCTGCAATAGAGATGCTGTGTCATGTTAGGCCACAGTTGACCTTCACACAAACATCGTCAGCTAACGCTCAGGAGAAGAATCAAATCCGATTTTACACAAAAACTTCATTGGTTCAATAAATCCTGACGTAAATAGGATGTGCAGATTATTCAGTCAGAGATGAGAAGCTGTCAACTGCTTCACAGGCTAAATGTAGGCTGGTGTGAATTCCTGAATTTGAGAACGACGCAGCGTGTGAGCCACCAGCTAACTGACAGCTGTCACACGTAGACTCATGCTGCTGAGTAGAGTAAATGCACAACAACAAAAACTATTAAGGTAACAAAAAATATTGAACTTTCGTGATGCGTTTAGATATTTTATTGTGAAAGAAAATACATCGCATAAAGTGAAAGGGCGGTAAAGGATACATATCCTGTAATTAAGGCTATACACTGAGTTCATTTGGAAAAAGAAACGGTACAATAATCAAAGTTCATCCTACAGTAACATTAAAATATATAAACCTTCTCACAGTTGAATCTAATGTTGATTTTCTTAGAAAGGCTCGGCTGTCGTTTGAAAAGCAGCAAATCCACTGATATTTACAACGTGGACACCTCCACCTGCTCCTGATGGTGGATTTAAAGTAAAGCTGAAAGCTTGAAACGGCATCTATCCTTTTTTTTTTTTTTTTGGCGTGACTCTTATATCAAATAACAGATTTTGTTATTTTACAAGCCTCAGTTTACAGTTTATGCTCGTTAAAAACCAAGATGTTGAAATCAAATAGAAGCACGAAGCATTCACCAAAGATAAAAGATGTTATCTCGTAATGATGACTTTATCAGGTCTGTATGTGTCATGATAATATGATGAAGATCTGGTAATTATGATTAAATACAGAAGTCTTCATTTTCTTTAGTTGTTGTTGTTGGTGAATGTGCTTCTGTTAAATCAAACTCTTCACCCGAACACAATCTAACCTGTGAGCAAAGGGCTTCAAAATGTAAATAAACTGTTGTTGGACAAATATAGATGTTAATGTCTGAAAGAGAGTGAAAGGAGATGTCTTCAGATCTGACAAACAAAGCATGAGAGAGTTTCATGTTCTCAGTCACACTCACACACGCACACACTCAGACACACTCACACACACACACACACACACACTCAGACACACCCACACTCAGATACACACTCAGACACACATTCAGACATTGCACTGAGAGTTTCAAAATTGTTGGTTTTCATATAGGAACCTGCTCCTGTCTTCGTGTGGTTTACAGTCATGCAAGGCTTTTACATCCTCTTCCTCTCAGACAGACAGACAGACACACACACACACACACGCACACAAAAAGCAGTAACTGTACGTGTCAGAAGACATGTTCGTCTTATCTCAAACTTCATCTCCCATTTGACTGATAAGCTGCTTCATGTTTCAGACTTTATGGCTGCATCTCTCACATCAGTCAGGTGGGAACACGAGACAAGAGTCACTGAGCTGCTACTGAATCAATCTGAGGTCAAAGAGCACTGTGTCAGCTTTTTTATTATATTATTTAATAATATTCTGTTCTGATTTGCTGCCAACACGTCACACAAAAATGCACTTTTTTTGGCAGTAAACGTTCCTGCAGAGGCTTCACAGTAAAAGCTTTTTCACTTTGGTCACATTTGCAGCAGCTGGATGACTTTTACAGTGAAGCAGCTGCAGTCTGAATGTCATTTTTGATAAAATGATGCATCATGCAGCCCCGTGTCTGCTGTGTAATTCTGTATTGTTTGTACTGATTTGTCCTCTTTCACTGCAAACCTGCAGTGCTATAATCTCTCATGGCCTCTCTGTCTTCTTCTTCGCTTCTTCATTTCTCTCCGTGTGTTTTCTCTGCATGCAGCCAGAGCTAAGGAGTTTCGCATGAACTTTTCTGAAGTTTTACAAGGTACGGTCTCAAGGTTTAAACATCCACTAACTGACTGCATTTTTTTACAGTTCCATATTACACTGTGTGCTTCCATCAGAGCCAACGGTGTCACCAAACTGCTCCAAAAAAAATATAAAATTTATATACATACACACACACCATACGGTTAGTGAAGAGGGACTAAAGACAAACTGAAAGCAGCCTAATAACAGCTCTTCCTGTCTATACCTGCAGTAAATGGAGTATTGGTAGTTTCACAACTATACGTTAAATTTAGCGGCAAGTTCTCTTTTCTTTTTCTCCAAGTACCGGTAACTATAATGAAAGTTGCCACATTCAGCAAACTGGTTTAAGGCAGCAGCTCTGTTACTAGTTTATATTTATATCCACTGTAATACATAATGCAATATACTGGTATGCTTTATTTCTATGTACTGATGTCACCAAGAAAAGCTTGCATGTGTTCACCTGGTTGCATTTAGTTCTGACAACAAACCGCATGCAACCGCATGGGTTTTTGTTCACAAATGGAAAGTTCTTTAAGATGCAAAAAAATAATAATAACACGTATGTATCCAATTACAGACCTATTCTAAGAAAAGACAGACAGGGCAAGAGAAACTGAAACTGAAACGCTTTCATTTGGTGCTAATTTCATTGTGGTTTCTTACTAAAGCCAATATAAGCGACACAAAATAACGACTCAGCAGGCAGAGAGGTAGCTGACAGATGACAGCAGCTTTGTCTACATGTCCACCAGGACAAAGTTCACTTCAACACTATTTGGTTAGAAATCCCCTTCTCTACTCTCTCTGGTGGAAACTCAGCCACTCTGACAAAAAAAAAAAAGTAATATCATGCCATTAGAAATGTTATAGATTTCCTGCAGGCTGCCTGACACCCTTCCACACATTAACCCAGCTACAGCCACAGAGTCTGGACACGTTGGACTCGTGGCTGGACTGGATTCAGATCCTCAAATAAGAATTAGTGGTGATTTTATAGATTGATGAGTCAAAAAAGAGAAGACATGACGAGGTGTGACACAGTGTGACAGCTGATAAGTGTTACTGTTAAAGACATCATCGTCCTCTTCCACCACATACTTCCACTTCCCAAAACTTCACTGTTTTAAATGAAACATACTGTGCTGCAGTTAATAAGCTGTGTTCTGTGTTCTGGTTAATAGCTTGTACAAGTAGTCCTGACCTGGGATATTCTGCCGCGTAAAGTTTCGGGCTCGGTCCAGGTTTGGTTATTTTTCAAATCTTTCTCCCCCCGGCTGTGCCAGTGTGCATTAGCGTGGCAAGCTAACCTTCAGTAATGAAGGGTGAAACAAGGTAAAAGTACAGCTTCGGGTTTCATATCGGGTTTTAGAGACTTGGGTACGGGCCGGGTTCAGGTCTCAGTTTCAGGCCTGTGCAGAACTCAGGTTACTACAGAGGCTCATTTAGACAAGAAAGCCTACTTTATTGTCATTATTTTCAGTTTATTTCTTCTATGTGGTGGAGCTTTTTATCCAAAACTCTTTACAGTTGCATGAATACACACTGTGTACTTTGCTGTGTAGTGTCTCATAATCGCAGAAAGGCTGAAAAATGTAAAAATGTGTCAATATAAATGTAAAAAAACCCCACATTAAATCGAAAGGAAAAACATTTCGCCACTTATTGGAGGAAACAACTGCATCACCAAAACAAAATCACAAAGTGTGCTATTTAAGAGTTTGTTAGTTTAATAATAATCTCATTCACATCATAGTCAACAACTGCTTCTACATGCACAAATTTAATGACATTTTCATTTGGACATTTATTACTTTTAATAGTTTCCATGAGCTTGTTTGTGTCGCTGACAATAGGATGCTGTATTTGTGTGTCAGTCAGCCTTCCTCTCCTCCTCTTCCTCCTCCAGGGAAGCTGACTGCCTACGACACAGACGGAGACGGAGACTTTGACGTGGAAGATGCTAAAGTTCTGCTCGGCAAGTGCACTTTGATTTTTCTTTGTTTCTGTGCTGGTTTTCTCTGCGTAGCGCCTGACTGATGTGGTTTACAGTTGTGTCCCAGTGACCAGTCTTAACTCTGAGGTTTGAGGTCCTGTAGATCTGGATGTCAGTGGGTCTAAAACCCACGCTCATGAATTTCTGATCGCCTGTCTGTTTCCTGTAAGAAGAAAAAATCAGCAGCGTGGCCACGAACGTAGAAGAGAAGAGATGTTCACCTTCCAACTGTTGTTGGCTGATGTTTGTTAGTGGCCTGTGCTAACTGTTAATAATGCTTTACTTTCTGTTTGTCTTAAAGTCCGATACAATAGTGTTATTCTACCTTAGTCTTACTCCAATCTATTAACCTGTAAATTAACACAAAAATATACAATGACAGACAGTGTGCTTGAACTACACAAAAATATACCTAAAAGTACATATTTGTGTAGTCCATAAGTGTGTTATACATCAGGGGGTTTTATTTCAAATGTTTGGACTGTAAAAGGAGAAATGCCCAGAGTCCCAGAGTTAAACTGGTACAAAACTATTCAAGAAGTAAGCTTGCTAATCTTTATATCCAAAACTTCCATTCATGCAGAATAGGTTTGTAACTGCCACGGATTTAAAAGGCTCTGTCCCACTGTGATCCTCCAAAATGCAGCTGGTTTTCTGGCATGTAACTAGTTAGGTTCAAGTTTATTTCAACCATTAAAATACAGATGAATCAATGAAATATTATTTCCCTCAGGACCAGGTGATAAAAACTGACCCAACATCAGAAAAAACATCCAAACATAAAGACTTTTAACACTCTTTAAAGTCTTAATACACTATAACATCATCCTGATTAGACGTGTTTAATACCAGCTGAGCAAACTGAAGCTTTTTAAACAGTTTAAGATGTAACAAACTATGAAAGTAAAGAATAATCACTAGAAATGCTGCCGGCGAATGGTTATCTTGAGTTCCCGAACGCACCACAGGCTTTCACGTTCAGCTCGTTGGTTTTCTTTAACGCCTTAAACTGAGTCATGTTTTGGATTTGCTCTCTGCTTCTGTGATACCTGCTGATACCGACACCAGGAGCTTAAAGCTTGAAGAGCTTAAAAAACAACTGTTAACGCTATTAATCCCTTCAAACTATCACAGCCTGCAGACCCCAGCTGATCCAATCAGCACGACGGGCACAATCAATGAGGAAGGTGAAGTGTCTTTTTTAAGTTTGAGACACTGAAGATTACAGTGCAGGGAATTAGAGCAAAGATGGCCGCCTCTGCTTTTTGTTGTAAAGCGGACAGGAAGTCAGAGATTGCCTGACGAGACTGAGACAGGAAGTAAAGGCTTGTTTGTTGTTTGTGGTTCATATGCGACTTCTTTAACTCATTATCTTTCTCTTTCCCGCATCATCATCATTTATTTTTTGCCCTTTTTTTGTTACGGTTGCTCTCCATTCCTTCCTTCCTTCTATGTCTCATACTTTGCTCTCTCCTTCTCATTCAATATTCTTAACATTTCCTTTTACTCCTTGTCCTTTAACATACCACCTTATGGCCTTCACCTTTGTTTCTACCTTCCCCTTCGTCATCTCCACCTCTGCTCCCATCCTGTCTGTTTTTTCTTCTTCCCTCCCTTTCTCTCTCCCTCTCTCTCTCTCGTCAGGCCTGACCAAAGATGGCGGTGGTAGTGCGAATGCCGAGTCGCTTGAGGAGGTTCTTAATATTTTAGCTGAGGAGGGCTCTGATTGGATCTATGGCTTCTTCACCTTCCTTTATGACGTAGTGTCCTCGCCCGTAGAGCGGGGCGAGGAAAAGGAGGAGGGGAAGGAGGAGGCGGCAGCTGAGATGCAGAAGGAGGAGGAGGAGGAGGAGGAGGAGGGTGGCACGACCTCCTCTGATGACGGGGAGGTCAAAGGGGTCATACTGGACCTCCAGAACCAATAGGAGGACAGGAAGCAGAACCACAGCCAGTAGCAAGGCTCCCTGGTCCCACTACCGACCAATGAGGACCAGACTGGGATGTAGCCCAGTCCAGCTGGAGGAGGATGGGAGTGTGTATGTTGTGGTGCAGAGGACCTGATGGAGGACAGTCTGGTTTCCGCTGCAGGGCCAAACTGGGCAAATCCTTAAACTCCCAATAATATACTATCAGCCTGTACTGGCTCATGAAATATATTGGCATTTGTGTATATGTTGCCCAAAATTAACATCATGAAAATACATTATTTATTTAATTACATGAAATGTTAAAAAATGACATTCCTAAACACTGAACAGTAACCATAAACGTAGTTTCACATCTTTAAGCTTATCGAACGACACATTTTGTGTATATTTTACACTAATATTGAGCATTTTCCAAATTATCCATCAGTTTTTAGACTTCCTTCCTTACAGGGGGCCATTTATTTCCATTTATTTCTGTAAAAATCAACTTGCAGAGACTTGAAACTTGTTTGAAATACATAAGTCATAGTGAACATTTAGTCGCCTTTGCTTAACGTATTTTTATGTATTAATTTATTTTATGTCATAGTTATGTTATCTTCACGTGATGATGCAGTTGCAAGCAGGGACTAATTTCTCTCCCTATAAGCGTGATTTCATTATTTGTTTTTTCAGTTACTTTGGTGCCAGAAACAAAATATACAAAATATAAACTGTAATCTGTAACATAGTAATACACCTGCTGTGGAAAAGGAGCAGTGAGCAGAAAAATCTTACATTAGCTGTCCTCTCAAACATAGATGGTCTCAAATTAGACGGTTCAAACTGCAGCATTGTGCATTTGATCATCTATCAGGCCTCACGTGGCCTCGTAGTCGGGTGTATTTTGTCCTGTTCGCTGCTAGCTGATGTTGAACGCTCATGACTGAGTTGAGAAACTGAGTTCCAAACATCGACTGTGGCAGGTTAACGGCCTCACGTGGAGATCCTGTTTCATTTAAACAGTCCAGTTGCTGGTAAATTAAGTGAATCAAATGATTTTGCTGAAAGAAGAGAGTTCACTGTCCATAGCTGTATTTGGTGATATTAATGTGATGATGATAATAAAGCTGGACCTCCAGTTAGAAGAGATGTTACAGTTTTAAGGACTGCACTGCTCTTTATATTCTGACTCTGTGTTCTGTGATATTAACATGACTCACTTTATATTAACAACACGTTTCTGCCTGTAAACCACTAATAATCACATCGATGGATTATGTTGTGCTTTGTGCCATCTTTTACCCTGTTGGATCATGTTGGTGTCTGGGCCTTCTTTATCTGTTTTAGGCTACCAGTACACACTAAAATACATGTATAAGTATACAGAGACAGTTTTCATGTAACTTAAAGGTCAACAGCTGGTTGTAATGATATAAAAATGAACTGCAGCTCAGTTTACGGTTGCATTAATTGTATTTAGCTCAGGATAACGGACAGTTAAAAACACAGAAACCTCATGTGGTCTGTCAGTCTCTGAGTTACTGTTACTGATACACGTGAACTTCTTCTTCTCTGCTGTCCAGCCAAATTCTCTTTACGTCCTGTTTTCACGAAAATATCACTAAATAGATGCACATTTTGACAAGTCATTCACACTGACTTCCAGATAGGTTATCCAGTATCACAGAGCCCTTTTGTTGTGCATGGTGGCTCACATGCATGGTTTTCAGGGACACCTAAATAGACTGGAGCCATTGTTAACATTGTTAGTCACACCTGCTGTGCCTCTCCTGCTATAACAAGTCCTCTGTTTGTCGCTAGCACGATTAGCTGTTAATTTTGCCACGTGAATCTAGGTTACATCGGTCACGAACAACAAGCGTGAACAGGTAACTGCTAGCAACACATATAACAGTTCATTTAGCCATCATGGAAAACTCTGGGTTTGATTATTCTCATTATTATTATTATTGTATTATTTCTCATAAAATGGATACATTTAATTTCACAAGGCAGCGGACAATTTACTGTGTGACCTGACACATGCAGCCGGTAATTTTCATTAACGTCCTCTGCTGTCTGTCTGTCTGTCTGTCTGTCTGTTCAGATGAAAAGAAGTTAAAAGCTCCTGCTCTCAGGAGAGACAGGCTGAGAACAGGTACTGTACAAAAAGTGTGTTTTTGTGTGTGTGGACCTGTGTGTAGACTCCCCACTGATACTCAGCTAAGAGCTCTCCTGACAGATGTGTCTGTTTCTAAACCTTGTAGAGGACAAGAAAGAGGTGAAGAAGAAAGGTAAAGGTACTGACCCAGTTTCTTCTGTTATTGCACGACTGATGGAGTGAGGCATTAACCTTCAGTATGACACTGCAGGGAGACAATCAACAGGTGTGAACAATACAGCTGATTCAGTTTCTAAAAGTGCACGTTAATCTGGCAGACAGAACCTTAGGATAAATATTTTTTAAACTGGTTGTTCCACTCCTATTTTATTTGCATTTGTCGTGTTGTTGCTCAGGTAAATTATTGGCTTTCTTCAAATCAGATCTGTAAGACAGACTGTCAAAACAGTTATTTGCAAGTCATCAGATCGGATTTGTGTGTCAAACATCTGAATCTCCCCCTTGTGGCTGGCTGCCACACTGAAACTGTCAAAGTAAAGATGGTTTCTGTCATTTTAGGTAGTTCTTATCACGCTGATGTTTGCTCACGTGTTCATTTTTCTGATCAGTTTGGTTTTAATTAGTTATTTGATGCTATAAAATCAGGGTGTGATGTCATGATTGTGGTGTGCTTGCAATTTGTTCGGGCAGATGTAAGGGTGGGACCTCGTTTGTGGACATTACACAAACCTTGATTGAACATTAAATCCACATTGCCCATCCATAAAATAAGGTTTGTAGACCTGCTCTCACGTTCCAGGTGCAGCCAAGTGAGCTGCACCTGGAACGTGCCTTGAAAACCTTCGTATCATCTCTTGTTGGATGATACGAAAGTATGTTGTCCAGTGTGTTGTGGTAGCCATCTGCTTTGCCTGGTGTGATGATTTGACCTTTGTTTTTCGGCACGTCGACCTTCAGTATCAAACAATTTGCCGTGTGTGTGTCGTCCTAGAAGACAAGACGTTAGAGGCCGCTGATCAAGAGATAAAACTCCCAAAAGGTAGAGTTGTGATCCCTCTGTGTGGGTTTATGTGTGACTTACTGTCTGATGCCCTCTTTCCACCAAACCAGCTCTGGTTCTTGAACCGGTTCCATTCAGGATTCTTGGATCCTCGGTGCTATCTAGAGAACCAGCCCGTGTTTCCACCATTTTTGAGAGGAACCATTGTAATCAAGGATGCGTCATTAGTGGAGGGCGTTGCACAACACAGTGGCACTGTTGCCTTCTCCATCCTCTCTTTCCAAACTAGAATAGGATACGCCCACTGATGACGTCACGGTTTGCACTTCAGGTCGAGGAAAACCTGCTATTTTTTGGTTCCAGCTGGGAACCAACTTTTCAGGTTCCGATCCAATTTATTTTTGGTCGAAATGCTCCGAACGAACTGGAACAGAACCTGTTCCATGTTGGTGGAACAGGGGCATGAGAGTTAGTTTGTACCTTCGATTAAACCCCCTGTCATATCCATCTGTTGATGTGAATTTGACAAATTTATTGAGTGAAGTCTGTCAAGTAGAAAATAGGCAACGTGAGCTCACAGTGTGAATAAATGCTCTTATATTTGCTCTCCAGCTCTTTGTTGCTGTTGAATCTGAGCTGTTTGTTCTCCTCTGTGTTAGACGAGGCAGCAGGAGAGACTGCTGCTACAAAGAACACCACCCGAGGTATTAAATCCTGCCGCCTGCACGTCTGAAATAAAGACTTTTCTTTTGGTCTGACTTGATATTTTAAGGCATGGCTTTGGTTTAACCGCTGTGAGTCCAGATTTGTGTTTAGAATTATCTAATGCATTTTTATGATAAAACAGGTCATCTGTGTCTCCTTTTGTCGAAGCCTTGCAGACCCACAAATCATTAATATGATTTAACACTGTGAACTGTGATATTTTGCCACTGCTTTATGGCTATATTGGATGATTTTTGCATCAATGTAATGAAGTACATTGATTTGCCAGGCATTTATTTTGCTGAATTAGTCCAAAATGGGGATCTCTATCTGGTTATTTTATTCATAAACAGTTTATACTGTATGTTACATATTGTATGTCCTTGAAAAATTCTTGATTTTCAAACATAATCTGGTGTTTCATGATCGACACAATCACTCGTGTAAACCAAAAATCTTTTAATATTTGAAATGAACCGATCCCGTCGTATTTGTCTGTTGTCTCCTGGCATTTATATTTACAATTAAGGGCTTCGGGAGTCTGGAAATGTTTTGGTTTAGGTACCTTGAAAGTGCTTTAATTTTACTCTTAAATAGCTGTACGAACCCTGCACATATGCGGTGTGCTAGCCATGCTAGTGTACATTTATTACACATATTATGACAGAGGATTTTATCCATATCGCCCACCCCTACTATGACCTACTTCTAAAATGATTAGTTTGTTAATAAGTCAATTGAGAGAAAAAGTATATTTTATAATAAGAAATTATGACAATATTAGTGGTTTCAGCCTCTAAAATATGATAATTTGGTGCTTTGTTTCTTATCATTGAAAATTGAATACACTAATAGAAGCCTAATAGATGACACTAACAACAAACAACAGAAGTCGTTCAGTAATATCCGTGACATTTTGTTCACGTTTGGACCTTTTGGCCAACCGTTACAACAATGTCAAAACTGCATTTAACACAGTCACATTTAGCTTTATTAGTTTTTTAGTTTTCAGAAAGATTCTAATAACATTTGGTTTTTGATTGTACAACTTAACTCAGACTTTGCTCTTTGGTGTGCTGTAACAGAACAGATGATGTACTAGCATGCTAACACTTCCTGGGTTGCTTTGTGTCACCACGTTAACCCGTCGGTGTCGATGAATGGTGTGTTTGATTGCGCCGCGGTTAAAGAGCTACTTTAAATCCAAACCTCCGACCGTCCTGTCAAAGGCGTCAGGCTGCGCTCTGCTCTGATGGAGGAGCTGAGGATGGTCCACGAGAAGATGGAGGCCAAGAGGATCGCTCGCATCGCTCTGGCCGAGATCAGGGCCTTCCTCGCTGAAGAGGAGGAGGAGAGGGAGGCGGCCTGGGCGCTAAAGACGAAGACGCTGGAGGCTGCCCAGGAGCGACTGAAGGAAGAGAGGGAGAGGGAGGAGAGGAGGAGGGAGGCAGAGAGGGTGGAAAAGGAGGAAAAGGAGAAGGTGGCGAAGGAGAGAATGGAAAAGGAGAAGGTGGAGAAGGAAAGGATTGAAAAGGAGAAGGTAGAGAAGGAGAGGATGGAAAGGGAGAAGGCGGAGAGGGAGAAGGCAGAGAAGGAGAGGATGGAGAGGGAGAAGGCGGAGAAGGAGAGGATGGAGAGGGAGAAGGCAGAGAAGGAGAGGATGGAGAGGGAGAAGGAGAGGATGGAGAGGGAGAAGGCAGGAGAAGGAGAGGATGGAGAGGGAGAAGGCGGAGAAGGAGAGGATGGAGAGGGAGAAGGCGGAGAAGGAGAGGATGGAGAGGAGAAGGAGAGAAGGAGAGGATAGAGAGGGAAGCAAAGGAAAAAGCAGAGAAGGAGAGGATGGAGAGGGAAGCAAAGGAAAAAGCAGAGAAGGAGAGGTTGGCTCGAGAGAGGGCAGAAAAAGAGAGACACGAGATGGAGAGATTGGCCAAAGAAGAGAGGGAACGACTAGAGCGAGAGAGAGCAGAGAAGGAAAAGGCGGAGAGGGAACAACGGGAGAAAGAAAGAGTGGAAAGAGAGAGGACTGAAAAGGAGAGGATAGAGAGGGAGCGCATCGCAAAAGAAAGAGAAAGAAAAGCCAGAGAGAAGGAGAGGATGGAGAGAGAGAAGGAACGGTTGGAGAAGCAGAGACTTGAGAAAGAAAGGGTTGGCAGAGAGAAAGCAGAAAAAGAGAGGCTGGAGAGGGAACGCGTCGCTAAGGAAAGAGAGCGACTCGCCAGAGAAAAGGAGCGACAAGAAAAAGAACGAGTCACCAAAGAAAGGGCAGAAAAAGAGAGAGTGGAGAGGGAACGCATCGCCAAAGAAAGGGAAAGACTCGAGAAGGAGAAACTGGAGAGGGAACGCGTTGCAAGGGAGAAGGAGAGGATGGAACGAGAGAGGGCCGAAAAGGAGAGGCAAGAGAAAGAACGAATGGCCAAGGAAAGAACAGAAAGAGAAAGGATAGAGAGAGAACTTATCGCTAAGGAAAGAGAGAGAATCGCCAGGGAAAAAGAGAGAGCAGAAAAGGAAAGACTGGAAAAAGAAAGACTAGCCAGAGAGAAGGAAAGGATGATGAGAGCAGCGAGAGAGAAGGAAGAGAGGGAAAAGATGGAGAGGGAGCGCATCGCCAGGGAAAGAACAAGAATTGCTCAGGAGAAGGAGAGATTGGAGAAAGAGAAAGCAGAGAAAGAAAGATTGGAGAGGGAAAGAGCAGAAAAGGAAAGGGCAGCGAGAGAAGAGAGGGAGAGGATGGAGAGAGAGCGAATGGCGAAGGAAAGGGT